>OZ025246.1:20465019-20480019 GCA_964019155.1 Osedax fenrisi
ATATTAACATTCTTACTTATCTATACAAATGATAATTAAACGTTGATTAGATCGTCATTAAAGTCACGACTCTTCAAAACGATATTCACTAATCGAACTGTAGCGGATTTCTATAAAATGAACTAGAATCTACTAACTTCGTCAACTTGTATAATCTGAAAATTGCTCTAATAGGCACATCGATAGGATATGCAAATCGTGTATACCTATGCCGATGTGCATTATATTTGGAGTAAATCATTAGACTTATTCATACATGAAATTGATTTAAGATAATCCTTATTTACTATTGGGTCCGATGGAATGATTTTATTTATAAGGGGAAATTTAATAAAATAAAATAAATGTACTCCTCCATTAACCAATTATAAATGATGTAATATATATATATATATATATATATATATATATATATATATATATATATATATATATATAGTATAATACACTATAGTGATACATAAACGGTCAGTTATTAGTGGATATTGTTAGTGAAAAATAATTAGATTTAACAAATATGTGATTTCAAAAGAAGTCTCATAAGATCAGGATATATATAAATCCATGCGGCAGGAAATATTATCTTGATTGTATCTTAAAGAGAACAACGTGGAGATACGGCATCATAAATGTTGAAGCTACGGCAATATTTCTAGAACTAGTTTTGACCATCGAATCATATCATCTAAAATAAGGCTAAGTTTGCGAGCGAATAGATATACATTAATAAGAAAACTCCATTATATAAAGTCTTTGTTTATTCCTTCACATCACTTCATGATAAATACGGAGTCTAAATAAATAATCGATATATCTTTCCATGCAGTGAAGAAATTTGAGATACATACAAATGATTCCTAGATATAAAGTGTGAAGTTAAAAAGAACAAGTTCCACTTATAATTAAGAAAAATAAAATGTGTCCAATCACAGATAATACTATTTCTAGAACTAGAGAAAACACTTATATAGTCAATAGAAGGTACGAAGACAATGCAAATGAGAATAATCAAAATAACAATACTTAATCGTGAAACATATATATATATATTGCATTATATACCATAGAATAAAATATAAAACAAATTGAGAATGCTGATTTCAACTGAAAGTACCTACTTTATTGAGAATTAATAAACAAAATATCTACTCAAAAAGGATTAATCAAAGGAAATATCCAACAATAAAGTCTAAAAACTTGGTATAATCACTTTAGGGATTTAATATATACACGACCAGAGATTAAAGAAGATAATTAAGTGATACTAGAAGTTATACCAGCTACAGACATAAATATTGGAGCTTTTGAACTGTATGAGTACAAGTTAGCAAATTACGTAATCGAAGAGGTAAAAATGTGGTATTTATAAAATACCACCAGAAATATCAAATCGATGCAATATAGTCGAAATAATCCTTTACTTCCGTAACAAAGCATTATTAGATCAAATGATTCCAGCACAATTGTCTATTTTGAATATAATTCAAATACACAGAAAGGGGATATTAGTCTAGGTAGTAATTATCTTGGTATAAGTCTAAGTTCTCTAGTAACGACTACTTATAATCGAATGATAATGAACAGTATTAGGCTTCACCTAGACAGTAATTTAATTACAAATTAAAATGGTTTCAGAAGTAGAAGAACAAACACTACTCAAATACTAGTACTCAGACGACAGATCGAGGGAGTTCAACATAATAATCTAAATGCAATCCTGAAATTTATCAACTTAACGAAACTCTTTGATACTATGAGCATAGAAACAATTCTTACGATACTGAAAGCGTACGGGATACCAGAGGAGTTGGTGACGGCTATCAGCATAATGAAGGATATACTAATGTCAAGGACATTACACTATATGGATAAATGGAAACTTTCACAAATATAGCTGGAGTCTTACAAGGAGATACGTTATCTACATACCTATTTGTCATAGTTATTAATTATGTTTGAGAACTTTTCTAGGAAGGAAAGATAAGCAAGTCGTCCAACTAAGGAAAATAAAAAGCTGACGAACATCACCTATAACTGATACATATATGGACTTCGCAGATGATATTTCATTAGTAAATGAAGGTATCAAAGATACCTAATGGATATTCCTTAGAGTAGAACAAGTCTTGTTCAACAAGCATCAAAGTATATAGGACTACGCATAAATACAGGACAAATTAAATATATGAGATATAACATCAATTAACAGTTTGAAATCTAGTTTTTAGATTGATTAAATCTAAAATAGTTCAGGACATCAAGTAGCTTGGTGAATTGATAGAGGCAGTGCAAAGTATTTGAAAATCAGAAAAGTACTTGATTGGAGAACCTTTAGGTTTTGTCATCAAATGAGGAATATCTGCACATAAACTCTCAGTTGGAAACTAAAAATCAGGCTTACGAACTCCACAGTTGAATAGGATCCGCTGTACGGATATGAAACGTTTACCCTCATTAATATACTACTCAAACAACTAGATGGCACTAGATACACTATCATTCTACGAAAGATACTAAACGTACGTCGTACGTCGGTCTCAGAAGTCCCAAACCAGCTACTTTATGTAAATGTTGACAAATTATCTACAAAGATTAGACGTCGACACTTACATTTGCCGAACATCGACTACGTAGATATGATGAGGTTGTTTCGGATTAGTTCTCTGGGAACATACTCATTGAACTAGAAGACCAGGAAGGTCACCTGAAAGTTACATCAGGCCTCTAGAGCGCGATAGCGTTATACCGGCGCTCGAGATGAGAGTAGCTATGATGAACCGCGATGTTTGCAGATATGTCTGTGTCCGGGAAACCGAAATAAGTAAAAGTAAGAGCGTAATACTAATACGTTAGATACATTATCTCCATACCTTTTTGTCATAGTTAGTAAATATGTTTGAGAACTTTTCTAGGAAGGGAATACAATCTAGGTGTCCAACTAAGGAAAAGAAAAAAAACAGACAATTGTCTGTTTTGTACTTAAGTACCACCTATCACTGTTACATATATAGATAGATAGATAGATAGATATATTTATTGGATTAATTAATATCGTTCTTTTTTTTTCATTTATTATTCTTTTTCGTTTCTTTCTTTGTTTCCAAAAGGCTTCAAAATAAGACCTTGGTCTTTTCGGGTTGTTGCCAGCTAGAAATATGGTCTTCATAGATTACATTTAGTTATTAACGTAGCCAGTGGTTGGCTGGTTTAAACCCTATACAGACCCATACAACATGTACGTATTATTATTTAGAATATATCTTATTGAGTTTTATCAGAGAGAGAGTTTTATCCTCCCTGGTTTTATATTGAAACGGATCGGCTCTTATTAACATCGTGGATACATTAAAATGAAGGCGACTCCGAAGGGAAATTAGATCCATATGATTATAAGTGAAAACTTCATTTCAGTTCCTGGATGGGATGAAAGGATTCTACCAAAATGAAACTAATAATATAACAATGTACACACACACACATATATATATATATATATATATATATATATATATATACATAAAAACATAATGTATAAACCATAGTATATACATAGTAAACTATATAAAAATGTCAATAAATAATCCCAAATGAAAATAATATTATTATTAATGCATTCTCATTATAAATTCTAATAAACAATGATTCAATTTCATCATTACTAAAAGTATATTACTTTCTCGATGTCTTACGTAGTATAATGTATATTATACAACATTATATATGATGTATATTATTTATATTAGGCACTTTTTTCGGTTATCGTGAATAATTTATTAATAACGAACAAATCCATACGGTATATATTAGTTAACCACGTATGTACGTATGTGTGTGGGTATGTGTGCATATGTGTGTGGGTGTGTGTGTGCATATGTGCGCGCGTATGTGTGTACATGTTTGTATAAGCAAGCTGACCTTAAAGCAGTGTCCAGTAACGGTATATATTTACATTTCACCTAGAATAACATAACATATATTAATCACATTGACAGTATACATACACACACATATATATATATATATATATATATATATATATATATATACATATATATATATATATATATATATATATATGTGTGTATCGATCCTTAGTAATTCGTAATAATTAAATATCAGTTTTCAGTCGTCTGCAGCAATATCAACTCGGAGTGTTTAATCATCGGGCGCATGCGCGGACAGAGATATAGAGAGAACTAGAGAGTTTATCACCGAAGATATAGAGAGAACGAGAGAGTTTGTCACCGAATATATAGAGAGAATGAGAGAGTTTATCACCGATTAATGGGAACACACGGCGTGTGTGTGTGTGTCACACGCGCACTCTCGCCACTAGTAACCTTAACTGTATGCGTATGTGTGTATTAATGTGTGTATGTGTGTGTGCGGGTATGTGCGTGGGTGCGTATGGGTGTACGCGCGTGGGTGTGTTCGTACAGTAAGTTATCGTACAGTGTATACGTACACCCATACGCACACACGCCTATACCCGCACTACTACAATGTACAGCAACCGAGTGTCAGCTAGAGATGGCTATACAGCCATGTATGCTTTATATATATATATATAATTAAAATCTAAATCAGCCTTCTCGGTTATTGCTCCGAAAAGCTAGAATTCACTGCCGTATGATATTATTTGTACAACATCACTTTCATGTTTTTAAATTAAACTTTTTAAAGTCCATTTTAATTCATTGTAATTCTTCCTTTTTGTATTCGTTTTCTATTTATTTTTGTTTTTTATTATCTAACGACGCCTATATACATATATATATATATATATATATATATATATATATATGTAATCACCAGTATACCTGTATACCATATTATAAATAATCACCATGTATTCTTGAAGAAATAATAAACTATTATATTATTTATTATTGAATTGAATTGAATTGAATTATTTATTTAAACACCAATATAGCGGGTGCCCTCTCTGGTGTATAATAATAACGAAAAATAATAAAAACAAACGAATAGAAAATACAAAATAACAAAAAATTAAATTAAATAGATTTAGATAGGATATAAAGATTAAATAACGCGTATACAAAAATAAATTAAGAAGTGTTTAAATAATGTTTTAGTTTCTTTCTAAAACAATATAAGGATTGGACCTTCCGTAAGTCATACGGTAGGACGTTCCATATGCGAGGAACAGCGGAGGAGAATGCCCGATTACTAAATCCATTGAATAAAGTATTGCTCTCCAACAGTATTGCATCAGATGTTCGAATCTTCTTCAGTATGCGACGACGTTTCAGTTGAGTATGCAGATAGTCAGGCTTACCTAAGAATACAGATTTATGAGCTAGACAGAGTAAACGATATTTGCATCGCTTTCTAAATAATAGCCATTTAAGATTATGTTGGTGTTCATCTGTTTTCAAATGTTCACTACGATTGATATTATAAATAAGGCGTATAGAAGCGCGAATAATTCTATCAATCTTTTTAACCTCTATATTCTTTAAGTCACTAAATAATGATCCGCAATAATCAATTCTGGATAATACTAGAGCATTAATAAGTAGTTTAGTAATACGCTTAGAGCAATACTTTCTAATATGTCTAATCCTACGTAGATGAAAGTTAGCTGATTTTGATATAGAATTAATGTGAGCATCAAAAGATAAAGTACTATCGAAGATAACTCCAAGATTACGAACTGAAGCAGAAGGATGTATAACCCTACCATCAATGATTACCGGTGGAAAAGTAGTATATACCCTAGATACATTTAGTAGTTCGGTTTTAGAGGTATTTACTAGTAGATCGTTTCTAAGAAGCCAATTAATGATATCAGATGCACATTCCAGAAGTTCCAAATTGGAGTTAAGCGAGTTAACAGGAATTTTAATAATTAGCTGTATATCATCAGCATATATATGGTAGGTAATATTAGGAAATTTACTAATAATATTAGATAGAGGACGCAAGTAAATAGAAAACAATAAAGGACCGAGTACTGATCCCTGAGGAACTCCACATAGTATATCAATGGGAGGCGAAATATAATCATTCACTTTTACTGAGGAAGTTCGATCGTTAAGAAATGAAGTTAACCAGCTGAGAGACGAACCTTCAATTCCGAGTTCCTTAATGCGTTCAATAAGAATATTGTGGTTTAAAGTATCAAACGCACTCGAAAGGTCGAGTAGCAATAGTTGCGCACAATGAGAGGAGTCGAGCGATTTATAGAGCGTATCAGTAATAATATTTAAAGCAGTTTCAGTGGAATAATGTTTTCTATAAGCACTCTGGTAGGGTTCCATTAAATAGTTATTCTCAAGATAAAATATCAATTGTCTACTGACTACACGTTCCATGATTTTACTGATTATCGGAAGTTGGGATATGGGTCTATAGTTCATAAGATCATCAGGATCGAGACAGGATTTTTTCAGAATCGGCTTAATAATAGCATATTTTAGAGATTTAGCCATGATCCCATCATTAAGTGATTCCGAAATTAAATTCGAGATAGTAATCGAAAGTAATAAAACTAAATTTTTAAAGACAACCAAAGGAAGAGGATCAATAGGAGATGTTGAATTGGACATCATAATCAATTTGTGTATTTCAAAAATGGAAGGCGAGGAAAAACTAGATAATTTACATAACGTTGGTTCAGTGATTTGATGGGCAATCATACTCGGAGGTATCAAAGCGAGTTTAGATTTAATACATTTAGAAATACTAGATAACTTATTATATAAACTAGATACAAAAGAAGAGCACATATTATAGTCGGAAAGTCTATTTGATATGGGATTTAAATTACTACCAAGTATTCTATTCACTATTTTGAAAATTTTTTGGGAATTTGAACCACAGGCATTTAGTTTTTGCTCATAGAAATTAGCTTTTTGTGAATAAATTGCTTTCTTATAAGCCATCCTTGCCTCCAAGAAAATATACTTATGATAAGAAGATTGATGAATTCTACGCTCAAGTTTCCTTAATGAACGTTTCATTATAGCAAGATGAGAAGAAAACCAAGGTGATGAAGTATGTAGAGTGAAGTAACGAGATTTTAAAGGAACTAAGTTATTCAAAGTAGATGAAAGACAGTAATTTAAAAAATCAAACGATATGTGATCACTGGATAATCTATTCTCAATTTGTAACCCAAGTTCATGATAGTTTAATTTCCTCAACTCCCTATAAAAAACTAATGACTTAGTTGATACAGGTTTCCTTAGAGAAATAGATGTATGAATCAGATAATGATCAGTTAAGAGATCAGAACGAATACAGGGTGAAATGAACTGAGTAGGTGTATCATTAGGAGTAAAAATCAGATCAAGAATATTGCCACTTGTGTGAGTAGGACAGGATATATGTTGATGAAGACCAAGGGATTCAGTTAATTGCCTAAATAAGGAATGGGGTTGAGACATGGAGTCAAAATGATAATTGAAATCTCCCATACAAATAAATTTAAAAGAGCTAGAATGTAAGCCATTATTTATGCAATCAGAGAATTCATCAAAGAAGATGGAATAATCAGGCCTAGGAGGCCGATAAATAACTATAATACGAAGTATATCGAAAGGGAAATTAAATGTGCAAGATAAGCAATCACTATAAGAAAAAGTAACAGAAGAAATGGAAGGCGTTGGTAAGTCCATATGAATTAAGATACCAACGCCTCCCCCACGACCATAATTACGAGGTTGGAGATAAAGATTATAACCCGCCTCGCAGCACAATGAGAATATATCCGTATCATCAATGCTAATCCAGGTTTCAGTGATCCCAATAAAAGAGATAGGTTTAATTTTTAGATAGGCAAGGAGTAGTACAATATTAGAGCGAAGAGATCTAATATTAATAAGGGAAATGCTAATTACATCAGATAACATACATAGTCACTTTTTATTAGACTCAGTCTCAGAGTTTTATTATTATTATATATATATATATATATATATATATAGTGGAGTAAACATGAGTTTCACGTGATGGCACGATATCGAGTAAGGTTTCACAACAGTACTCGGCTCTAGTATTCACGTGACTCGCTACGTTACATAGATGCATACCCACCCGTAAAGGGTTACTATGGTAACTAAGTGTAACGTTTAGGGATACACTCGTAACATGTAGGCCAACACTCAATAGGTTCGTTTAGTTATGGGTTAGTCATCGTTAAACGATTAGAAATGTGTAAGATGTTCTAAAACTTATGTTGTGATGTATTATATTAAGGTATATGATAATGGGTGTATTATATTTATTTATATATATATATATATATATATATATATATATGTATATATATATATATAATTATATATTATTATTATCAGATTTAGTCAACGTCTAGTAATTATAGAACCAGTGTTGCTTATCGAGACAATTACCCCTTTATTAACATGATAAGTTTCATTATGGATAAGAATAATAAATAAATAATAATATTATATTATATATATATATATATATAATTATTGATTAATATATTAATAGATATTATGTAAACAATTGGGATAATAACTAAACCCATATATAAATGAATTGTACAAAACTATAACCATATAAATTTATAAATAAATCAGATTTTTGTCATATTGAAATAGTGGATGAGTTAATAAACAAATTTATTTGTTAATTAAAATGTATTTAAATAATAAAATATAATTGCTAATCGCATAACTATATATATTAGATAAATGTAGATGTTATGATCATTAGATATGGGTTAACCCATATCTACTTACATTGTTTACACCTCTTACAGGTTTTTAAGATGTTAACCATTTAATACCCAGTAATTTTAAATAATACTAAAGCACTAAGTGCCCACATATTATGTAAATTTACAAAATTATACATATATTTAAAAACGAAAATGTGTACTCATGAAATGTTGTCTATTGTAAGTTATATTTATTGTGATTAGTATATAATGGAATGTAAATAGTATTCATAGTATTATATTTAATTAATTATATAATAATATATATATATTGTTATTGTTATTGTTATTTTTATTTGGTGGAGTCCTTTCATCCCATCCAGGAACTTAGGTGAAGTTTTCACTTATAACCATATATGGCTCTAATGTCCCTTCGAAGCCGCTCTCATGTTAAGGCATCCATGGTTGTAACGAGAGCCGATCATTTATTTATACACAATTATATAAGGTCACTTCTAAATAATATTTTAAGACCCATTTTATAAAATGAATTAATGGTCCGGACGAGGCTCGAACCCGTGTCCTATTGCTTGTGTGTCTGACGCCTTATTGAGCCACTGAGCCACACAGGCAGTTATATATATATTGATATATCCTAGTAGGGGTAACTATTTATATACCTACTCACAATAGATATGTTCTTTTCGATAGTATATTAAATGTATCTGAATAAAAGAAAATATATCAGAAACAGGGACATTATATCATAACAATGGTAATGATAGAATAGTTATTGTATTGATGGATATCGTATAAATATTATATTGAAACTATGTATGTATAATATGTATTAAGGACATTATATCGAATCAATAAGGATTATAGTGTAATCAGGATGTATGGGTGTGTAATAACTAATATAACCATAACCATATAAGGGCATCGTATCTAAACTATGGCCCAATTGTTCTGAAAACATAAATTATGTGATATCAGAACAACTTATTCCTTATCCAATGAACTATTTATATCATTACCAGATATACCTTACTGAAATTCAGAGTAGGTAACGTAACTTTAGAATATATTCCGTGTAAGGACACATTATTAGAGTGAGTTTACCCACTGTCAGATAGAGTGAACCCACTATCAGATAGAGCGTGCCCACTATCATGATAAGCTTTCCCACTTTCAAACATAGCGTTCCCATTATCAGACAGATCGTACCTTATATCATGACAATCTTTCCCACTATTAGACAGGGCGTGCCCACTATCGGAGAAGACTTGCCCACTATCGGAGAGAGCGTGCACGTAATCACCGCATCATAGGTATGTCTGACTCGATTACATCACGGCGGTGACGTCATCCCAGTGACCATTACGGTCATCTAATTACATTCAAAGCGATCTCGTACGTTGATGATTTCGTTATTGGCGATATCCGTATTATCTAATTAATTTTATTATATATTGTAATTATAATTACAATATTAATATGCATAATTCACGTAATTATATTACTTATGAGGAAATGATGTATATATATATATATATATATATATATATATATATATATATATATATACATATAAATCTATGGTTAATTTAAAATATAAATAATAGTAGAAACAATTCTATATAGTGTAATCAACAAAAAAGTGTTAACAAACAAAAATAATAATTATAATAAAATATCTTTATTCAGTCTTGCGGAAGATTTAAATGGAAGGATCAATTGTGTATATGTATATACGTGTTTTATAAAGTGAAGTATGTATATATATCGATTAATGTAATATACATTAATGTCGAATTGAATTTAATTCAATTCGGTCATTACGTAATATCGATATATCTGCATATATAAATTGTTTTAAGCTTCACGTTCGGTTGATTGCATAGCTATGTGTAGATTTCTATTTTAGAATTAAATGTTTTATCATTTGTACTCGTTCATATTAGTTTAGTATTTTATATTTGTTATCGTTTGTCTATTTCGTATCGTTCGTTTCCTATAAAAGTAACGCCGCTCGGTGAGATCGATACACTTTTGGTTCTGCTTCTCTTCGGGTTGTTACTGTATTAAATATACTCTATTGTTATATGACAATATTGAATAACAACAATATTGTTGTTATTATTATTAGTATTATTATTATTAGTAGTAGTATTATATTTTTATATGCAACAGGTCTTTGCTTCAATAAATTATATAAATGATCTTCACTTTGTTACATATATATATATATAATATATATATACATATATTATACATTCCAGCGTGCTTGCAAGGGTGATGACCGGTCTACGTGTGCGTGTCCGTCGTACAGTGGAAGTCTTACACCTACCACCAGTGATATGTGTGTCGTGCATGTCACATGCTAAGTGTTCCCTTTAACACGCGCGTGCGTTAATTCATAATATATCCTATAATCTAATCTAATACACTCTCGTATGCACGTATGTTCACGCATATGTAAGTATATATAAGTATATATATATATATATATATATATATATATATATATATATATATATATATACATGTATCTAAACACACGCATGTCTGAACATCTATAAGGGACAGTTAAGTTACGCAATACGCCACAGTTGTCTAGCCTAGTACCGTATAGTGCTCCGACTAGACGCGCACACACGCACACACACGCACAATGTGTCGCACACACACACGCGCAATGTGTCGAGCACCCACCGCATGAACATACATAAGATACGGTCGCAAGTTAGAACAATATAGTGCAGAACGCCACTGATACCATGCGAAGTGATTTCAAGGGGGCGATTTCGTGCGATTTTGTGTGATTTTGTTTCAATGATACCAAAGATTTAAAGTTTACAATTATTTATAAAATGTATAATTGTAAACTATAAAATCTATGACAAATTCAAATACATGGTTATTTTAAAATAGTCATATTTACACCGCGCACGAAATCACTAAACTAAATCACTTCGCACGAGATCATCGGTTACCCTAGTGAACTATACAGGCGGTATCATGTACGTATCATCATACGTACTCTTTCACACACACACACGCACACACACATACGTGTAGACTAGGGGCGCTGGAACGATGTTGTGTATGTAGGGGGGACTAACCAATCGAAATAAAGGTTGTGGTAAAAGTAGGGGGAGAGGACAATACATAGGAGGTCCCCCTAGAGTTTAAAGTGGGGAGGAAATATCCCCCCTCCCGCCCCCCCCTGTTGCAGCGCCCCTAACTATTACACTCACGCGCGCACACACACACATACGTGCGGACGTACAGTGTACACACCGGCGGTACGTCTATAGATGCTAATATGGTGAGAGACTCAACGTGAACTAGCTAGACTAGTCACGTGGTTTGTAATATCTGTACAGCCAGTGAGTCAGCATTAATAGGGGGCGCTGTCATAGCTTAATATGAACCACTACTAACAACTATAAAAAGAAGGAAACTGTTCTACTATGGACACTTATGCCGACATGATAGTTTGAGTAAAACTATTATGTAAGGTAGGGTCGAAGGTACAAGGGTTAGAGGCAGACCGAAGAAAGACTGGATGGCTAATATAATACAGTGGACTGATAAGACGGTGGGTGAACTTTTGGAGATGGTTAAGGATAGAAACGGCTGGAGAAGATTTGTTGTTGTTGTACTCGAGATGATTCCCCCTACGATGCATGCGTCACGGCATTAAAAGTAAAAGTAAAGTAATCGATTACGTTATCTACTCACGCTCACAGTCCGTCACCGAAGTATACTTATAGGTATACCTATAGGCGTATCGACATTCTGTATCCGGGTATGAATCATACCGCGTGATTAATAATCACTGGTGAATCATCGGTGGTTATACATACCCAATGCAGGAGGGGAACGAAGGTCTTACGATTAATTAGTAATTAGTTACATATTTAAATCGACCACTTAGATGTAATAGGTTTACTAATAAAACACTTTATAAACACGCTCCAATAACGCTCCAATAAGTATTAATAAAGCCATCCTTAGACTCGACACTGCCTGGTATACCCTCGCACTCCTAAAACAAAAGCGTAAATTGCGTACACTTGAAAATAAATTGATCAAATCAAAATTTGAATCTATACTCGCGCTTTATCAACTGATCAAGTCCAAACGTAGACGTGATCTCCTAATTGAAAAATCGCTTCGTGTTACTGCCTCTCTGGAATCATGCTCATCTGATCAAAAGAAAACGTTCACCATTTGTTCGAAACTCCTTGGGCGAAATAAAAAGAAAACTTTACCCGACTTTCCACCAGACACCTTATCATCAACTTTTGATGAATATTTCCATCATAAGCTTACAAGTACTCTCATCAATCTCCCACGATATACTACTTTAATAACACCCACCATGCCAACTCACTCACTTAATGTATTTTTAGTCCCTTCCATGTCAGACATAGGCACACTTCTTAAAGCAACTAAAAGTTCATTTCCTCTTGACCCTATTCCTCTTTCCCTTTTACACGAAATCACTGAATCCCTCACTATCCCTCTCAATAATATATTCTGTGAATCCCTCGAATCCGGTAAATTTCCAATATCATATAAACATGCACTCATTACATCCCTCGTTAAGAAACCAAACATTGACCCTCAGAGCCTCAACAATTATCGTCCAATCTCAAACCTGTCGATATTTTCCAAAACTTTAGAACGAATCGTGCGAAACAACTAACGTCTTATTTAATATCACACAAAACCCCCATATCTTCCAAAGTGCATATCTTCCTTCCAAATCAACAGAAACCGCACTAACGAAGATATCCAGCGATATTCTCACTAACCTTGATAACAAAAATGGCACAATACTTGCACTACTTGATCTCTCCTCTGCGTTTGACACTATTCACCACACGATTCTCATACACCGTCTTACATCTATAGGTATCACTGGTACTGCACACAAATGGCTATCCTCATTCATAACTAACCCAACTTCCTCAGTTTTAATTCACTCAACCCGTTCATCTTCCCGTCTTATTACACACGGTGTTCCCCAATGGTCAGTCCTTGGACCAATACTTTTTAACATTTACATCATTCCCCTTCTCCACCTTATCTCGAATTATCCAGTTAGCTTCCATACATATGCAGACGACATCCAACTTTATGTAAAATGTACAGAAAACGTTAATTTTGCACCTGACATCCTTTCCTCTACGATTACCACCATTCATAACATGCTCACAATAAACTCCCATGTCTTTAACCCAATTAAAACCGAGGCTATCTTCCTTCACCTTCCACTCCTAAAACTTTACCAACTCCCCCTCCAATTAATATTAATGGACAGTTCATCACGTACTCAACCCATGTCAAAAATCTTGGTGTTATATTTGACAATACTTTTAATTTTTACAGACAACTGTCCCACATAACAAAACTATTAAACTATCAACTACATTCACTACGCCTTATTCGTCATTCAATATCAATATCCACCGCTACTAATATAGTTTCTGCTTACATCCTACCTCTATTCGACTACTGCAATTTTATCCTTTACAATACCCCCTCATCGTATATTACTAAACTCCAAATTCTTCAACATTCTTTAGCTAGGTGTATATTTAACATACCAAAATACTCCCATACTCATATATCTCCATTCCTAGTTAAACTCCACTGGCTACCTGTACGTCATAGAATCCTATATAAAACTCTACTACTGGCTCATAAAGTAATCCACCATGACTCTCCTGACTACCTAGCATCCCTACTCAAACTTAAATTACCAACTAGTACCACTACACGCTCCACCAATACGTTTCTACTTCAACTTGCTCCTAAACACAACTTACATTCAACCAACACTCGCGCATGGGCAATATCCGTCCCATACTCCTGGAACACTCTCCCCACATCCATCCGTACTACACCATCAACTCCCAACTTCAAAACCTACCTATTTAATATGAAACATGAACTTAAAATATATATGGACGGCCGATTGCTTTATAAGCACAGTTTCGCAGTCCGAAAACCAAAAAATGTAAAAATTTAATGTAATTGCCAATTAGTAATTGGGACGTTGCTTTCACTAATGTAGGTGCAAGTAGTAAATAATAAAGTCATGCTGGTAAGTAAAGTAACGAAAGTTCATAATAAGATCACAATCCAGCAAGTAATCAGATGACTATCATGGGCCTGTGTATTGATTACGATCACCGAGTGTCATCGGAATACAATAATTGATATTCATTCGATTACGAACATTGATTAATGTGTGATCATTTAACTATCATTGATTATAATAAATGTAATATCATTGATGTAAATTTATTCTGTTAAGTTAATGATCAATC
>OZ025246.1:20485019-20495019 GCA_964019155.1 Osedax fenrisi
GGTTATGGTGGTGATAGTAGAGGTATGTGTGGTATACCAGTGATACTATAATGATTATTGATATGGTTGGGGTAGTGGTAGTGGCAATGGTAGTGGTAGTTACGGTGATAGTGTTAGTGTTAGGGGTATTGATGGTGATAACAGCAATAGTAGTGATAGTGGTTGTTATGGTTATAATGATAGTGGTAGTGGTAGTGGTGGTGGTAGTAGTTACGGTGATAGTATTAGTGGTAGGGGTATTGATGGTGATAACAATGGTAGTAGTGATAGTGGTTGTTATGGTGATAATGATAGTGGTAGTGGTAGTGGTGGTGGTAGTAGTTATACCCTACAGTGTAATGCTTGTGATGACACTACCCCCTTACATACACATCAATGTTCACGTGACACCCTCTTAATAGCACGAGTGGCCAATATAATAGCGTATTCAGTACTGTATACATGTATTATATCATAAGCATATATGTATGCGTATATGTATATGAATACAAATGTATTGTTATACTGTATACCTAATATATTACACTCATATATATATATTAATAAACACTGGATTTAAACATATGTTGTATAGGTGTATATACATTCAACAACACGTATACATATATAATTCATATACGTCCATGTGTTTAAATGTATATAAATATATATATATATATATATATATATAGACATTAATTCCAACTTAGACAATTATCGTATACTCTACATCGACTCTTCACCACTCACTTCGTCTTCTACCGTTACATAACTTGAGATCACCGTCAATCCTACATTAGACGCTGCTGATCATATCACCTCACTATTAAAGACGACCACGCACTTTCAATATTAGGAAAAGTCGACCTTTCATTGACTTCTCTACATCCAAACTCCTCACGCACCAACTTGTTCTCTTTAGACTAAATTATTTCAACACCATTGTTATAAATACTGCCTCTATTACTAAACTAGATTGGATTATTAACAGATCTATAAGAACCATCTACCAACTAAACACTACTGACTATCTACCTCTGTGACTAACCTGCGACTACAACTTAACTGGCTTACTACAACTCAACGAATTAACTACAAAAAACTGAATCTTCTCCGTAAAATACTGATAATCACCTAATCCACTACAATATTTGACTACTTTACTTATATGAATAACAGCCGTCTACTGCGATCCTCATCTACATCCCTCCTAGAAGAACCACCTTACAAGTTTACCAAATTTAGGAAAACAACTTGTCACACACTATCCGTAACAAGCTACCGAGATATTTAATGAAGATACAAAATGTAACCGTCATAATATTCAAAAAAAACTAAAGACTAAATAAATGTATCATTGATAAACCCATTGTTTAACCCCCCCCCCCCCTCCTATCTTTTACATACAAATTCTTCGTTTTACCTTGTATTTTTGTTTTTTCGTTTTTCGTTTTTTACGTTCTCACACTCTCAAGAATATATTATTATGTGAGTGTCTAAATAAATACGTATCATTATCATCATCATATATGTATACATACATGTATACATGGTAAGTGGTACTCACATACATATACGACGTATATTATACGTGTAGTTGTTTAGGCATGCTTCTATAGAATATATATATATATATATATATATATACATATATATACATGTATATATTCATAGTAACACCAGCGACTCCCTGGTAACAGCTCGATATTCATAGTATACTATACTAGATACATCTCCCTGTTAACTCCACTCTTCGTGCACATACATGTGTATGTACAGATGTTATCTAAATATATAACATATATTTATATATATATATATATATATATATAAAACGTGTATATTTACGATATATTATATAGATAAATAGTATATATATATATATATATATATATATATATATATACATATGCTATCAGATAGTAAACTCAGCGATACATAGAGAAACACACGCGCGCGCACAAGCACGCACACACATGTACGCTAAGAGTGATTTTAAACATGCTATTGGTTATCGATTCCTTACCGGCATTTGGAACATCAAAATATGAGTATAGAGAATACACAACAAATTTTTTTTTTAATTTAGGTCAATATTGTACATGCGCCAGGCTGGTCAAATTTAACAACATTTAACATGGGAATCGATAGGAGAATACCAAAAAAACATAAATATGTATATTTTTCACAGTTATAATTAAGCTACAATCATGAAATTTTCAGAATATGTGTAATGTGTATAGTTCCTTTGAATATTATAAATTCATAACAAAATTAATTTTATTTCTAGGATTATTTTTAAATTATAGGATTTTCCAGAATTTTTTTTGACCTCTCATAATTGTGTACAGAATTGTTATATTTTATCAATTTATATTATATATAACAAAAAAAAACAATTAATTAATCACTATATATTACAATTTGGCCGAAAAAATAATAACTACCCTGGTATTTCTTTAATTTTGTTAAAAATCATCAAAAAATGACCATTTTTTCTGTGGATTGGTTGACCTTTACACATTTTAAGATTTTTTATTTTTTTTTTTCTACTTCATCTTAAGATGTTATATTTTAACGTACAAGTATTATAAATTTAAAAAAATAACCCTTTATAATTTTAATAAATAATCATTGTGGCCTAATTTTTTAGAAAATTTGTATATATATAAAATTTATTTTATTGTTTAAATTAATTATCTAATAAATAATATTGTAATTAGGGATACTATAGATAATAGTTACTATATATTAATGTTATCTATTAGAAGAATATAGTATTTAAAAAAAGTACTCATTATTATATATATACCCATTACAATACAATACAAATAAAATGTACAGAATTCAAATAAATGTCCTCAAGGACATTTATTTATAAACATATACAATACAATTACATAGGAATAACGACATTTCGAGATTTTTTTTTTTTTAATAATTTTGTTTTTTAAAACCTCCGGCGCACCACCAATAATGAACCAAAATGAATATGGTTTAATACAATAGTATCATGAGCATCATATCTATAGAATCTACTATGCCGGTTTAGGATCTTTAAAATTAAATCACTCTTAATGTACGCGCACACGAGGCAGCGAGTGCATGCGTAGACGGTGGTGATACCGGAACGTTCTCGAACATAAACCCGGTCGTGCGAAAGTGAGCGCGTGTCCCTTTATCTAGGTTCTATGACGTCATAAAACGTAGGGGTACCCATTCGTTTGTGTGTGTTACACGTGTACGCGATATTGCTATAGCGTATATATATATATATATATATATATATTCAACTGCCTGTGTGGCTCAGTGGCTAAGGCGTCAGACACACAAGCAGTAGGACACGGGTTCGACCCTCGTCCGGACCATTAATTAATTTTATAAAATGGGTCTTAAATTATTATTTAGAAGTGATCTTATATAATTGTGTATACATAAATGATCGGCTCTCGTTAAAACCATGGATGCCTTAACATGAGAGCGGTTTCGAAGGGACATTAGAGCCATATATGGTTATAAGTCAAAACTTCATCTATGTTCCTACAGGATGGGGTGAAAGGACTCCACCAAATAAAAATAACAATATATATATATATATATATATATATATAGCCTATATATAGCCTATATATATTCGTGATTCGAGAAATGATAGAGTATTATGATACAGTATATCAACAGGCAACCATTAATAAATGTATTTACTTGCCGGTAACCGGTCGACGGGTTAATGTATATATCTAACAACTATTATAGGTTTGATATTATAACACCTATTGTTACTATGGTATATAATCAATCTCATCCCATAAATACATAGTTATCTATCTATCTAGATACCAATGTATTCCATGGAATATGCACAGTGTGAAATATGCACTATAATGTATATGGTAGAATGTATATTGTAGAGTGTATATATGTGCCTAATACTAGTTGTATACCATTATATATATATATATATATTGTTATTGTTATTTTATTTTATTGGATTCCTTTGATCCCATCCAGGAACTTATATGAAGTTTTCACTTATAACCATATATGGATCTAATGTGACTTCGAATCCACTCCCATGTTAAGGCATCCGTGGTTTTAAAGAGCTACGATCATGTATGTATACACAATTATATACGAATACATCTAAATATTATTGTAAGACCTATATAAGACTTATTTTAGTGGTCTGGACAGATATATATATATATACTAGCCGTTTTGGCCCGGTGTATGCACATATGTACATATGTATGGACATGTGCGCCGCACATTATTCGGAGAGTTGAGAATTATGAGTTATTATTAGAAAATTGCATGATCTAGGTATATTTTAGATATAAGAAATATATAATATATTTGATTTAAATTAATTATGTTATAAAAAACAAATATTTAGAAATTAATATAATATACATAATAAATGGGAGTTAGCCCTATATGAATTAACCCTATCGGAGTTAGCCCTATCTTAGTTAGCCCTATCTGAATTAGCCCTATCTGAGTTATCCCTATCGGAGTTAGCTCTATCTGAATTAGCCCTATCTGAGTTATCCTTATCGGAGTTAGCCCTATAGGGGTATCTCGTCTCTCGATAAAATAAGTTATATATATTCGTATAAGATCTATATAATTATGAAATAAATTAAATTTAATAAGTTGTACAATGTACGAAATTATCTCGTAAGAGATTACTGGTTACCATGAATCTCATTGGATGAAACTATTGTTTTTAAAAAGCGCCACCTATTGAATATCAGAGGCGAATTAATTTAAAATCTTAATTTATAAATCCACTTTACTATATGATAACACGGTACAATGTAACATTTTGATAGTGCATATTAAAGAGGAATAAAAGATAAGTATAACTGGTGTCTTCAGATCTTGCATTTATTTTTTAATTTCGTAGCATCGTCGCTTCGCGACGATGCCGCATTGTTATGTGTTTAGAGAAATATATATATAGACTAGAAGCATGTTACATATATATATATATATCACGAGAGTATACAACTGCATAATGGTATACCAATGTGCGGTTGTAGCATCAGTACTACCAGCAGATGTAGTAGTGCGCGGTGTTGTCACGTGACGAGTACGCGGTGACATATACGTATGCGCGTTTGTGACTATAGTCGTTATACATTCGAAGCGGTAGTTCGAGTAACAACTGCTCGCGTAGCCCATCGAGTAAACGCGTCGGACGCGTAAGCGGTAGGTCACGAGTACGAATCCCGACCGCGACAATAAAATATATAAAATATAAATAAATATATAATCTATATCTCACAAGTAGTCTTACATTATTTGTCTAAGTGATATTCGAAGATATTTCATATAATTGTGTATACATAAATGATCGTCTCTCGTTAAAATCGTTAATATCGTCTCTCGTTAAAACCATGGATGCATTAATACGACTTCAAAGGTTCATAAGAGCCGTATTGAATTATAAGTAAACCCTTAAACTATGTGACGGAATATGATGAAATGTCTATAAAAATGGTTTCACACCAACTCGAACGCAATTATTAACTCGAATTATTAGAGGTTAAAGTTTAACTCTAATATTTAAATCTCCGTAAAAGACGTACATCTATTTTTTAGAGTTAATAATTTCGTTCGAGTTGGTGTGAAACCCGTTTTACAGATACGCATTTATTTTATTTTAAATATTGGATCTAACTATGTCTGATGTTTACTAATATTCGCGAATGTGATTTTTAAAAGAAATATTCGCGTGAATATTCGCAAATATGTCCTCAGCGTTGATTGGCTACTGACTTGCATATTTGCATATACTGTGGAACACTGCAGAATCAATTTCGTTTCCTCGAATAAGGATTTTTGTTAATACGGTAAACCCTAAAGTCACTACAAGCTTTAGATTACCCTATAGTATAGGGTATACATAGTGGGTATAGCATACGCCGTACCACCGCTGCTGATTCACTCAAGCGTGACAATAGTTTCCAGGAACTACTACACCCCCTCTAATAATCGCTTATACTATAGTATATTACACTATATATATAGTTTATTCACGCGAATCCTAATAAGCATGCATTATCAAAGTTTGCGTGTACAAATCGCTTTTCAAACTCGTTTACATACGCGTATGGCACACATATATCTACAGTTATATCATTACCTGGCGTACCCGGTGCTGTATACTGTTAACATTTCAAAGATCATGCGAGCCATATATGGTATGATAGCTTCTACCAAGCTGGGTACCCTATGATACGGCACGAACCCTGGTAAGATCGATACAACGGTGGCTATTGTACGCGTAACTACAATACAATACATGTCGTCTACAATGCGGTGGTGTTATAAACGTGACGTCATATCCGGTATGCGTATTATTATAACTATAATTATAACTATAATTATACATAATAATAATAAGACAATGAATATGAATATATAGAAATAGCGATGTATATATATATATATATATATATATATATATATATATGTAACGCATATACATGCGATATATACGCATAGCGACGAATGGCACAGTATATCAAGTATGGTGCATCGAGTATGGTGCATCAAGTATGGTGCATCACGTATGGTGCATCAAGATGGTGCATCAGGTATGGTGCATCAAGTATGGTTCATCAAGTATGGTGCATCGAGTATGGTGCATCAAGTATGGTGCATCACGTATGGTGCATCAAGTATGGTGCATCACGTATACTGTATTACACTATACATTTCAAAACGAGAAACTAATCATCATGTCTCAATATATGTATATGTTTAGTCAGTATTAAATCACAAGCCGGATGTTGACATCACTCCTATCATATCTAGGACAGGTTTGCTATAAGGGATATCAAATGTAAGTCTCTATAGACAGTCGTGAGATTATTTGTATGTTATTCTATATATATATATATATATTATAAATAAAATAGTAGTAGTAGTAGTAGTAGTAGTAGTAGTATTAGTATCAGATATATCGGTATTAACAGTAGTATACTACAGTAGTAACAGTAGTAGTACATATATGAATGTAGTAGTAGTACAGTATACTGTAGTGTATACTATGTGTGAATATGTTACCAGACAATCAGTACGACTGTTTCTATATTTAATATAAATCAATACCATAATATATATATATATATATATATATATATATATATATATATATAATATTAAATCATATATCTATAATTTGTGAGTGTAAGCAAAGCACAATATACTTACGTAAGTATAACTGCACAATTACGTTGTGTCTATTAACTCAATATACTATATCATATGAGTCATATCACATGACAATAACCCGGTAAACAATAATCTATAACATTGCGAAAAATGCGTAAACGTTATTCATATATATATATATATATATATATATATATATATATATATATATATATATTATATGCATATATAGTAGGCTGCATAGTAGGTATAAGGGCGTATTATATAATAACGACATCATGGGAGTTGTCGACTGGAGTAATGTGCTATAACTCTTATGTATAACACGCGCGTGTATATATATATATATATATATATATATATATATATATATATATATATATATATATATATATATATATATATATATACGTTAGTATACGTCGTATATGTGATAAAGTTTGCATCGCAGCGTATTGCACTCGCGCGAGATCTCGCACCACGTGACGTAACCGCTCCAGTTATTGCGTAATAACTAGAGCGGTTATGACGTCACGCCGAGTTATTACGTAACCGTGAGGTAAGGACACCGCCCGAGGCGCGCATGCGCGTGCAGTTGAGGTGACCGACATGTAGTATTAGGAGGATGAGGAGGAAGAGGAGGAGGAGGTATTAGTGGGTTGAGGAGGTGGCGATTAATTAGTCCGTTAATTAATATCGCCGCGCCTGCTTCTCGCGGTTTCTCGCGCCTTTTATCGCGCGCGTTAGTTAACATCTTCCGCTGGGAATAGGGAGGGGGAGGCGACGACGGGGGGATGAGATAAAGAAGCTGGGAGTTGTGCTGTGTTAGGTGAACTGCGACAAACACGTCCTTGTCTTACAATAGAGTAAGTGTGTAGCGTAGTCTTACTATGACTTTGTTACCGATACATTGTGTATATAAGTGTACGTTATATATATATATATATATATATATATATATATATGTGTATGTGTATTTATTCTGATTATTTATAATTATTTTCAAAAGTTAAGTAATAATTTTCTTTTTCACAAAATATGTATTAATACTATTTTATTAAATATATATATATATTACATATATTATAAATATATATATACTATATATAGTATATATAAATATTACAAAATGTTATTAATAATATATATTATATACGTATATTTAGTTTCCACCACTAAATAATTGCTTACTTAAATAATAATGCCTGCCTAAACGTAATGGTCATTCTCAGCTTAGTTATTCCACACATATCCATCGAAACAATTAATTTTATTGTTTTAACGTGAACGTTATATATGTACGGTTAATGTAAAACTATATATATATATATATAGTTAAACTATATATATATAACTATACCAGTATACTGGTCTCGAGTCAGTAGTATTATAGAATGGTCTATATTATATATCTATATATATATAGCAAGAGATATACTATAGACCACTATAGACCATGAGGTATACTATAGACCATTATATACCTTTAGGTCTACCTCGAAATATAATACTAGTGTCATCTCTATAACTCCTCAGAAGAAAACTCAAACAATGTATAATTTATATTTTTAATATTTACGTATTTTTATTATTTATTAATTTTCGTTCGCGTTTACAAATCTAACATTCCTATTATTTTCTACTTACAAATTATTGAATCGTTTATTTATGTAGGTAATATTATTTTAGTTAAAACACAAATTATAACATTCACTGTTATATTTATGTATATATACTTATATATATATATATATATATATATATATATATATATATATATATAAACCATCATCTATCTATCTATATATTGATTGGTATTATTATTTAATCTGCATTTAATCGTAAGTAGTGTACAAACAGCTTTAACGTATAGGACGTGTATTACTATAGTAAACAATATGTTATGTTCGCCTATGAGTCATAGGTTATGACTCTTAGGCTATAGCATATGAGTCATAGCTCATATATGAGCCTTCAGTAGTAGCATAGTTATTTACGTTCATATCCATATACATACATATATATATATATATATATATATACAGTAGATTGGTATGACTTATGAAATAATTATGGCCGTCTGGTTATGTCTCGCGATAGTGATTTAACGTTATATGTGGAGTTCAATAATGTCAATAAATTCAATAATAACTATAACTGTATATTATACAGTATATTATATAACTATATTAACACATATATAGTAGTGTAGATCGAACTTTAATGTACTCGTGTGAAATCATAAAAAGTACATATATATATATATATATATTTGTGTATGTGTGTGTGTGTGTGTTTATGTATATGTGTGTGTATATTTATCAGGTATTGTATTAATTCCGAAAAAACCTTGTTCCTCCACTAATACGATAAACATATATATATATATATATATATATATATATATATATATATATATATATATATTTATATATATATTATCTTATATTTAGCTTTTATCCACGTCATATACTTAGTTTTTACCGGTAGTATCCAAATAGATTTATATTTCACTATATATAATTAGTTATCTATATATAGATATAGACAGTAACATATATATATATATATATATTTATATCTCTAACTATAGATCAGTAATGTATATATTAATTAAGATATAGAACGTGATCATTTTAACTCTAGCTTCATTACTATCTATTTCGGTAAATATATACAGTTAACTGCAGCTAACTCAGACTCGAAGATACGTAGTAATATTTCTGAGATATCGTATTATTGTTACACGCGTAATTACATAACATCAAACTATCACTCGTAAAAGTCTGTGTTAACGGGGTTTCTGAGTTAGGGGGAGTCCGAATTACAGGATTCA
>OZ025246.1:20500019-20592519 GCA_964019155.1 Osedax fenrisi
TTAAATTATTAACTGTATATAGTGTACATAATATAATGTATAATGTATACTGTATACAATATAATATATATTATTACTGACATTTCTATATGGAATCTTAACGTTTCGAATCAATTGTACGTTACGAATACATAATCTACTAACTTAATATATCCATTAGTGTAACGTATAACTGTATACGTTTACTTGTATCTATAGTTTATTACGTATGATTTTTATATATAATTTATTTATTTGTATAATTAATTAATTAATAGAGAATTAATTAATTAATTAATTAGATAGGTGAACTGTAATTAAATATATGCACTAACCTTTAAAGATGTTAATTTAGTTATTAAAACACATTAATTTAACTAGACCTATATATATATTTAGCATCAATATAAAAGAGATTACAAAACGAGCCCATCCACAATCTACATTAGATAAATATCTTGTCTAGAAATAGGCGTTGCTTACTTTATTATGGGCGTGGTTTATAATTCATCAATATGCATAATATGCGTTGCATATTGAGCATATAGTTGATGGTATATGCCAACACAAATGTATTAATTTGTTAGCAATTTATAAAAAATATTTTTATTCAATGCACATACACACACACATACACATATATATATATTATAAATGATTTCTCAAAAGTGTATATATAGAATACAAATAATAAAAGTAAGTAAAACAATAATTAATTTAATAATAAAAAAATAAAATAGAATAAATCGTTAGGAAATTCATAAATACAATTATAATGACAAACAATATTAGTATTACAGATTTCCACCTGAGATCAATTATTGTATATATTTCTTGAATGTGTTATGCGAATGTATGGATCTAATATAGGATGGGAGTGAATTCCATAGTTTAGGACTAATATAACTCAGTGCCCGAGTTATTCATTTTTGAGAGACGGAGAATTTGGGGTAGATAGAAGATGAGATGCATGATTTCTAAGTGATGGAAGGGAATATCTTGGTACTAGAGAAACAGAAATATAGGAGGTTAAATTCGAAGAGTATATTGAGGAATGAACAATAGATAGTATTCGATAAGCAGTTTGTTAAATGGGAACCATGTAGGTAAGTGTTGGTATGAGGAAGTAGAGGAATGATCTCGAATAAGTAGGTTATATGTTGTACGGATTGATGAACGAATAACTCGATTTAGGGGAGAGATAGAGGGTAATGGAAGATTTATGAGGATTGAGGAATAACGATAATCATTGCGTGAGAGGACAATGGAATTAACTAGAGTTTTAGTAAGAGATACAGTAATTTATTTTTGTATTTTTCTAATTCTAAAAATATGATAATTTGCAAATTTAATGATGGCAGTAATATGAGGAATGAAGGAAAGGGTAGAATCAAAAAGTACACCTAAGTTGGATGCAGTAGGAGAAGGAGATATTACAATGTTATCAATACGAAAATGAGGGAAGTAAGTTGGTGATGGAGAAAGATTTAACAATGTAGTTTTTGAGGTATTAATGAGAAGATTATTAGAAATAAGACATTCTTTAATGTCATTAGCACAATTAGAGAGTTTATTATTCAGACCTTGTGATGAATTAGTGGGAAGGAACATATATAGTTGAATGTCATATGCATATAGATGGCAATAGATATTTGAGTATTTAGATATCATGAATGAAGCTCAGGAATATGACGACTGCAAGGATATGTAGGATATGTTCTTTCAGATTTACGAAGTGATCGTTTAAAGGACACAAGGTGAGAAGTAAACCATGGGTATCAGTATGTAGAGTTACTGATATGGTTTTTGAAGTGGCATTTTTATCCAGTAAATAAAGGGATATCATAGAATTTAATACAACTGGAGAATAACAGTTATCATCTAAGGCAGAATGTAAGTCAGCTAAGAATATTATAGAATTAATATTCTTAATGGGTTTAATTTGGTCTTTATGTAATATGTGTTTTTCTATTAGGAGTGATAGTTAGTTTTGAACGAGATGAGGAAGTGATCGGAAAGTATATCAAGTCTAGAACTATTAGACACCATGAGTTCAGAATTGAGCGAACTGGAGAATTCAAGATAGGCATTGTACATTGTATCCATATTCATATTTTACTATTTCACTTCACACCTGCCTCTAACTATTAAATTCACATCTTGCACTACGAGTTGTAATGTATATCCTATAGAGACGCTACCCACTATTTGTGGAAGGTACTTCTCTAAATATGTAAACCTAAAACCCGATAAATTAATATATATATAATACAAATAATAATATTTATTAGAAGAATTTTAATTTTGTTTATGTTAAATTATAATGATATTTATATAATATTTTCTCCTAAAGGGCTTCACATTAATATGACTATTTTCTATTGTTGTTGCAGTTTCGAGATTTATGCAAGTTTCGACTTCTATGCATTACTCACAAGGCTATATTTATGGGAGTTCCGTCTTACCTATCGAAGGGACTCATAATTCGAACAACTACTCGTCCGAGTCGCAAATGTGAGCTGATGAAACTCTCTCTACCGCTTGTCTCATCTATGTATGCAGATGCTGCTTTCACGGTTGCTGCTCCGAAATACTGGAATAGTCTTCCCGATGAATTACGCACCATGTCATCATTTATGAGTTTTAAATGTCGACTACATACATATATGGTATCATTATAATGTCTTCTTTTTAAATTTATTATTATTTGCGTAACTATTTATTTGTTTTATTATTTCAACTTGACGCACATAAACGTCCATCGTTTTCTGAGTCAATAAACCTTTCTATTATTATTATTATTATTATATATATATATATATATAATATATATATATATACTGTGTAGTACATGTATAATGGTATAACTAACAAATTATTCTGATTGGTTGTTTATGATTATGATTTTAAAATTACACATATACCATTTTTTATTTGATTGAGACCTTTCATACAATCCAGGAATTAGATAAAAAAATTAAAAATATAAAATATATTCTATTTATAACGAGATGTTGATGTTCGCCCAGTTTTTAATTAATATTAATATATTACGTAACATCTCACAACACCTTATAATGTATTGGGTAAAGTGTCTACACTGTTACTTAACAATTTGATAAATTAGAATGTAAATGTATGTTCAATATGTAAAGTTAACGTTTGTATCGAAGATGTTGAGGCCAAACTGTACAGTTATAGCTATACCTATTTAGTTTATATTTATTATTATGTATATAATTATAATGTATTAATGTAATAATATTTATTTATTAAATCATAAATACAAATAACTGATACAAATGGATCCCTCAACTAGTAGACGTATAAATGTTATACATAACTGTACACATTTTAGGGTACAGGTATACCTGCATATCCTGCAGGATAATATAAACTAAATATGTAAAATGTGTTCTACTTGTGTTTGATTTATCGTTTATTAAGTTATCGCTAAACGCGAGATTAAAACATGGACTATCACTGATAGTCTATCAGGTATCGAACATGCCGGTTCCATCTCGCTTTGTATTGAGCAATTTACAGTTCAGCTGTAACATCTACCCCATGGGGATATCTACCCCATCCCCAGATTGTGTATAATAGTTATTAGATGAAGTTTTCACTAATAACCATATAGCTCTAATGTCATATATATGATATGTTATAAAACTATTATATATATATATATATATATATATATATATATATATATATATATATATATATATTAATAATAATAATTTTCTATAGAATATATACTTCGGTGAATACAATTTTGGATTTGAAATAAATGTTGGAACTTTCTAAATTAAAAACTTTAAACATATATATATATATATATATATTATATTATTATTAATATATTTAAACATTTAATTCCTAACTTCATTAATTATTCCAAATAATATAATTCAAGTTATATTATATTATTATTAATATATTTAAACATTTAATTCATAACATCATTAATTATTCCAAATAATATAATTCAAGTAAACTAATTTGTGTTATTGTTATTATTATTTTATTTTGGCGGAGTCCTTTCATCCTATCCTGAAACTTGGATGATGCGTTCACTTATAACCATAAATGGATATAATGCCCCTTAGAATCCGCTCTCCAATTTAAGGCATTCGTGGTTTTAACTAGAGCCGATTAATTATGTATAAACAGTTATATAAGATCACATATAAATAATATTTTAAGACCTATTGTAATGGTCCGGACAAGGCTCGAATCCGTGTCCTACTGCATGTGTGTCCGACGCCTTAGCCACTGAGCCACACAGGCAGTTACTATGTATATAGTGAATATATATAAATAAGCAGTGAAAAACGCATACGCTTATTTACATATATATATATATATATATATATATATTATTAGGTATGTATTATTAGGTATGTATTATTAGGTATTCGTAATTATAGCCGTGCCACGGGTATAATTATGTGCCACTTGTTAGGTAAGATCTAGATCGATATCGACAATACTGACGACAACGATAGGACAATAATAGAGGCGGACATGCGTATAGGTGGCGTCACTAGTCGTGGGGGTTGGTCTATGGGCGTATTAAGAATACCTATGGGCGTATTAGAGAGGATCTCTTACGACAAATGTACGAGCGAGCGAACGAGAGAGGGAGGGGCCATCACCGGAAATTAAATATGACGTAACAAGGACCGGATGTTAGGCATACACGTGTCAGTGTGTTTGTTTACCGTGTGATATCACCTGACTACTTCCGGCGGATGTCTCTCGTCTATAGTATATCGTAACGTAATCCTGTACCACTTCATATATATATATATATATATATATATATATATATATATATATATATATTAATATGTATATTAATATGTATAATAATACCAAATATTTTTCTAAGGTTGCTTCGCAAAATCTTTGATAATACTTTCATATCGCGTATTACAATGCTCCCTATGATATACGATACCTCACACGTTATTCGTGTATTATTTAGAAACCCTGTTACCTATGACATGAATCGATGTTACCGCTGTGTCGTTATGTAATACAGATGTGTAAGAAGGTGACGTAATCTATAATGAAACGCACGCGTGTGTATGCAACACTATAGATAGATAGATAGATAGATAGATCAAAAGTGTATTGTATCACTGGTTATATATAAAAAAAAAGTAAAAATACCATATAATTACATAACATATATATTACAAAAATATATAAATGTACATACAGTAAATGGGGTACCCCACTACAATATTTTCCGGTAACTTGACGGAAATATTGTAACTTTAAAACTATTTTATATCAATTTGTAATTAGATACCCCCTATAAAGTTATTATATTTCAGGCAAGTTTCCGGAAAGTAAGGGGGTTACTAAAATTGTAGTTAACTTGATAGAAAATAGTTTTGAATTACAAATTTTCCGGTAAGTTTCCTGAAAAACTTGTAGTGGGATACCATTAAGACAATACGAATATAGAGTGTTGTAGATGATACCGTATATATACCGTATATATACCGTATATATACCGTATATATACCGTATATATACCGTATATATACCGTATATAAACGCAGTATACGGCGTTTCGTTCGTTCATATAGAACCTATAGGAACAATGCTGGAACAGCATTCAATATAGTACGTGTAACTCACGCGTGTAGATGCGTGTAGATGCAGTGAATTACAATATAATACGTAAGTTGATGTTTTCACTGATTAGGGGAAAGTAACCGAATACGGATAGTTCCCGAATACGGACACTCTCGGTATCTCAGAAACCATAAATTCTATAAAAAATGTTTAATGAATAAAATATTCATAATTATATAAATAGTCTAAAAAAGTATTTTATATTTTTTAATCATTAAAAATATTTATGATATATCCAATAAACTGATTTTTTATTACGTTTTTAAATTTATGAAAAATTTTTTTAACTTAAAACCTTCTCAAGAATACACAAATGCATCGATATAAAATATAATAATATTTTATACAAAAATAAGGCATTCTAAAATTATATATAATTTCTATAGAAATATATATATATATATATATATATTTACAAATATATATATTTGTTATTAAATATTCATTAAGTTATAAGCATATATCTTACTTACTTACTTACTTATGTCGAACTCCCGTTCGACCCTTCTTTACAATTTTCTTCCAATCATCACGAATCATCATAACATTACGTATTTCATTCACATCATCTAGTCCAGTATCCTTTTTTAAATTATCAATGTACGTCACAGCTTTTCTTCCTCTGTTGCTTTGTCCAGACGTTGGTTGCCATAAAATCAGATCATGAGCTACTTCATCGTCGTGACGGATGCAGTGACCTGCTATTCGCAGACGACGATTAGTTATAACATCGGTAATTTTTGGTAGTTCTTTATAGAGTTCAACATTTGTTATATGGTCTCTCCATGATACATTCAGAATCATTCTTAATAACCTTGTATAGCATCCATTTATTCTCCGTTTAAGTGATTTGTCGATCGTCCAAGTCTCACTGCCATATAGTAGGATACTTTCAATAGTGGCTTGAAAAGTCCTAATCTTTAGTTTTCTTTTTAACTTGGAATTCCAGAGTTTTTTCAACTTGTGACATGCCTGCCAAGCTAGTGCCTTTCGGATCTCAAAGTCTTTTGATGAGCTACTCATCCATGCACCCAATTATTTAAAGTTATTTACTACTTTAATATCTTCATTTAGTAATGAGTGGATATTTATTGGTTCACTTTGAGAAAAAGCCATTATTTCAGTTTTTCTTGAGTTTATTTTTAAACCTAATTTTAAAGCTTGGGTTTCTACATTTGATAGTAATTCTTGAGCCTGCTCAATATCTTGTGATATTAAAGCAATATCATCTGCATAGATTATATCTGTAATCAGTTTTGCTGGTACCCTACGACTCTGTTTCCTAGTTAGTTCAAAACCAAGATCTAACTGTTTTCCTTTCACAGCCATTCGCATTGCATAGTCAAGCACTATTATAAACAGAAAGGGGGCCAACGTATCGCCTTGTAGAACTCCAGTAGTTATATTAAACGATTTGGTTTCTCCACCAGGTGTTAGTACTTTCGCTTTGGTTCCTTTGTATAATGTTTCTATTGCTTCTACGATAATAGTGGGGATTCCGTAAGCCAAGAGTATTTTGAACATATTATTTCTATTTATAGTATCGAAAGATTTCTTAAAGTCAACAAAAGTAATGATTGCTTTTAGATTCCTTTCTTTGATACCTTCTATTAATCTTCGCAGTGCTAGTATATGGGTAGTAGTTGATCTTCCGGGACGGAAACCATTTTGGTTATGCCGGAGAAGGGGATCTATAATTGGCTGAATTATATTAAGTATCATCTTATTAGTTATTTTTAGAGCAATAACATATATAGCAATTCCTCTATAATTGTCGACTTTATTAAGATTACCTGATTTTGGTATTGGCATTATTTGACAAGTAGACCATTGAATAGGTTTTTGCTTTTCAAGTAAAATTTTATTTGCATATTCTAGAAGGATATCGTCAAATTTACAGTATTTGAAAGCTTCAGATGCAACACCATCAGGTCCTACTGTTTTTCCATCTACTAGATTATTCTTTACCATTAGATATTCGTCTTTTGTAAAAGCGTTGGTAAATATTTCTGTATGTTTAATTACAATTTCTGGTTCAAAATCATCAATTTCTTCTTCAGAATTATTATTGCCGAGTAAATTTTTAAAATGAGTAAACCATTTATTGATTCTATCTTCGTTATTACTGGCTTTAATTATTCCTTTTTTGGTAGTTTTACGACCAGTTATATCATTGATTAGTTGCCAACATTTGGCATGTTGTCTTAATTTATTCGAATTTTCAATATCATAAACTGTTTTCTCGAGGTCATCACTTTCTATCTTATCATATGCTTCCTGTAGTTTTCTCTTGGTTTCTTGAAACATTTCATACTTTTCTTCTGTATTTGATAATACATACTTTTTATAAGCTTCATTTACATTATCATGAGCATACCTCTAGCATATATCTAAAGGTCATATAAATCCCTAATACGGACACTCTGTAGAGCAGGGTTTCTTAAACTGTGGGCCAGGGCCCAAATTTGGGCCATGGGCCAAATTTGCTTGGGCCATGGGCCAAATATTCTTGGTCTAAATTGTCTAATTTCTTTTATTATTCAAAGATTATAAATAATATAAATATATTTGGTCTAAATTGTCTAATTTCTTTTACTATTCAAAGATTATAAATAATATAAATATTCTTGGGCCAAATATTCTTGGTCTAAATTGTCTAATTTCTTTTATTATTCAAAGATTATAAATAATATAAATATAAATCTATGAAAATCCAAATTAAAATTTGAAAAATAATTATAGAAATAATACGTTTAAGGTTACTATTGTATGTATTGTAATGAAAATATGTATTGCAATAGTATACTTTATAATATAAAGTTTATATTATAAAGTTTATAATATAGTAATTTATGTATTTAATTAAATTGAATTATTTATATTAATTAAATAATTTAAGACATAAATTTATAATACGTTTAAGGTTACTATTGTATGTATTGTAATGAAAATATGTATTGCAATAGTATACTTTATATTATAAAGTTTATAATATAGTAATTTATGTATTTAATTAAATTGAATTATTTATATTAATTAAATAATTTAAGACATAAATTTATTAAATTCATATTTTTAAAATTTTTAAAGAATTTTTAAAATATTAAAAATCATAGTAAAAAAGTATTTTATATATCAAATAAATTAGATTTGAGCAACAATATCATTTAATTTTACAGATGCCTAATAAACGTGTTTATGATAATTCATATTTAAATTTTGGATTTTCTTCAATCTTGGATAAAGGAATAATACGACCGCAATGTGTAGTGTGCAAGACTACATTATCAAATGAGAGCTTGAGACCATCGAAATTAAAATTGCACTTGAATAAAATGCATCCTTTATTAGCAAATAAGGGCATTGAATATTTCAGAATGAAAGAACGCGGCTTAAAACGGGCAAGATTGGATAATACATCCACAAGTACTTTCTGCCCAAATAAAAATATTACCGAAGCATCATATGAAATTGCACTTATTATAGCTAAAAAGAAGAAACCACATACAATTGGAGAATCTCTAGTAAAGCCATGCATGTTAGAAGCAGCTCGACTTGTATTAGATCAAAAATCAGTGGATAAATTAAGTCAAATAAGTCTATCAGAAATTAAATCTAGAATAGACGAAATGTCCAATGATATTAAAATGCAAGTGACTGATCAAATAAGATTATCTCCATTTTTTTCTATTCAGCTTGATGAATCAACAGATGTAAGCAATTTATCACAACTTTTGGTTTATGCTAGATATATTTGTGATAATCAAATTAAAGAAGAGTTTTTATTTTGTAAAGTATTGACAACGACAACTAAAGCTATTGATGTAATGTCAATGGTATCTGAATTCTTTGTAGAAGAAAAAATATCATGGGATAAATTGATAGGAGTTTGTACGGATGGTGCTCCGAGTATGCTAGGATCAAAGTCGGGATTTGTTTCATTGGTTAAAAGAAAAAACCCTGAAATTATTGCAACGCATTGCATAATTCACCGTCAAGCACTTGCATCAAAAACGTTACCATCTGAATTAAATTGTATATTAAACATTATTATTAAAGTAGTTAATTATATTAAAGGTAGTTCACTTAGAACACGTCTATTTCGAAAGCTATGTGGTGAAATGGACGCTAATCATCAGGATTTGTTATTTTATACTGCTGTGCGCTGGCTATCGAAAGGAAATGTAATTGATCGAGTGTTTGAATTATTCTCAGAAATAAAAATGTTTATATCTGAACAAAGTAATAAGACGCAGGAAGATTTGAAAGATTTTGATGAAGAAATATTACCAAGCATTGCATATTTAGCTGATATCTTTGAAAGATTAAATTACTTAAATCGTCAGTTGCAAGGAAAAGAAACTACTATTATAATGCATACTGATGCAATTAAATCATTCATTGATAAATTGGATCTTTGGACAGGAAAAATAGAAAGAAACAACATATCACCATTCCATAGACTTAATGAAGAGATGAATAATGATAAATTACCAGACATATTAAAGAATTGTATCCTGCAGCATTTAACCGAACTAAAGTCTGAGTTTGAAAGATATTTCCCAGATATAATTTCTGACGATATAGCTATGAAATTATCAAGAAACCCGTTCAATTGCAACGTAGATGATTTACCCAATGAGATTCAAGAAGAATTCTTAGATTTCCGAAATGATACAGAGGTTAATATATAATCATCAATTAATTTTCGTTATATATTTGTTAATTATAGGCTAAAGAAGAGTTCATTCAAAGTAATAAAGACATACACTATTGGGCTAAAACTATGACATTATTCCCACAATTAAGTCTCTTTGTTTTAAGAAAATTGCTTCCTTTTTCATCAACTTACTTGTGTGAATCTGGATTCTCAACAATGCTGAACATAAAATCCAAGAATAGAAACAGATTGGATTTAGAAGTTGACATGAGATGTTATTTAAGCATGACACGTCCTCGAATTCGTAATTTAGTTACTCTTAAACAATTGCACCCATCTCATTAATTTTGTTTTATCATTATTATTAAAATAAACATTATTTTCTCTTCTAATTTTTTTTGGGCCATATAAGTATTTCAAATTTGAAAAATGGGCCATGGGATAAAAAGTTTAAGAACCCCTGCTATAGAGTATATCTATAGAGAGTACATCTATAGATGTCTTAATACGGACACCATATAACCAATCAGCGCACAGCGTGTGAACCATTCTGATTTTCATAAATATATCGTGCATTATAATATACATACCACCAATAAATCAAAATCTAAAAATGTATTATTTAGATACTCAAATTGTATTATTAATTAAAAAATAATACAAATAAATAAATTATTAACTAATTAAATTAGAATAAATTATTCATAAAATTAATTATAAATAATGTAATTGTAATTTTTCTGATTGATTCATCAATAATATATAGTTTATCTAGTGGTATGTAGGGTGTCGTATTGTAACACAGGGTATCCGTATTCGGACATGGGTACCGAATACGGACCCCCGTTATATATGGAATTAAAAGATTAAATAAAATGTTAAGATCACAATAATATCTGTAATCATATAATATTAATATATTGTAATTATTGAATACAAATATTGAGTCGTAAAATATTAAGTCCATGTATTGTTAATTGTCCGTATTATGTTACTTTACCCTATTTGACAAATATATATAAAAATACAAATATTCTATAAAAGAAAAAATATTATCCCGAAGAGATAATGAAATAATTAAGATACAAAATGAAACATAAATCAATATAAAATTATAAATTTCGTTAAAAAAGTTGTTTGTCAAAACCTATTTTGTTTATTTTATTTTTAAAAGATGAAACAGATACAGATTGTATTATATCATTATTTAATGAATTCCATATATTAACTGATCTATTATTAATTATAGTTTTAATTGTATTACCATAATTATGTATTAAATTTAATTTTTTACAATTATCTCTAGTTCTACAATTATTCGAAATGTTAAGGATATCAGATAAATTTATATCTGTATAATTATAATTATATATATAATTATAATTAACTAACTATAGTTAGGATAACAAATATATTTTAAATTTTAAAAATGTTGGTTATGATCTATTTTTAATCTTCTAATTTCAAGTGATCATAGTTTAAAATATTACAATCTCTATTTATATTATTTATAATTACTATTTGATGAATTTTTATATCATACGCATCTTGTAATTAATATACTAGTAAATAATCGTTGTATTCTTTCAATTTGATCTATGTGACTACGAAATTTACTAATATTAGAAAAAATGACCAACTTATGGATGCATATTCTAAAATTGGTCTGCAATAAATTGTATATGAATGAATGAATGAATTCAGTTTATAGACAAAGTCTAAGGAGGATCAGTGAAAGCGATTAGCATTATTGATTCGAAACCTCCTAACAGTATGTGCAATGTCATATCATCATTTCACTTCAAATAAAATAATAAAATAGAAATAATGATAAACATAATAATAAAATCATAGTAATAATGAAAAACAATGAAAAACAATGAAATGATTAAATAAAAGGTTAATAACATACGAAAATAATAAAATTTAAAATTAGAAACAAAGATAAAATATAAAATTACAATAATAAAGGAGATATAAATAAAGTTGATATAAGATTACAAAAATAAAAGTTGTGATTCGTGAATAGGCATTCAAAGTTACATTTTAAAGAAAGAGAAAAATGCATTTAATAATACTCTAGGGGATGCCCTAAACATGTTTCATTAAACATGAATTCAATGCATTGAATTCAAAGAAAATTAAGCTTTTTCACAACTATAATCAATATGTTTATTAAATAAAATATTATTCTAAAATAGTATTCTTAAATATTTATAAAAAAAGTAAAGTTTTCTAATTGAATATTATTTATAAAATATTTAGATGGAGTCACCTTCCCTAAAGTCATAACTGAACATGTTGATAATGAACTATTTATTGCCATTTATTTGCCATTTAAATTATTTTTTAAAACAAATATTTCACTCTCATATATGTAAGTAAAATGTATTTATGTATCATCGGTAAATAAATCAATATGAATTTTTGAAGAGAATATACTAGGAATATTATTAATATATAATACAAATAAAATTGGATCTAAAACCGACCCGTGTGGTACTCTAGATTTTACAATATAACTATTAGAAAAAGTTTTTATTATTTTATTAGATATACCGTATTATGTTAATTTATATAATCGTTTTTCATGCGAAACAACATCAAAAGCTTTTGCAAAATCAATATATATATATATATATATATATATATATTATCTACACATTTTTATAATTTAATTTATTATACCAAAACTTTAAACAATTTGTTAATTGTAATTCTGTTGATATTCCACTAATAAAACATTATTGGTTTTTTGTTAATAAATGATTAGATTTTAAATAAAAAATTAATTGTTTAGAAATAATATATTCTAATACTCTACACATTACACATATTATTGAAATAGGCATATAATTATTTTAATTTGATTGTTCACCCTTTTTAAAAAATAGATGTTATTATACATTTTTTGAAGAATATTGAACGTTACCTGTATATACCAAACATCCAAATAATCCATACTATCCCAATGGTTTGATAATTATAAACATTATATGTTGTATTTTAGTGTCAATTATTATTGATATGATAGGTTAATAGGTTAAGCCTACTTTTAATTCGTATAATAATCGTCTATATAATAAAACGTGACTTTAATTAATTACTGTTCTATTAAATGTACTCCTGGGTTTCAATCATTATATCCTTTAGGATATATTACTTTATTTTAGATTCTATCATCGACAATAAATGTTCTAAAAAATGTCTAGCATCTCAACTTTGTCTGTTGATTTAGATAATTATCGTGTGTATTCAGGGCCGGCTTAAGCATACTATGGGCCCCGGGCAAAAAAAACGTACGGGCCCCATAGGAATTTTATAACATATTAAATAGACCATTCTAGAAATAACAAATATCTATAATAATTCAATTTATTTGTATATAAATATATATATATATATATATATATATAATATATATATAATATATATATATATATAAATGATGTATTATTATTCTATTATGCGTGATCAAATTATGTAAAAATATTTATAATCTTTAAACATTTTTGTTTTTTCATATATATGTACATGTATCGTGTGAAGGAGACCCACTTTAAGATGCCTATAATATATAGAGGGGGTCTTATTCACGCTATGGATGTAAATAGATATTACGGTACTCACTTACAATCATTGCAATGTAATATTTTATAATTTATAAATTTAATTTTATGTTTAGAGAAGCTTCTCTCTTAAGTTTAATTATTTACCATTAAATATATTAGGATGAAAATGTCTACAATTTGATATATCTAGCCCATCATATATATATATATATATATATACATATATATATATATATTAATATTTGTATAGTCCATTCCTTTGAGGTGTATATCAATATGATATAATATATGTTTAATACTAAATTATCTTATATCCTACTAATCATATTAATTTAATAAATACCTTTACTCTAGTAATGTAGTATGTTAACATATTATTTAACATATATAATATCAGATATAAATTATGTAATTTTGGGAAATCCACAAGATACTGCTCTAATAAAATCTGCTTGTGATGACAATATTATATTCGATAATGCTTTTAATAAAACATATTATATTCTTCTTTAATATAGATATTAATATATTATTTATTTAGTTTGGATACATAAATTATATTTATTTTGGATAAAAGCAAATAATATTGCTACAATTGTCGAAGATTGAACGTTTGAAATTTGCCCAACCAGATTTAAGGAATGTACAGCGCAGATATGGCCCATGTCATATGGGGATCCATATTGACAATGGACTATGGTATATTATGATATCGTTCATTTTATTGAATCTTCCATACATATTGCCGGATTTTTCATAACTTTGAGCTCTATAATCTACTATATTTATATTATTATTTAAACAAATTCTAAGAAATCAATTTCTACATATTGACCAATGTGATAATGAATCTTAAGTTAAGATTCTTAACGTACATAAATAAATAACTATATAATAATAATACCTAACTTGGTTTATATGACGATGACTATTAACGTACATACATGTGATATATCTGGAATTGAGTACACTGATAAATAATATTATATTTTTAATTTTATATTTCTTCAATTATTAAGTTATCAGTGATAACTTATCACCTGTTCTCAAATAATAATATCGTCATTGTGTGTATTTATATTTAAATATATAGATGAGGGTGGTGTAACTCTAAACATTCAGTTGTAACTCTAAAGTACCAGTTGAATAATTGCAAAAATGCCTTTAGTATTATATTTAGATTATGTATATATATATATATATATATATATATATATATTTATAAATAATATCTGTTTCAATAAATATAAATATAATTTCTTTCTCAAATAATAGTCAGTTGAAAATGTTATGTACTGAATTCCCTTTCATCAATAATCATCATTAAATATACTATAAAGCAGAATATTCCTATATAAATTAAAACTATTTTATATATATATATATATATATATATATATATATTATTTACACTAACAGAATTATAATAACATATACACTATGAGAAGATACACATTGTATTAATACGAGAAGTAGATATAGTAGATATAGTAGATATAATTAATTCTTTTAAGAACAATTATTTTGAAAATATCTAATTAGTTTTAATTACTATACAAATTATAAATCTATATAGAATATAGTTTTTTTTCGTAATTTATAATTAATATAATCCTTTACAAATATCAGAAATCATAGTTAAAATATATCTTAATATATATCTCGTATTTAATTTTAATATAAAGAAGTATACTTTTTTTTTCGTAAACTAATTATAGAAATATAAATTGTTAAGATTGAACTATGGTTAATATTCCCTTAAATTGGGTAAAAAAGGTTAATACGTTTATAATTTACCACTTTCTAGTTTATTAGCATATGCTCCAACATCTTCATGTACCTATTTCCACCATATCTTCGTGTAAATTTAGAAATTTTTCTAAAATTCACTTTTCAAATCGGGCTAAATTACTCATATTTAATTAATTTATTATATTATTTTTATTTATTTAATTAGAATTAATAATATATAAGAAAATATAGTTAAGAAATTTTTTTTTTATATAAATAGTAAAAAAAATGTTTCCTAAATAATTCATGGGCCCCCCAAAATGTGGGGCCCCGGGCAATTGCCCGGTTTGCCCCCCCCCTTAAGCCGGCCCTGTGTGTATTGTGTGTCTTTCGGTTATTAATGGTTAGATTGGTTTCGATTGTTTTCATCCTGATCTTTTCGTATTCTTAGATTAATTCGTTAATTAGATTAAGCTACATTTTCTTTTTCAATTGATATTTACCTTTAGGTATTTTTATAGTTTATCTTATATGTTTGCTCATATTATTTTAAATATTGTTATCTCCCTTTAATGTATGATACATAGATACTTTAAACTTGTAATCATGTTAAATTTAAACAGATGTTTAAAAATCTTTAAATTATATTGAATATTTTAAACATTCATCCTATTTGTAAGTTGCCATTTATTAGTAAAATATAGATACAACTTATAATCATGTTAAGTTTAATTAGTAAAATTAGTAACTTTAATTTATTAGTAAAATGTGAAGAGAATTTATCGCTAATTAAATTATTATTTATTTTATACTAATGTAATGTTTGATATTAAACAAATTGCTTATAGAAAATATCGTATTAAAACTCTACTATAGTATACTATAATATAATAATATTAATACTAATTTTAATATTTATTATAATTACATTTATTTGTCAGTTAATTTACTAGTATATTTATATAATGTTTGCTTCTCAATGACTTCAAAGTAATATATTATATTTTATATTGTTATATCCGATAAATATATTATCTGTTTTTATGTTTGTTTTAATTATCTTAATAGTAAACAAAATATAGGTATATAACTTATACATTATTTCATTAGGCAATATGCATCTGCATCATTCAACACTATTAACTTTCACATTCTCATTAATGAAGGAATTGAAGGAATTTCCACTAAAGGGATCTCGGTAATATTTCAATGTTTATCTCATACTTAAATAATTGGAATTCTTCTATCAAAATAACTAATTATTATTGTTCTAAACAATTGACTATAGTTTTCAACGGGATTCGGTTATTAGACCTATTTTGTATTCTCTTAGTATAACATATTATTTTTAATTTTCCTAGAGTTGGTATCATTGTTTTTATTGATAAACATATTGATAAATGGTTTATATATACATATATATATATGTATATATATATATATATATGTATATACATATATACATATATATATATATATATATATATATATATATATATACATATATATATATATTATAGCCAATGACTAACCTGATGATAATCTATGAATTATTAATTATCTACTATCTAAATTAAAAAATAGTTTATTGAGAATTTACATTAATCTATACATTAAACAATAATCAATATTGAAAACTCACATTTAAATATTTCTAGATTGGGCTTTGTATTAAAATATGTATTGATTGATTTTTGTATTTAAGCACATATATAGGCTATAGTCGAAAGTATTTTATATAGGAATGTATAGTCGAAAGTATATAGTTGCAATATATTCTAACGAACACATATATATAATTGAAATATATAAATAAAACTACTATATAGTAAATCAATAAAAATGTACAATGTTTTACATTTACCATACAAATAATCTAAATTTAATCGAAATAGAAATATAATACATTGTTTTGCAAATGATTGCTTCGGAATATATGAATTTTCATTGGGATATGAACCTTCGTTCGCAACTTTTGATAAATTGAATACTTCTTAACTTTTCAACATGTAATACTAATACATTATTAATTATATATTATTAATACTATTGATGTAATTATTATTCCAATTAATGATATTAATAATATTTGGTTTATATTAATTTATTTTTGATGATAAGATTAGTTATTATTATAGTACATACATACACACATACATACACATTCATACACTAGTATATATAGTGTGTGTATATTTATTAAGTATAAGTTATATAAAATAAGATTAATTAACAAATGAATTCTTTTCTAACCTTCTTAAATGCTTATCGAATCACTAGTCGTCTCTCGCCTTATCTCGCCTTATCTCGATTATCTTAACTGTAGTTATCTATACAGATATATACCTAAATTATATATATATATATATATATATATATATATATATCTAAACGAACCACTTCTAGATGTAATATTGTTATTGTTATTGTTATTTTGGTGAAGTCCTTTTATCCCATCCATGAACTATATTAAGTTTTCACTTATAACCATATGATTCCAATTACCCTTCGAATCCGCTCTCGTGTTATAACACGAGATACACCTTATAAGGCATACATGCATGTAAACCATGGTTTAATCGAGAGCCGATCATTTATGTATACACAATTATATAATATCACTTCTAAATATTACTTTAAGACCTATTTTAATGGTATGGAGGGGATTGAAATATTTCCTACTGCTTGTGTGTCTTACACCTTAGCCAACCGAGCCACACATGCATGTAGTTTTATAGTTCTACATCTATATTCACGAGGCTTACATATCATTAAATGTTAGTATCGTGATTGTGGTTATACCATTAACAACATTAAAATAGCTCACTTTTGTACAAAGAGCTTCCTTTTATATAATACGTTAATTAATTTCTTAATTATTTAAAAATAATAAACTTATACATGATTACCCCGTTAAACAATACAGCGAATGATAGACATCTTCATTCTACGTCGACACTAAATCTGCAGCCTTGTTTTTATAATTGGTCTAATGAACTATTTTAAACTATTCTTAATAATATCTACTACTGCTCACTATGGAATAACCTTCCAGATCGTCGAGATATAATGTATTATTTATCATTTAAGGTAATCTTTGTAATCTATTTATAGATTATTAACTATTTTTTTTAACTATTTATAGTTGAGTTGTCTAAGGTATCAGACACATAAGTAATGTGAAGATTTTTTAATCACTGTCCTGACCATTAAAATAGGTCTTAACATAATATTTAGAAGATATTTTATATTATCGTGCATATATATATATATATATATATATATGATCTGCTCTCATCAAAACCATATATACCTTAATATGCAATGTTTTCGAAGGGATATTAGAGTAATTTTACTATAAATTCTATCTAAGTTACTTATTATAATTAAAATAGAATATAACAAAATAAAATAACAAATACTGATAATCCCCCTGAATGCGTCACTGGTACAGTTTAATACAAAGTATTTATCTAGCCTGCGTTTAATTTTGAATTTTACAACCTCCTAGACAAATTCCTGCTGATCACCTATATAATATACAGTGTATATTATATGAAATATATATGTAATTATGTGTCTAGTTGCTCCTGTTGAAATGAAATTATTAATATATTGTATGCTTAATAAAATTAAGTAATAAAAGTCAATCATATAATTTATATATTTCTAATAATATTAATCATTATGACTCCAATAATTATGATAGACATTATGTCACCCAGTGTGTCATTTTATTATTGGATCAAGATTATAGTTATTATGTAACCTTAATAGGTTATTATATTAGTATGTTGACTTATAGGGTAAAGTAACCGAATACGGACACTTTCGGTATATCAGAAACCATAAATCCTACAAAAAAATGTTTAATGAATAAAATATTCATAATTATATAAATAGTATAAACAAGTATTTTTAATTTTTTAATTATTCAAAATATTGCTGATTTATTCAATAAACTGATTTTATTATTAGGTTTTTAAATTTATGAAAAAAAAATTCTATTTAAAACCTTCTCAAGAATATACAAATGTATCGATATAAAATATAACACTATATTATTAAATAAATAAAGCATTCTAAAATTATATATATAATTTGTATATTTGTTATAAAATATTCATTAAGTTATAAGCATATATCTAAAGGTAAAATAAGTTCATAGTACGGACACTCTATATGTCTTAATGCTCTATTTGTCTATAACCAATCAGCGCGCAGCGTATGACCTATTCTGATATTCACAAAAATCGCGTGTGTTATAATATTAATACCACCAATAAAGCTAAATCTAAAAAATTTATTATTTAGATACTTGAAGTGTATTATTAATTAAAAAATAATAATAATAAATAAATTATTTAACTAATTAAATTAGAATAAATTGTTCATAAAATTAATTATAAATGATGTAATTGTAATTTTTCTGATTGATTCATAATATATAGTTTATCTGGTGGTATATAGAGTGTTCGTATTATAACACAGGGTGTCCGTATTCGGACATGGGTACCGAATACGGACACGCCAGTTATCTACGGAATTAAAAGATTTAATAAAATTTTAAAATCACAATAATATCTATGATCATATAATATTAATATATTGTAATTTTTGAATACAAATAATGAGTCATCAAATATTAAGACCATTTATTGTTAAAGTGTCCGTATTAGGTTACTTTCCCTACCTCTTAATGTATCCACCACTAAATATTTAACTCATTTCTATGTAATTTCTACATTTAAATAAAACGGTATTCCAATTTAATTCCACGTATACGTATATATCGTGTTCATAATAACAAAATAGAAAAGTCCATTAATATAATATATATATATATATATATATATATATAGTGTCATATATCTGTTTTGGTTATTTAGGCAATTTGAACGGCGACTATCACATCATCATCGATACTGATGTAAAATCTATTGTCGTCAACATATGTGTCCCATTGTACTCCGCGATGAAGTAAAGACGACCCTAGATAAGATGGAAGAATACAATATTGTCATGTAAAGAGTACTCCGCCTGACTAATTTGATATCAAGTTTAGTCTATGGCCGCAAGCCTTGCGTTGCCTCATCGTACAGTGTACGATGTACACTGTACGACGTACACTCTATTAGATTAAACACCATCTAGATGCCGCAACAGTATTCTCGAAACTAGATGCGCGTTCGGGATACTAGTAGATTCTATACTATACCTCAAATCTATAGAGTATAACTATATACTATAACCGTCTAAATGAACAGATATGTTCATTTAGACGGTTCGTCCAGTTTCCTTACTACTTTTAACAGCCCATTCGGCAGTTATAGATTCCACCGACTACAATTTGTTTATAACTCTAGTCAGGATATGCTAGGAAAGGATAGATAACATTATGGCATCGTATCCAGATTTAGCATTAGATGATAGCGTTGGTATCGCAGATGATATTGGAGTATTTATAAAAAGAATATAAGATAACTGACACAACCTGAGAATTCTGATGAATAATTCGCTTCGCCACGACTTGTATTCTATAAAAGTAAGTGATCCATTAATACACCCTCTTTATTATTCTATGGACCCCTCTTTGACAAAGAGAGAGTTCATCCAGATCCATTGGCGAATAAATAACATCAAAGCTATGCAATAACTGAAGAAAAGGTGGATGCAGAGTGAAAAGTAAGATGCAGAGTTTCACTGGAACCCATCTTTAGAGAAAATATTCAACGATATCATAGAGAGGATATGCGCACAGACAACTTTAGTATACTGTAATACTAATAAATAATATACTTTACAGGTCGATGAGTCAGGTTACGGTCTCGGAGAAACACTATTACAGGAAATTCATCCAGTGGTCTTCATTTCAAAATCCTTAAGCCCAGATGAGACCAGACATGCCAACATCGAAAGAGATAGACCAGCGATAGTATATGGATATGAACTTTCCACAACTATATTTATGGAACAAGGTTCATTGTTCAAGCTCAGGAAGAATATTCATTCAGCACCGATCCGTCTGCAACGTATGTTATTTATAGTTCAACAATATGATTTCGATCTAGAATACAAACATGGTTCAGAGATGCTTATATCTGATGCAATATCGCATCGACATATTATTGATGTTAACATATTAACCTCGACAAAATAACACTCATATTTAATTATCTAGTCGACTACATACGAAACCACAATCTGATACTTTAGAAGACCCTGAACTACAGCTTCTATAGAACATATATGCAGAACCATTAACGATGGATGGTCAACGGACTTATGGCCATATCCATGAAGAATCAGAGTTTCTTGGCTGTATCGTGATTAATTAATTATCAAACTGACAATACATTATCATACCCGAACCATATCGAATATCTATGCTTAATATATTACATATACCACATCTAGGTATTCAAATAACCTCAACCCTAGTCATAACGCACGTATGCCGGCCTGTGCTATCGTGAAATGTAACAGATATCGTACAGGCACAGGTGTCTTACCTACAGCAAGTGTCAATATAACCAAAATAAGCATCCTAAGGAACCGATGTTATCTAAAGAGATCCCGGTTAAACTATGACAATATATCAGCACTGATATATTTTACTATAATAATAAAACATATGTTTTTATATATTATATATATATATATATATATATATATTAAATATATTAACATATTATATATATATTAATTTGTTAAACTAAGACAATATATCAGCACTGATATATTTTACTATAATAATAAAACATATGTTTTTATATATTATATATATATATATATATATATTAAATATATTAACATATTATATATATATTAATTTGTTAAACTAAGACAATATATCAGCACTGATATATTTTACTATAATAATAAAACATATGTTTTTATATATTATATATATATATATATATTAAATATATTAACATATTATATATATATTAATTTGTGATTTATTTACAATGTTCCCATTTATTTATATAGTATCGAGAGTCTGGAGTTGTATTGTTATGAGTTATTGGTCGCATAGCATACAGTATTTTATATTAAAAGTCATATCGGTTATTAAATAACTTAATATCTATAGATTGAGTTATACTTATGACGTAAGTTAACTTAAAAGTTTAACTTAAACGTATACGTAAGGGCCGTATCCACGGGGGGGGGCCCCCGGGGGGGGCTGTGTGGTCCCACCCTGAGATTAGGTAGGCCCATCAAACTTGGTATGCATTAATTTTTTTTCATTTAGTATACTCATTTAGTATTTAGTATACATAGTAAATATATTTACTCGATATTCAATTATTGTTATTGTTATTGTTATTTTTATCTGGTGGAGTCCTTTCATCCCATCCAGGAACTTAGATGAAGTGTTCACTTATAACCATATATGGCTCTAATGTCCCTTCGAAGCCACTCTCATGTTAAGGCATCCATGGTTTTAACAAGAGCCGATCATTTATTTATACACAATTATATAAGATCACTTCTAAATAATATTTTAAGACCCATTTTATAAAATTAATTAATGGTCCGGACGAGGCCGAACCCGTGCCCTACTGCTTGTGTGTCTGACGCCTTAGCCACTGAGCCACACAGGCAGTTTCCACACACACAATTATATTTATATTTGTATTTTATAATTTTATTTATATTATATTTATTTATTATAATGTATGTATTTTAGTCATAGACATTATAGTAAGGATCCAATTCAGTATTTATGGTTTTATAAAATATTTTCTAAAATGATGGTAAATATTAAAAACAAATTTTAATAATTTAATTTTAATTAATTAGTTACCCTATCATGAGCAAACAACAAAAAAACTATTTGGTTTTCTAACTAAAATAGGAGCAGACTAATTAATAGATCACATACTAGTAATAACATAGTCAAATATCCAACCAACCCCAAACCCAAACAATACAACTACAAAATATTAAAAACAAATTAAATTATCGTCTTCCTGATCTCGGAAATGATTGTCTTAAATGTACAGGTAAATCATCTTTTGGAAATAAAATAATAAGATTTACCGAAGAAGATTTTATTATTACAATATATATTATAATATATTATATATATTATATATATATATATATATAATATATATATATATATATATATATATATATATATATATATATATATATATATATATATATATATATATATATAATATATGTAATTTCTTCTATGAATCGCATACATAATATCCAACTGTTGATTGAATATCAGTGCACTCTCCTAAAAAAATATTCTTTTCAACTCCTCAATGCTAGATCAGTACGAAATAAAGTTGATTTAATTACATAATTAATTATTAATTCTAATTGTTCTATATTTGCTATTACTGAGACTTGGCTAACTATTGATGATTCTGTTCTAACTTCCCAACTGACCCTGATGGTTTTAAAGTATTGCTTGCTAATAGGTATACATCACATCGTCGTGGCGGCCTATCTTTGTAATTCTCATCGGAACTTAAGATTATTTCGGCATCCAATCCATGTTTATCTTCATATAAAATGATGATATGTAATATTCAGTTTCATTCATTATTTACCATTATAATTATACTTATCTACCGTCCACCTTCATCTATCGTATGGAGTTTATTGGCTGACCTCTATTCTATATTAGAATCTTTCACATCAGTTAACAAAGTTATTCTTGGTTATTTTAATATTCAAATTAATAATGATAATTATGCTTACTTATCTCCGAATACATTTATATTTGAGGATTCCCTAACGCAACATGTTCGTTTTCCTACTAAAAATGGTAATAACATTGACTTAGTTTTATCTTTAGCTGATTCTAATTTAATTTCCTATCCCACTCAAAGTTCTCTAATAGCTGATCACTTTGCAATATTATTTGCTAGTGCCTACAAATTAATCGACCTTCTGTATCGTTTCGGAAAATCTCCTCTATTGATAAACTAACATGTGTTAACTCTGTATTTCATCAACTTAACAACAGTAGGTATCTATATCTTCTGATTTGTCTACACTTTTTGATTATTTTAATTTGGTATTATCTCATTCGCTTAATATGTTTGTACCATACATTACTCTTATCAACCGAACTTATTCTAAGTTTCCCTGGTTTAATTTTGAGCTTGTTAATCTGAGGCAACTACTTCGTAGACTATAACGTAAATATACATCCTCTAAATTTGAATCTAATCTTATTTCCTTTAAAGTTTTCGATCGCTTTACAAGACAAAACTTCTCTCTACCAAATCAGGATTATAATACAGATTATAATATTTATTGGTAATTAAACATAGTTATAGCCAGAGCTGGGCAGTATCGCCGATACAGTATCTATTAAGGCAAAATATCAATATCGTAGATACATTTGTATTTGTATTTGTATCTATTATAAAACTTAAAAAAGTATTTGTAATCGTATCTATTAGTCATAAATGGTATCTATGATACGTATCTACTAAGACAATTATTTAAACAGATATATTTTATTAAATAATATATCATTTGGTCATTATATTTATTTTATATCAATATTTTATAATATCATTTTATAAATTAATTGTAATATATATATATATATATATATATATATATATATATATATATATATATATATATATATACATGTATACATATACAATGTCTATTATACATGTATAATGCATTATATATATATTTTTTAATAAAATATCTTTTGTAAATTTTGAAATTAATTCATTGTTAAAAATTATGATATATAAATTATAGCGATTTATTCTCAAAACCATTATATACATTTATTGTAAACAAAGACATTATTTTGATAATATATTTTATATAATAATTGATTTATAATTCAAAATTATATATCATATAGAAAGATAAAATCATTTTAATAAATATGATAATTCTAAATAATAATAATTAATAATATATTAATAATTTATTTTTTGTATATTTGATAATTTACTGTATTCATGTTTAACATTCGAAAGTAAAGGTCGCTGATTATTTTTAGTTGAAAAATAGTATATTGTAATAATGTATATTTCTCTAGTCTGTAATGGCTCAATGTATAATTGCAGATAAATAAACGCTGGTAGGTACACTAAAATATTCATCGTGGGCATCATTAAATGTATTCTATATCATCTATTGAATAACACGTTATAAGATGTAAATATTTAATATGTCATTTTAAGGGGATCCCGCACATTTAAAACTATTATTTTTTATATTTTTTTTTATTACATAATAATACTTATTGTAGGGTTTTTTAGTATCTGTAAAAAAATTAGACATGAATTCAATCAAGAAATGGCATAAAAATGTATTTTATGACGATAAGATAATGATATATTATATACTATTCAATGTGACATTTTTATGCTGTCAAACTTCAAACGCTGTTTTCTCAGAATTATTATTTCGCTCTAGGTATGTGCAATGCACATTGTGCATTCAAAATATAGAACACAAAAACTATTATAATTATAATATAAATTTGTTTTGCTTTATATAGAATTTAATTATGTGAATAGTATACTATTCATTTTATATATTTTATAAAATAGAGAGATAATTAATAAAATGTATATAATTCATTGTATAAAATGATAATTTCTATAGAAATAATCCTACCATCATTTTAGTATCTCTAATTTTTAATTTAGATATATATAATATAATAAATAATAATATTAAAAATAACTTTCTATTTTCCTATACATATATATGTTATGAATACAATACAAAAAAAAGTAGGTCAATTGAATGAATAGAATATCAGTTCTATTTTTTTTAGTGGACCTATGTTTTTCCTATCTATTTATACACAAAATTAGCAAATTGCGTGTTATGTGCGGGATCCCTTTAAAGGAGGTATCCCACTAGCAGTATTTCGGGGGTTTCCCAGTAAAATTATAGTTAACTTTATAGAAAATAGTTTTTAAGTTAAAATACTTGTAATGAGATACCCCCTTAATGTTCCTTGATATGTACTTTCAAATCGACATCGATGAATATATATATATATATATATATATATAAATATAATTTATATCTATATACTCTATACATTGTATATAATTATATTGTATTTGTATATACTAAGATGTATCTACTAAGAAATTTATGTATTTGTAATTGTATCTACTATTATTTTTTTTAAAGTAATTGTAGTAGTATCTATTATAAGAAAAAAGTGTGTAATTGTAATTGTATTTATTATACATTTTTCGAGTATCGTGCCCAGCTCTGGTTATAGCAGGGACGATGTCCCTGGGACGTCGTCCCTGCCAGGGAGCCTGGTTATATATAGCATTTCCCTATAGGTATTGTAAAATAACCTAACTCGAGTTGATCAAACCTAACTCTCAAACCTAACATAACTCTCAAATTACATCCTATAATATAGGTCCTTTATATTATATATTTATCAAAACATTAATTTGCATTATAAATATATTATTAAAATCCTAAGGATTAAATGTCTCACACAGAGATTAAATATATCTTACACAACTTAAATTTATATTATTTTAGACAATATCTATGTATATCTAATATAAATATATAATTTACATAGGTAATTTAAATATGTATATAATGTATAATCTTATAATATATTTATTATTAGTTTTACTTTCTTTATATCGATGGTATATATATAACATATATGTTATATAATTTATGTTGTATAACATATAATATATGATATATACTATATATTATAGCCTATATTTATATATTTATTATATGCTAAACTTAGTTCTATATATTCATCATAAACTAGGAATATTATGTATTATAATACGTGACAAATATCATACATTATAAATGAGTGAGTAACACATTACCTACTAATATGACATTAGTTTATACAATAAATAATAATTTAGTGTAATTAAAAAACAATTTAACATCTTTGCTAATAATATAAATCCTTTTTTTATCTTTTAATAGGATGTTTTTTATATTATATTTATGAAAACAAATATTAATAATTTATCTATTAATTGAAATATATTAGTTTTTTAATTGAATATTTTGTAAAAATATATTTGATATTTATATCTTACAATTCAATATATAGTTTATAATTTAATTAATGCATGATTACAGACTAGAAAGTGTTTTTTACAGAATTATACAAAGATATAATGTATGATAAGTTTTTACGTTCTTTAGAGGCACTATTCCTATTTATTTCAAGAATTTGGGGATTTCTATGTTATATTTTAAAACGCCAAATTAGAAAAGTTAGTTTCAATACATATTATGTTAAATATCTATAATTCATTATAATTAATGATTACGTGTTTAATTACATTTTATATTTTAATACGATATTTAATACAAAATTTATATTTTATAATAAAATAATTATTATAAAATTATTATACATATATTAAATATCACATATATATATTATCAATGCAAACATATAAACTACTATAATTTACATCATAAATACTCATTTGGATCTATTAAATTAAAAATAATATTACGTAGATTTGAGTCAAATCTGATTTGACTTAATAATTAAATTAATTTCGCGTAATTTGATAACCGGCGCAAAATTACAATGTTAAATCAGCATTATTTTATATTAACTGAATCGATGAATAATAGCATATTCTCTATATATATATAATAATCTTATGTATGCTATTATTAAATAATTTATATTACAGATAAATGCTATGATATATTATTTAATAATTTATAATAATACTTTATTATAATAAGTATATAATTATTATAATAATATATCTAATAATAATAATTATTATAATCTAATTTATTATATATTTATTTATATTACTCTCGATTTGTCTACAAACAATAATATCACATTATTGTTTATCTGTAAATTACAGATTACAGACTGTAATACAAATTAAATATTAACTATGATTAAATACATGATTGAATACAACACTACTATACCCGGTGTAGTCTATACCGGATGTACATATTAACAATATTATCGATATAGTTTCACTTATAATTATTATCCTGAAGTGTAACTATAATTGTGTTATACAATTTGTGTACAACCTACATAATTCAATTATCTAATTAATTAATGTGATTTCGTTTTTCCACACTTTATCTATTACATAATTAAAAGTTTACTATGTAAGCTCATTATGTATTATCGTAACACTAATGAATATACTACATATTAGTAATGCATATATTCTTATATTACTAGATAATGGCTCTAGTAGATATAGTACGATATTCGCGCACGATTAAAAGCTATCGTTATATTGAATTACGTACGATAATTGTGTCTTCAAATGTTAATAAATCACAATAACACATATACAATATAAACAACCATAGTATACATACGATACGCGTACATTTATTAATGAAGACAATATTTTCACGCAATAGGATACGGGTTCAAGCACCATCCGGACCATTAAAATATAATTGTGTCTAGATAAATGAATGTTAAAACTATAGATGCCTTAACATGAGAGCGGCTTCGAAGTGATATTAGAGCCATACACGGTTATAAGTGAAAAATTCATCTAAGTTCCTGGATGGGATGAAAGGACTCCACCAAAATTACAATAACAATAACAATCGATATCTACGTTCTAGCTAACCGGCACTGTATCCAATAGTGGATAGATTTCTCAGTATCTTGCTTCGTCTATGTAGTTAACTGGCTCGCTATTCGCAGTTATATACTCGTGTGTGGTACCAGTACTTTTCACAACCGATATATATATATATATATATATATAATTAGGACGATTATAAAGGGGATTTACGAATTAATGACGGACTAAATATTAATTTTAGATATATTTCACTAATAGTAAAACGAAATTAGTATTTAGAGCCTACATTTTAGACAATAGTTATAGTATTCATTTTATTATTACGATTATATTTAATATCTCAAATTACTGCATTAAATTGTACTAATATAGCTTGTCCAATACTAAGGATATATTATATTAATATAATTATTTAACATTTAAATAATGGCCGATAATAATCGAGACTATAAATATTTAGTCTAGAAACTAACAAATAAGTACAGATATACTGATAAATATATTGTTTTATTTTAATTTTAATATTTACGTTTTTTATATTTTTATTTAAGAATACTATATTATTATATAGTAATTAATATATGTTACTCTGTTTAAATTGTCCAATGACATTTATAATTAGTTCACGAATATTGTTAATTTTGATTTTTAATCGCAACTAGTTCAAATATATTTAAAGTTTATATTTAGAGTTTAATATATCAATATACACCACAATATATACCACAATATATACCACATCTGCCACTCAAGAATACAATTCACCGTAGTTGTAAATCATTTAAATATAGTCTAGACAATTTAAATAGCATGAATATAGTACCCTATCCGACCATTTCTATGTGTGTCCTACCATGCATTCCCAGATATTTATATCTCTCTCTCTCTCTCTCTCTCTCTCTCTCTCTCTCTTTCTGTCTCTCTCTCTCTCTCTCTCTCTCTCTATATCTATCTCACTATCTATCGCTCTCTCTATATATATATATCTCTCTCTATCGCTCTCTCTATATATATATCTCTCTCTCTATCTCTCCCTCTAACATGAACACTGCTTTTTGACACCTTTACCATTCACATTTACATGATCACCAGCGACCATCTGTTGATGCTAAACCACTCCCTCCCTCACCCTCCCCTCTGTGCATGTGCATTACACACATACATAGTAGTGAATAGAGGTTATTAATGAATCACTCCAGTATATATCCCCCCCCCCTGTGTGTGAGTGTGTGTGTGCGTGTGTGAGAGTGCGTGTGTGTGTTAGTATGTATGTGAGAGTGTGAGTATGTATGTATGTGTGTGAGATAGTGCGCGTGTGTGTGTGTATTTGTACACAGTATACTCTTATGCTTGTGAATGCATTAGTCTCCCTCCCAACCCCCCTGTCCATGCAATATATCGAAAACAATGGCGATGACGTCGTTTAATCATTTATAATTACTATCGTCGTAAAGTATTGCGATTTACACTTACTACAATAATTAATAACTCAATAATTTACATCGTTACATTAGAATTACATAAATGAACTTTGAAATTAAAGTATTGATAAAGATTGACCGCGTACACACCACTATCATGATTAGAGTATCGCCTAGTTTTATAATCTCATATTATCTATTCAATAACAATAAGATAACTTATATTCGATAGTAAATATATAGATAATATTACAAATCGTAATTTACAATATATTGTATAGGCTATAAAAGATGAACAACGTTTTTACTGGATAGATTATCACTATGTTAATACATGTATTTTGTTATTTTATATTTTTTTACACAATAGAGAACGCCTAACGTTATTTTTGTGTCTAAATAAACATTCATTCATTCATTCATATACATTATCATATACCATCGTAAATATCTGCGTTAATGTTGCTGAGATCATCATTAATAACATTGATGTATAGGATTACAGTCAGCACACCACCTATCACTGCTTAAGTGTGTTGTTGTGGTGTCAAGCTTGTAATGGTCAGCTGACACGTATGACAGATGTTTGTTGTTGTGGTGTCACTTAATGTCTGCTGGCATGTATGACAGATGTTTGTTATTGTGGTGTCACTTGATGTCAAGCACTCTGTGTCAAGACACTGCTGATATGCATAGAGAACCCTACATAGCCTTTGCCATACCAAAAGTATGTACTAGGGGTAAAGCTGGGTCCAGCTCTATCTCAATCTGTAATGGTGGGTAATTCTACTGTGTCTTCAGATGTTCAAGTATACATTCCTCCCTGTAAGATAACGCACAAATAATACACCTATATATATATATATATATATATATATATATATGATGTTAATACTTTTTTTATATTATATCATATATAATATTTATAGTTATTATATTTAATATATCATATTTTACACGTGTTGTTATTATGATTATGCTATTATTTACACTTTAATATTGTTATTGTTATTGTTATTGTTATTGTTATTGTTATTGTTATTTGGTGGAGTCCTTTCATCCCATCCAGGAACTTAGATGAAGTTTTCACTTATAACCATATATGGCTCTAATGTCCCTTCGAATCCCTTATATATATATATATATATATATATATGTGTATATATTAAACATTGTGTTCATTCCTAACAGGTCTATTCGTATCAAAGCATCAAATATGTGATTGTTCCCCTGTCACCGATCTCTCAGTCAAGAATATGTTTGTATACACACATACACACACATACACACACACATATACACACGCACACACACACACACCTACAAACACACACACATAAACACACACACACATACACCTACAAACACACACACATAAACACACACACACCTACAAACACACTCACATAAACACACACACTCACCTACACACACAAACATATATACACGCACATACACATATACACACACACACACATACTTTCTTATTTATCTCCCCACCTGTTAATCAATCACTTCAAAAGTCATTAGTATTGTCTTCTTCAATCTCTCTCTCAATTCTCTTCCGTCGTCTTCCCAATCTACAATTGATACACTCCCACACCTCTTCACGCTTCCTTGCACCCAATCAATCTAGTACGATGTACTAAGTCTACTTCGCCCTCTTAACCCCCCTTAACCCTTCTTTGTTTACTCTCATCATCACCTTTGTCTCCTCCTGCTACTAGTCCTATTTGTAACCTTTTATTCGAATCCTCTGTATATTCTCTACCTAGTGGTCAAACATCTACATCTATCTTCATGTATCTTCATCACCTCTATTTCAGTGCACTCCTGACCTTTCATCTAATGTTCTGATACAGAACTTCTGTATCCCATACATCATATCTTGCACATCATTCATGACCTTCATCACATACGTGACCTTCATCACATGAATATCCTTAGTACACGTATGTCTTTCACCTCGTATGCGACCTTTATCTAATACACCCGCTTTATCTCATGCGTGACCTCCCTTGTATCACACACGTGTTCTTCATCACATGCATATCATTCATTACACGTATGTCCTTCACATATTACGTGTCCTTCATTACACATATGTCCTTACATATTATGTGTCCTTCATTACACGTATGTCCTTAATATATTACGTGTCCTTCATTACACGTATATCCTTCACATATTACATGTCCTTCATTACACGTATGTACTTCACATATTATGTGTCCTTCATCACATGAATATCTTCAGTACATGTATGTCCTTCACCTCTTACATGACCTTCATCTCATACTCGACCTTTATCTAATACACCCGCTTCGCCTCACGAGCGACCTCCCTTCATCGCGTACGACCTTGACCCCTCAGTGTCGATACCTCGCAAGACTCTGGTGCTAGATCTAGACGAGACGCTGATTCACTCTAGGCATGACGGAGTGCTGAGGAACAACATGCAGTCGGGACGTAGGGTGCCTCCTGACTTCGTACTCAAAGTTTGTCTTAGCGTTTAACGCGCAGTCGGACTGCGAACTGTGCTTATAAAGCAATCGGCCGTCCTTAGGGGTAATTGTCTCGATAAGCAACCCACTGCTTCTATAATTACCCTGGCATTGCCTAGATCTGATTATAATAATAATAATAATATATGTTTGATGTTAATGTTTCAGATTAAATTAATGGGTTTTCAGTAGTTTCTCGAAGTTTGGAGTTGAGGGGTAGTACGGGTGTAGGGAGAGTGTCCCAGGATTTCCAGAGCGATGTACAAGTAGTAGATTAAAGAGCTTTAAATTAATCATCATTTAATTAAAGGAGATACCGCAATGTGAAAACTGCACCATGTTAATAGATAGGTAATAGATAAGTAATATATAGTGATGCTGGAACGATTTTGTATATACCAACCAATCAACATAAATGTTGTGGTAAAAGTGGGGGGGGACCAATACATAGGAGGTCCCCTAGATTTTAAAGTGGGGGTACATACCCCCCCCCCCCCGTCCCCCCCTGTTGCAGCGCCCCTAGTAATATATACATTACAAATTAATGTTAGATACATCTACTCGATGAATAGAACTCATGTATTATATAAAGTATATATACATCTAAAATCTATACTAGCTTTTCGCAACATATAGTTAATTCATATATAACATAAACATAAAAATTCATATTAATTTTGTATAGATATTTCTATTAAGTTTGTTTGTTATCAAATATTTCTTATTATATGTAATATACTTATTATATTTATACATGTGTTTTTTATATTTAGTAACATCATAAGAAGATATCTATAATAGTGTTTATAATAGATATCTATAATAGTGTTAATCCATGTTTATATATTAATAATGATAGTGTACAATAATTGTATTATAGTGTGTGATCATATATGCTTACCAACACATAAAAGTAATCATATGTGGTTTACTGGAATTTATTTAAATCAGTAATATATTAATTATATATTAAATATATGATTATAAAACATCGTAAATTTATGATTTATGATTTATTTATACATACATATATATATATATATATCAGTAAAGTGTTAGATTACAGAATAAATAATGAATTGTAATGTTATAATGGTGTAGAAGATAGATAACATAGGAGATTATTTCCCTGTTCTTCCTAAATAAACTCCATTGATAAGTTGTGGAAAGATACTATACAACATGAAATACTGTAGGTATAAACTTTTTATAGTTATTTATTGAACTCCTCAATTTCATTGCAATATTTGTCAGTATATATAAATATAATCTTTATTATTTATATTTTAACATTAATTCTTAATTTAATTATATAACAATTACACTGGCTATTACATCCAATATATATATATATATATATATATATATATATATATATATATATATATATATATATTAATTTCCTATACAATATATCATTATTCATATACATAATTGAATGTATATAGGGAGATTATGCTTTCTCTGTTATTATATAATTTATGTCTGATTTTCAATTCACAAATATAAAATAATATATTGTAATACATTTTATTGTATAATTTAAATACAGTAAAATCTAATGGTAACTCCACATTTAAGAGACTGATTATATATATATATATATATATATATATTATAGATTTTCATATAATAGTAATGCATAAAAACTCAACGAAGTATAGTTTTCTATAAAATATACTTCAATATAAATATATAGTTTACTTATTGAAGTCAATAATGTTTGTTTATGTTAAATATTTATCAACATGTTTTTTTACAACATTTAATAACATAATGCAATTAATCGTTTACAAACATTTATTATCATTTATATTTGTATCAAGAACATATATTGTGTGTATTTTAAACCATTTCCTAGATATCCCTATCTGTATTACCAGATTCAACATTCACACATGCGATGACACAATGCTATGTCCTAACAAACTGGACATATGTGCATGGTATGGACAATGTCCACTCTTATGAATGCATGCTGGCCTGACAGTGTAGTTTAGTTTATAATGTATGCAATGTCTGTTTTAATCTCTTTGAACAGTTCTTATGTAATAGCCTACCTCTGTTTTTGTAGTATCTCTTTGATATAAGAATAGCCACTTTAGACCAATACAATAGCCAGTGGGTGTGTGTGTGTATGTGTGTGTGTGTATGTGTGTGTGTATGTGTGTGTGTATGTGTGTGTGTGTGTGTGTGTGTGTGTGGTATAGTTTCTCTTGAGTATCCTTTATATTTCTCTGTTATTTCCCTACATAATTAATTCATTATAATTTAATAATATTTTAATTAATACATTATAGTATATATATATATATATTAGAAAATAAGAGGTATACATATATCAACTTATATGACTTTAATTGACATAGGAAAGATACAATTGCAACTAAAATACATTTTAATGTATAGTAATTTGCAAATAAAAGCATACCTACATTAAAATCTCTGTTACCCTATTATATATGCAATTGCTCATAGCCATATCAGGTTGCAGAGATATTAATGTGTAATTATTTATATATTAATGTTATTGTTTCTAATTAATAGGCTAATTATTTATTTTTATTTATCAGTGAAATTACACTTATAAACTAGACATACAATTTTTTATCTTTTTATAATATTATATATTATTGCATTATTATTAAAAATTAAATAATCCAAAAAATATTATATTTAATATAACCCAATTTTAATATAGTAATATTAAAATATATAATTCACTATATAGTAACATATAGGATATATTTATATATATATATATATATATACTATAATTAGAACCATTATGCATTAATAAATGGTTAAAAACTATTTTTAAATTAGCTATAAAAAGATAATAAAACATGATATCATATTACAAATATTACAACATGAAAACTGTTTGAGTCAAACTTAATCTAAATCATGACCTTTTTTATTGTATATTTATAAAACATATTTTCGAAAATAAAATATTTATATTATTATTATCATATTTAGGCCTTGTCAATGTAATTAAAATGAATGCTTATCCAGATAATTGCCCTTTTATTAATATATAATTCAGATAAAGAATATACATATTTATCTCTTACACAATTTTAATTTATATATACAAAATATATAATATGTATATATATGGGGAAAATGGACAACAACAACAGAAAATAGTTATATTATTTTGAAGCTCTTTAGAAGAAAATATGTATTGTCGATAAGTTGATTTATACCTTCATTTTTCTGAATTCATATTTAGTACGTATATTAGAATTGCAGTGATCTCGTATCAACTAACATCAATTTGACTTATGGTACAATTTAACTTTTATTTATATAAATTGACTCTTTTCTTGGTACGAATTGTTACTCTTTATATATATATATATATATTTAATTTACGTCCAATTTATTAAATAACGTAAGCCTGTTACTATAATAAGAATGACAAAAGTAAATTAATTCAATAGCCAACGGTTAATCCAATCGGTAGCGTTGATGCATTAGTATAGATGTTTATAATAGTGTAAGCAATCTTATTAATTACTCAACCACTCGTATATAATCCACTGTTTTTATTTTACTTCTCCGTTTATTTCTTGTTTATTGTATCGCGTCGTTTTGTCTTACTGTTATCACATTTATATATTTATATATTTATATAATTATATGGTATTTTTTTCTTTTTATATATAACCAGTAATACAATAATCTTTTGATTTTTCTATCTATCTATCTATCTATATGTACTATTATAAAACATCTTCGTATATTAATACGACATCATATTTACTAATTTCTTAATGACTCAATGAAATATACATGATCTTATTTTTGTACTGAACAATGATACTAAATGCTACACTACTACCGCCGCTACTGTACGGTGGCCTACTTTAAAGCCATCACTAATCATTACGTAACCTCATTACGTAACCTCGATACACTACCACCCAGGTCACAATAGACAGACATCCCGTACGCTTCTTTGTTCACAAGAGACCCCACGTTGATTACTTCCTTAGTGTCGTTAGTTATTTAGTTAGTTAGTTATTGATTATTTAGTTATTTAACTATAACTTATTGATTATTTAGTTATTTAACTATAATGCATTGATTATTTAGATATTTAACTATAATATATTGGTTATTTGGCTATAATGTATTATTTATTTAGTTATTATTATTGATTATTTAGCTATAACTTATTGATTATTTAGTTATACTTATTGTTTATTGAACATTATTGATTATTTATCAATATATTATTGAATATATATCATAATGTTGTTTATTATTTAATTATACCTATTGATTACCAAGCAATTATGTATTCATTAACTACTCAGCAAGCTTTTGCTCAGATCATTAAATACATCATTCATCACCTAATAATACTGACAATAATAATCGGAAATAGACTATTTCAAATAGTCACTAACTATAACAGTTATATAGCTATTATGAATATAATGAAGAACTTAAATAACCAATCAAAACGTATAAATAAATTAATATTTCATAAGTAATTTTTTTCAGAAATATATATTTTTAAAAATAAATTATTTAATTACCCATTCTCTAAGCATTTTTTTCTAGATTAAATCTTTTATTTTATGTTTTACATAATAATTGTATGTTATATTAAAAATCAGTACTCATATTAAAATTATGTTTTTATCAGCAAATGACGAGTATGTTATGTATTGAATTTAATTGTATTCAACTATTTTATTTACATTTTACAAATAAATTTGACCTGTATCATATTAATATTAATGATTTATAATTATATACATCATAGACAGAATATAATGTAATAATCAAATTAAAATAGAAATAGTGAATTTAGACAATGATACCAAAGATTATGCTAAGCAAATATATAACACTCATGCAAAATCGTGTAATTCTATTTTGTATACAAAAACCACTAGCTCCACCTATATATGTTCAATATTCGGAACTATGTGTTGTGTATAAGTATAGTGTAAATTCGTATCAAAATATGCACTTTTAAAATGAAAAATACTATGCTTATATACTTAAATTATTATTTATATGATGAAAATAAAGTGTTCATTACTAATATATAACAAAGCAATAGGATATGTTGGTTTTAAATGCTATAAATATATAGGTGGCGAGTAAAAGCTAACTTATATTGCATGTAATTTAATAGAGCAATGAAAACATTGTAGTATGCAAATCGCGGAAAACCTAAATCGATTTTGATACTGCTGCTAGCAGCGGGATGTATGAATACTAATCACGTTGCGTAGATAGGGAGTGTTATATCTTTGCTTCGCAAAATCTTTTACACTATACTATGTAAGCAATGATCTTCGACAGAGTACATATTACTGAGCATAGTTTAACATGTAATACATACTAGATTAGTGGTGAACAAACGTTACATGAATGAATGAATTTGAATAACTTTATTTACCGAATATTGGCTATAATAATCGGAGGGATACCCAGAAGCTATGTTCAGCTTATACTAAGGATACCCTTTAAACAAAAGTTTAGTAGAACAACCACTAGATCCATATCGCGTCGTATTTACATTACATCTGTGTATGTCAGCAGATCTTGATATCACAACAGATACACTACTATTATCACTACCTCAACCGTAGTAGTAGCTTTACCTGTACTAGAATCATACCGTGATACTAATGTTGTTGTGGTCGATGTAGATAGATGATTTATTTATACACACACATAACGAAGATAGTTCTTATTTGTGTTTTAGCAAAATAATAATACATAAATAAATAAACGATAAACTAATATATAAGTAAAACGAAATAGGATTGTTAGATTAATAAGCGTGAACAAAATAAAAATATTATACGAATATTAAAAATGACCAATAATAAAATCGTTTACTTTACCTTTGAAACGCTCTATGGATGTAACAAGATCTCTACTGCGATACTAGAGTGGAATGAAACCACTTCTCCGTGCATACATATCCTCCAAGCATACATGTTACATCTCAGCTAGACGGACATTCTTCTCTCGGTGAAGAGCTGAGCTATAACGCATGATGTATCTGGAACACTAGCTTATAGGGGTCTAGAGAGCATAACACTGCTAGTCTATTATCACATTCGCTATAGCATAACTCTAGCTCTGTATGCTAACCTTATACTTGTACACCGGTATAGTAATCTTATACTTATTATATTAATAATAATAATAAAGTTTATTTATAAACTTGAATAATTGTAGCAACAATTCTCTAAAGTGTAATCAAATAATGTTAACAACAAAATAGAAATTATAATAAAAGATGTTTTTCAATCTTTTACGGATGTCTTTAATGTATGCTAACAATATACTTGTATATTATGCACAGATATGCTTACCCCTCGATAGATACATAGATACACTCTTACACATACAATAAACGTTGCGATAATTATGCTTTTATCGGCGATATATTTAAGATATAATTCAGAAGTAATAGTTTGCATTAATCACTACCTCGTGTCTGCCACCAACCACTGCTATACTACTACCCACATGTCTAGCCCATATGATACATGTCCTTTACTACCACCTTACATCTTCTACCCATTACTATCTGCAAATATCAAATCTGTTAGATAATCTAACACACATCGCCCCATCCTCTACTACCCTCCTTCACTACTCCTTTAGTATCCCCATATTTAAAAACTCACCCCATCCCTTACTACTTTCCTTTACTAACACCCCCCTCCCCCACCCCCAGGTGGCTCAGTAGTGTATACACCACCCTTATCTAACCCCCCTCCCCCCATCCCCAGGTGGCTCAGTGGTATCACCTAGTAGTGTACACTGCCTCTATGGAGATCTATGGAACAGCTGTAGCGGACAGACTCGATCAGTCGGGTACCATCCTGAAGAGGAGATACTTCAGACAGGTTCTTATCTCTCACCAGGTGGCAGTAGTACTGCTTCATATTAGATTCTATAGATATGATGTTCATGATACTATTTTATTAAACCATATACATTTTTGTTCATTATTGGTGATGCGACGGAGGTTTAAAAAAAAAATTGAAATGTCGTTATTCCTATGTAATTGTATTGTATATGTCTATAATCAAATGTCCGTAAGGACATTTATTTGAATTCTGTACATTTTATTTGTATTTTATTGTAATGGGTATATATATAATAATAAGTACTTTTTTTAAATACTATATTCTTCTAATAGATAACATCAATATATAGTAAATATTATCTATAGTATCCTTAATTACAATATTATTTATTAGATAATTAATTTCAATAATAAAATAAATTTTATATATTATATATAATATATATAAAAATTTTCTAAAAATTAGGCCACTTTGACTATATATTAAAATTATAAAGAGCTATTTTTTTTAATTTATAATACTTGTACGTTAAAATATAACATCTTAAGATGAAGTAGAAAAAAAAAAAAAATCTTAAAATTTGTAAAGGTACCAATCCACAGAAAAAAGTGTAATTTTTTGATGATTTTTAACAAAATTAAAGAAATACCAGGGTAGTTATTATTTTTTCGGCCAAATTGTAATATATAGTGATTGATTAATTTTTTTTTTATTATATATAATATAAATTTATCAAATATAACGATTCTGTACAAAATTATGAGAGGTCAATAAAAATTCTGGAAAATCCTTTGAAAAAAAATCCTAGATATAAGATTATTTTATTTATAAATTTGATATCATTCATAGGAACTATACACATTACACATATTCTGAAAATGTTATGATTATATCTTAATTATAAATGTGAAAAATATACATATTTGTTTTTTTTTGATATTTTCCTATCTATTTCCATGTTAACTTTTTTTTAAAGTGAACATGCCCTCACACAGTAAATATTGACCTAATTCAAAAAAAAAAAATTGTGGGTATTCTCAATACTAAAATGTTGATGAATAATGTGAAGCAGCCGAATCCATCATCAACATCATGTCTAAAATCACTCTTATAGTACACACCTATTAGGTAATGTTCTTACCACTAGGTGGTAGTAGTGCACACATAATAGCTAATGTTCTTTCTACCAGATGGCATTAGTGCACACCTATTAGCTAAGGGTTCCAGTACACAGGTTGCCATGGTTATATTATCTGCATTCAATCAGAGTTTATAGATATTCATTTGTGAGGGGTTACAAAACATGTTTTTATTTATTGCATCAATAAAATCTAATAGGTGAAAGTCATAAATATTGTATTAATTTTATTGTTATATTTTAATATATCAATGTAAGTTATAGTATTAAATTAATACATTTAATACAATATTATTAACTATTATTAATTATAAATTATGATACATAATATATATATATATATATATATATATATTGTATATTTCAAATTGTATTATTATTCGGAATATAGTTTGAAATACAAGAAATCTAAATATTTTAATTATAAAAACATGAAACCTTGCAAGTTACTAAATTTGTTTACACCACCATTAACACTATAACCATCACCACCACCACCACCACCACTACTACCACCACTACCACCACTATAACCACCACTACCACCACCACTATAACCACTAGCACCACTATAACCACCACCACTACCACACATGATAGCATTGCGAGATGAGAAAAGGATCCTACACCAAAAACTTGCACATGATCAACAGTGACATGAAGACTATCTTTATCCTGGACAACTCTCCTGCTGCGTACATGTTATATCCGAGTTAGTTAGCCCCACTGCTAGCCCTACTGTTAGCCCCACTAGCCCCACTGCTACCCCTACTGTTATCCCCACTGTTAGCCCCACTAGCCCTACTGTTAGCCCCACTGTTAGCCCTACCTGTCCAATAATAATACATTTTTCCATAATATCTTATATTAAATCTAAATTATAAAACCTAATATTGTATAAACAAAATAAAACCTAATATAATCTATATAATTTACAAATAAATATCATTTATAGATTTTTCATGCCATAATTAATATAAAATTATCAAACAAACAATACTATATATTACAATCATAATTATAGAATTACCATATTTCTTGACATTGTCAATTTCATTAATTTTGAATTTATAGATACTATTTTTTAATAAATAATATATGTAAAAATTTAAATAAATGTATGTTAAATATATATATATATATATATTTATTAAATAATAGTTTATATTGAATATAACTAGTAGTATTTTTTTCAATGAGTAATATACTTATATTTATATATATAAAATATTATATATTATATTTACATATTACTTCATATATTATCTTTTATGTGGTGTTTAAATTATGTTCATTACATTATTCATTTTGTTTATATTATATTATTTGTAACTGTATATTCATATTGCTTATATTTGAAACTTGATTTACTCAGAATAATTATTTTTGACCAATCATGACAGCTATTATTAACTTTTGTACAATTGAATATTTTTTCTTCATTTTTTCAATATAACTAGATAAAACATGTAAGATTAAAGTTATTTGTCAAAATTAAAAAATATTTATTTAACAAATTTTAATTAGCAATTTAGTTGGAAAATTAACTTGTTTTTATCAGATATTTCAATTATTTTATTTTGAAACGTATAACATAATGATGTGTAAACATCTATAAATTTCAACATATAATATAAAAATATGGAATATTTTTAATAGATTAAAAAAACAAAAAAAAAGTGAATATTTTTTGAATTAATAGATTTATAAAAATAGTATTTTTTCGTATCTTTTACATGTAAACCGGTATGTAAACCAGTCTATCGCCTCCTCTTAATATATTATTTTAAGGGGATATCACAATTATCATGCATGTACGTGAGATAGGCGATATGGAGTAGCTGTAAATAAAAAGCATATAAATTTCATAGTTATATCAATAATTGGAATATTGCCAACAAATTTAAACTACTAACTAGATATATAGATAAATACACTTGAGAGAGGTTTAGGTGTATACTTCAATGTTAATATATGTAATGTATATATAAAAATAAAGATTTTTTATAGAATTATTATTATATAATCGCTATTTTATATATGACTAATTATACACAAAAGAAAAAGATATCTTAGATCATAGATATATATATATATATATATATCTTTATTAAAATATAAAATTAATCACGATACAAATTATTAGATTATATCATATAAATTGAGATAACTGTGACATAATGAATATGCAAAAATAATTATCCTAAGATAAATGAATTTGAAAAAAGCACAATATAATTAATATTTCTTACAAATTATTAAGGGGTTACGCTTGTTTTGATAAATTCAAATGTAAAAAGATAGTGATTTTTATATTTTTTAATTGTCAATGAGTTTAAAAATTCTAAAGATATTATAATTCTGTAAAATGAATATTGAGGGAATGGCTGCTCTGTATAGTTTGATATAGAATAATGAGACAATAGTATATATTTTTGGAAATACAACTCATCTAATAATGGTAAACATTGAGTTTACTTTTTATTTATTTTTTAATTTTATTTTATATATGATATAATACAAATAATTGTATGATCATATATTCAGTCAATAAACACATAATAACTAATATATTATGAAAATGTCATCAATATTTAAGCAATATTTACACAGTTATTGAATTTTGTAAGAATAAAATTATACTAAAATAATTATTATGAGTAAATTAAGTTTGAAAATTACTTATATTTTTGATTAACATATAGAGATCATTTGAATAAAAAGAGTATAGTATATGTTTTGTATGTTTATTATTCAAATAGTATATGTATATGATGTATGTATATGTATATTATACATATTTTTGATAATAATCCATGATATGTATAGTATAGTCGGGGTTCGAAAAAAATCGGATATTTCTTTAAAAATAAATCAAAAAAATCGGATTTTTTTTATTTAAATCGATTTATTTGATTTTAAAGCAAATAATATTTAAATTGTAAAATAATTTAATAAATCATTTTTCTACTGCTAATAAACTTAGAAATTTAAATAACTTTTAATGTATATTTAAATTTATAAAATTATATATAAATATTAATTATCTATAAAATTAAGTAAAGATATATAAATAAATAGAATTATATTATAATCAAAATTTGATATTGCGTGTGTCTTGAATTATCTAAATTAATGTATACATTATATTATATGCTGTTGCATAATGAAACATTAAATAATTATTATTTAATTACTAGAGTTTTTATATTATACTGACTACTTTATTATCTAGAATTATATTCAAATAATTATGCTAAAATTATTAATACAAGAAATCAAATAAAAGCGTTTTTGATAATTATTTAAATAAATGACTTTATATTAAAATATTTGTACATAAATTCGAGCTTTACAGCTTTATTAACTCCTAGTCTCCGATTTCTTAATTTTGAATGCACCCATGGATTTTATATAGAAAAAAATTAAATCATATCTCTCCAATAATGTCTGTGAATCATAATTTATGATATATATATATATATATATATAATTCTTATTTATTTAAATAGTCATGATATAACATAGCATCCCATATCCATATAGGTATATAGGAGGTCATCATGAATATAATTATTATATTATAAAAATCATGATCTAATAATCATATAATATACTTTGTGAAATATTGATTTATGTCAAAAAAAATATGACTTTTAAATCATTTGAACCCTGCTTATAGTTATCCACAATACGATATATATATATATATATATATAATTATTATAATAATAGTAATCAAAATATTATATTAGATACAAAAAATAATAATTCTGTATAAACGTATTTTTGCAGTATTTTTAGAGATTATTTCTTATCATTAATTATTTTCAAAAATAGGTTGGGTTATAAAACCTTTATTTTTATATTTGATCAATCGTTTTGAGCTCTAATATTTTAATCTAAGTATATTATCATTTCAAATATATTTTTTTTACTGTTTTTTCCAAACGCTTATATCCCTTTAAGTATATTTGAATGTATATATATATATATATATATATATTTTATAAAATTATACTAAACATAAAGTTATACAATAAACTTTTATTGAAATTAATAATATAAATATTTCTTATTATATACTCCTCCAATAAATTCCACTTTTATAGATTATATATTAACTCAACATTTTCACATAATATTAATAATCTATAACTTATTCTGAATTAATAACAAAATTAAAACTTCGTAAAAAATCAATTTTTGATAAACGCAATCAATCGATAATATCCCATTACATTTCAATAATATATATATTTAATACAAAAAATGTATCTATAAATTCATAATTGATAAAGGTTATAATATATTTATACATAACAAATCTATAAATGATATTAATTTGTAGATTATATATTCAAAATATTAATTTAAAAATTATTTTTTCGAATAATTTATTTAAATAAAACACATTTAGTGATAATTAGTTTTTACCTTAAATTAAATGCAACAAGGAACTATTTGAATAATATTGTAAAAAATAAGGTATATAAAACATAATTTTTTAAATACTTATATAATGATTTATATCACACTTTTTATATGTATAGATGTAAAAGTAAGTTATTAAATACATTTTCTTATAATTTTAGTTTCATGATAAATCAAGTCCCCTTAAATAAACTATTACGAAAAGCCTAACCTACGCTGATTTATACTACCTATCTCCTGATAATACACCCCCATTATTCTAATAATAACCTCGTCACCCTTGCTATCCTACATTCTTATCCCACAGATAATTCTATACATATACACATTATTCCTTTTCTCCTTACTTTGTGCCTATTACCCACCATGGATACATCTATACCCCCATTGTGATTCTACCCCCACCTCCTGACTCACTCCCCAATCCTCACCCCTCTCATTACCTCTCACGGATAAAGCTACAACTATATAATCATGGTTCCAACCCTTCTACCCTAAACCTCACCATCCATTATACATATGTATGTATCTGTACAGTTAATGCAGTATACTCACTACAGAATACCAGAATCATGGTTCCACTCCTCCTTACTACCCCTAAACCCCTTATTAACCCCCCTACCCCTACAGATAACGCCATACCAATAGAATCATGGTTATAATCCCCCTTACTAACCCCCCCCCACCCCTTACCCCCACAGATAACGCCATACCTATAGAATCATGGTTCCACTCGCCCATACTAACCCCCCCTATCCCTCACCCCTACAGATAACGCCATACCAATAGAATCATGGTTCCACTCCCCCTTACTAACCCCCCTATCCCCTCACCCCTACAGATAACGCCATACCTATAGAATCATGGTTCCACTCCCCCTTACTAACCCCCCCTACCCCCTACCCACACAGATAATGCCATACCAATAGAATCATGGTTCCACTCCCCCTTAATACCCCCCCTCACCCCCTACCCCCACAGATAATGCCATACCAATAGAATCATGGTTCCACTCGCCCTTACTAACCCCCCCTACCCCTACAGATAACGCCATACCTATAGAATCATGGTTCTACTCGCCCTTACTAACCCCCCCACCCCCTACCCCTACAGATAATGCCATACCTATAGAATCATGGTTCCACTCGCCCTTACTAACCCCCCTACCCCCTACCCCTACAGATAACGCCATACCTATAGAATCATGGTTCCACTCCCCTACCGACACCGCCCTCCTGCGTCTGTTGCCGATTCTGGATTCGTTGCGTTTCTGCGAAGATGTCCGGTCCATCTTATCCAGGACCAAACCGAAACTAGTGTAATTACCTCCTCGACTAACGTGAATTGTATATAGTGATATGTATGTGTATATGACAGAGATAGAACAAGTATCTATATATATGTATATATATATATATATATATATATATATATATATGTATGCGTGTGTATGTAAAAGTGCTATTATTTATTATTTTCATATTTATTATTTTACTACATGCGCACGGCGATCATGTAAGTCATTTGAACATTTCTGAAAATTACGAATAAAACATTGAATTTATCATAATCTTCGGCCCCGCCCCATCGCCGCCCACACTCAAATCTCATTGGCCGACTCGTCGAGGCGATGATTGGTCGCCCTCACCGACAACTTTCTGTTCTCCGACGTGATCTGCATTGCCAGCATCGTGTGTTCGCTTTCTCTGTTTAGGTAGCGTTAGGATTATAGTAGGTGTATAGTAGGTTTATAGTAGGTGTAAGGGTATTGGGTATACTTTGGGTATATTAACATTATTAAATAGATTTAACATAACAAATATATTTTTTACAAATGAATATTTTATATAATTATGTATATTAGTTATATTAAATATAGTAGGTATAATTAGTTATATTATGTATAATTAGTAATTATTAATTACGTGTATTTATGAAATAGATTAGATATAAAATATATTTAAATTTTTACACAATATTGGTAAATTTTTACTGTGATCACATTTCTTTACAAATAAAAATATTTAATACATATTAATACATATTAATACTTATATGAGATAAATATGTTAATGAAAACAAATATTGCAAAAAATGTTCATGTTAAAATAATGATTTATATCATATTTATGAAGTTTAATTATGAAATGTGTGATAAAAATTAGAACTATTATGATAATTTCATTGTTATTGTCACCTGTAAGCAATTATCTATATTATATATTATACAGGTATCATGAAATAATTGGTCTTATATAACAAAGATTGTTTGGTAAAGGGGGTATATTTTAAATTTAAAATGATTTTCTATCGAGTTAACTTCAATTTTAGAGTGGAAACCTCTTACTTTCCTAAAATATAATAATTTTATAGGGGCTATCCCATTACAACTTGATAAAAAGTGGTTTTAAAGTTGCAAGTTGCAGGACAATCTTGTAGTGGGATACATCCTTAAGGGGATGTCCCAGTGTTCAAAATGATAAAAAAAAAATTATTTTGTATTTATTTTTTATTCCATAATATTAATAAATGTAGTGTGTTTTAGTATCTGTATAAATATCAGCTGCGAATTCAATCTAGAAATGCCATAAAATTGATTTCTAATTTGTTATATTATCAATAGATATGTATACTTTCAAATGCTGTTTTCTCATAATAATTATTTCGCGCTAGGTATGTGTGTATAAACTTAGGTATAACAAAAACTAGTATATGTATTCTACTAATTTTTATTGCATTATATAAATAACATATATATGAATACTATTACAGGCGTAATTTTCTAAATTTGTATATGTATAGTTGCAAAAAATAACAATTTCTATAGAAATTCCGTAAATTAAAAAATTAAAATGTGTGCATATATATATATATGTTATATAATATATATTATAAAAATTACGTCCTGTAATAGTATGTGTATACATTTAATGAATAGAATATAACAAAAATTAGCTCAATTCAATGAATAGAAATCTGCGCGCCTAGTTTTGCGTAGACCCATTATTTGCTATCTCACATATAGAGGCGGGCGTCGTGTGCCATCCCCTTAAAAGCTAACAAAGCTAATACAAACATCATTGTTATATAAATGTGATTTATAATAGTAATTTAGTTGTAAGTGTAAATTACATGCAAATTATAAAAGTAATTTTATTTTAATATAATAACTTATATTTTTATATAATTGATTTTTTTTTACATTATCAATTTAACATCATATTTATTAAACATGAAATTAAATAAATATAACATATTACAATATTCAAACTTGAAATATACATTACCAAATCAATTGATGCATGACATTATTTTCATTACACCAAAAAACATATCTTAAATTGAAATACATTTATTTTTTTTAATATAAAAAATATTTTATTATTTAGATGAGGTATACTGAATATATTAGGTATAATTATAACTAGTTTATAACTTATATTATATATAATTATTGATTAAATTTATGAAATATATAAAGTATATTTTATTATTTCTTAAAATTGGTAACATAAATTAATCATACAATTTAACAAGTATTAAAATAATACATAAATATTCCTTAATTATTAATTTGAAACAATATTACAAGTATATGAATCAATCATATTTGTATTGAAACAACCTATAGATTATAAGTTATAACTTACAATAATACAAATACACCTCTTTCATATAGTAAATCTAAAATGAAACTATCAACTTTATGCCTGTCGATTTAGAAAATAACTAAATAATAGGTATTGATATTTTTTAAATCTAAATGTAATATCATTTTGATATTATTTAATTACATAAAATATTGAGAACCAGACTACAGATAAAATCTTATAGTGAGCGTATCTATTTGAAGATGTCATAATAAATATAATAGAGTTATATAAAATGAAATATGTAACCTATCAATTATGGAATCATTTTTAAAATACAATACATATTTAACACAAAACCAATACTATTACATCATATTCGCTACATGGTTTAACGTGTACATTTCTCTAATCTGTTACCTAAACATAATGCTAGTATAATATCGTATAGAATAAATGTGAACAATAAAATGACAACTTTTATATAGTGACATTTGAATATAGTTTTTGATTAATAATTATCCTAATTTTTTTTTTAATTTAAAAAAATAATAATTCTTAAAATATATTTTATATACAATATATATTATATAATTATACAGCAAATTTTATGTCAGTTTTTATATCCCAGATAAAAAATATATTAGTTATATCACATATTTTTTAATATAAAATTACATTATCTTTCTAATTGCTTTTAATGTAAAGGTGATTTTTTAAATACATTTTTTCAATATGTTACATATTACAAATATCTTTACGAATGCATTACTTATGTTATTATTATTTAGAAAAGGAATTAGATGATTAATTTTAACCTCGGTTGGTATGTATTCACAGTACATTTACATTTAATAAACAATACCAAATAATATTATATATATATATATAATTGATATGATTGTCATTATTTACTGACATAAACGGAATATTTATATTTAAAATTAGCGAATACAAGATTATATTGACATGGTTATTGTCAGATATATACAGAAATTATATAAATATAAGTAGGTGGATTACATAATTTTATTATAAGAATGGCATATCATATTGATAATGTATTTATTATGAGTGAATGTTATATTGTCTAATTTAAAAAATGTATTCTATGTTTCATAAATTATTAAGCTCACTATTAGCATACACTAAAGTCATACATAGTAAAGCCCAGATTTTAACATAATTAATGTAATAAACATTAATATATTCCTAACTACTGACATTTAAAATATTTTTATATTTTCTAACAATATTCAAAATAATCTATACGAAAATATGTGTATATAAAATTATAAAGTAGTAGTACCTACTTAAATTTAAATTATTATTATTTTTATATTGTATTTACTAATAATAATAATCAGATTGGTTTCTCATAATAAATGAGGATTAACCCAGATAGATATAGAAGTTCACTGAACTTATCGAGATATCTACCTGTTAGCAAAAGGAATGGAAAAAAACATATTAATACGAGTAAAATAAAATTAGAAATTTCAAAGATAAGTAACATATAAAGTACAATTTTAAATATTAAAATAGTTATAATACGAATAAATATTAAACATATAAGTAAAAATAAAGTTATAATAATAGATACAACTAAAAATAAAATGATATATTAAGGAAAGTCTCCAATTACCGACTCCTAAATAATTATTTGTAATAACTTATTCAATATTAAATATATTTATTTGTAATTAGGGTAATATTATGGCAATGAATAATGTGGCTATTTTAAATTTTTGATATACTTATATTTACAAGAATAAACAGGGGGGTCGGTAATCGGATACATGTGCCTAATACCGACCCCCTAAAATAATAGTTGTATACATAATTGTAGTATTATAATATCCAATAAAAATAATAGATACCTATACATAAATATAATTAATTATTACATGCACGTAATTTATTTTTTTTAATTTATGTTTTAATAGTAGGGAATAGTACCTAATATTAAATTTAAACTTTATAGTAATTATATTAAAATAGTGTAGGGGAAAGTCTCCGATTACCGACCCCCTCCTAATACCAACCCCCTCTAGTATCTCAGTAACTATAAGAGATATAAACAAATTATATATACATGAACTTTTAGCAATTTAATAATAAATATGAATAAGTATATTGTTTTACAAAATATTTAATCCTACAATTGTTATTTGATAAAATGTAATATTATATTTTTACTTTTTAAATATTTGAATAATAACTTTTTTAAATCATTGTAAATACTTAATTAATTAAAAGAAAAAGTAATACCGCGTATAATATTGTAGATCAATACAATTTTTATAACTATTATAAAAACAATTCAATTTGAATAACTATTAACCAAAATATCTTAATTATAGCAACCCATATTATTTTCCTAATACCGACCCCCTACATTACCATAATACCGACCCCATGTGATTTAAAATAGATCAGTATTTTACTTTAACATATAATAAGTTGTTTGTGTAAATGTTAAATTTCAAATACATATATTTAATATTGAATAATTTATTACAAATAATCATTTAGGGATCGGTCAGAATTTAGACTATTAGACTTTCCCCTATATTATTATTTAATATTTATTTATTAATCAGTATGTATATCAACTGGAATCATGAATCCTAAATATATATCAATGATACATAAACAAGTTACGATATATTTTAAAGTAAAATACAGATCTATTTTGATTGGATGTTATAAATCACATGGAGTCGGTGTTAGGGTAATTTAGGGGGTCGGTAATAGGAAAATCATATGGGTTGCTATAATTAAGATATATTGGTTAATAGTTATTCAAATTAAATTATTTTTATAATATTTATAAACATTTTATTGATCTACAATATTGTGTACAACATTAAATTTTCTTTTAAGTATAATAAAAAAAGTTATTATTCAAATATTTAAAAAGTAAAAACATAATATTACATTTTATCAAATAACAATTGTAGGATTACATATTTTTAAAAACTAAATTATACCACAACGAATGAATGGTATAAGGCTACCTAACTTAAGTATGGATGTGCCAAGTCAATTAATACCTACCTTGAGATGAACCCCCACAATCATACCAGTATACTTACTACTCGGCATATAATAATTACAAAAAAGTGGAAATATAATATATAAATCTAGATTAAAGCTATAGCTATATTGTTATAAGGTTATATTGGTTAATGTATATAATGCTATAGGTATATATACATATATATATATATATATATATATATATATATATATATATATATATATATATATATATATTATAATTTGTTGACATATATATAAATAGTAACTTCGTTTTGCACGTAATCACTTGCAGCAGTATTTTCCTAAATCTCGGCGAGCAAAAGCAGTAGACCATGAAGTTTGTCGACGAATTCACCACCACCATCAGATCGCTGTATTACGCAATATGGTCATTACGTAATAGTGGATATGCACTAGTAGTTATGACGCTAGTGACTTTTGTAAGGATTTGAAAGTGGGGGATGGACATATTCCAAAAACAATTATAATTATAATTAATTATGATTATAATATTTATGTTTTTTATCAATTATATAGAATGTAAAACAATCTAATATACATGCCCTACCGATTTATAATAATTATTATTATAAATATTAATATAATTTTATAATTTTTAATATTATTTAAATAAATAAGATGATATAATTGATTATGAAAAAATCAGATTTTTATGTGGGGAAAAAGTTAAATGTGGTCAACAAATAATAATGGAAGGGCCCCACAAAATACCCCTCACAAGGCACCTCTAGGTAGTCAGTAGGACTAGGCTATGGTGGGCCCCTAGGCTAGAGGTATACCCCTAGTATATAAACGAGAGCTGTAGATGATAGAGGCGTGAACTACCTGAACCGTTCGTAGTAGAAGAATAACGGAAACGATCGGTCAGGCAGTGGACATTGCTTCGAGTCGTTGTGAAGAATACTCGATAATATCTGAGGGGTGGAGAAGGGGGTAGAGAGGGTATTATGGAAGGTTAATGGGGTGTTTATGTTGTAAAGGATGCTTAATAATATCTGAGGGGTGGATAAGGGGGTAGAGAGGGGTATTATGCAAGGTTGATGGTGTGTTTATGTTGTGAAGAATACACGATAGTGTGTTAGGTGTATGACGACATGATGATTAATGCATTGATTGACGTGTACGATAATGCGCGGGGGGGGGGGGGTGTTACGTAATAATGTACGATGACGTCATTAACGGAGTTAGCGGTATAATACGAAGATGATGTAACGGGGTGTTATAGCGGTTGTCAATAAGGGAAGCTATTGGAGTGATCTAATAGATAGCCTAAGATAGGTTATATATAACTATGGATAGGTTATATCTATAGATATACTGTTATGAGGTGTTAGCCTAACACTGTTAGGGGTGTGTTATCATAGCATGTGCAATGGGGATAATAGTATGAAGTTGGAGTGGGGAGGTTACGATTGGGTCATGTAGTATGTATGCTATAGGTATACTATAACAGGTATATTATAGGTTAGTAGGGGAGATACTGTTGTGACTTAAAGGGTACGTTATATATATATATATATATATATGATTTTAGTGATATGACGTAATGATGAAGGGATGATACAGATGGGATATTGTAAGCATGATGTAATCGGTAGGGGCGCTGCAATAGGAGGGGGGTCATGTCCCCCCCCACTTTAAAATCTAGAGGGACCTCATATGTATTGGTCCCATCCCCCTTTACTACAACATTTATTTTGATTGGTTGCTTCCCCCTACATACACACCATCGTTCCAGCGCCCCTAGTAATCGGTATGTTAGTTGTATGTTTATACGGAGGGCTATTATGTAATGGGAACAATAGATTTAGGGGTATGATAATAGATGCGAAGCGGAAGTAACTAGGATGTTGATTCAATCGGTAAGTTATGATTTCGATACAATTGGACATAATATATATAGTATACTAGTACTGTTAGATGTATGACGCAATCGTTGTATTCGAGGTATGACGCAATCGTTGTATTATAGGTATGATGCAATCGTTGTGTAAGATGTAAGATGTAATAACTGAAGTAGGCGAGAGAGAGAGGCGAACCTGAGTGATAAGCGCCGGAAACTGGCATACGATGAACACTAGAACTACCGATATCAACATCCGGGTGATGTCATCTTCTGATCTGTTCACTGAATTACGTCATCATGTTAGTAGGGGGTATAGAACACGCAGGGAAGGGTGGTATAGACGCGTGGTAGCCGATTACGTCACTCTCGAATTGTTAGTGAATCACGGTGGTGTTATATTACCCAGATATAGTAATACATCGAGGTTATAGGAGGTTAAGGATATGTCCTATATAATAGGGGACATATACGTTATACGAACGTGACATGTTTTATTTTAGTTACTATTATAATAGTATTCCTATAGTGTCTGTATATTATATGTTATACTATATATAGGTATAGTATCATATTTACTGCATTACTATTAGTAATTAAAGTGTTGTGACGGTACAAGTGTAGTTTACTAACCCAGCTAACAGTAATAGCCTCATAATAGCAGCATAATAGCATACATAATATGTCTCACATGTTTACATTGTCATATTATACTGTTATTATATTGTGATTAAAAGTCTATTACTCTGATATTAAATTGTAAAGCTATTATTGATGCTATTACGAGGCTATTACTGTTAGCTGGGAAAGCCCTAAGGCCTTGATAATAATATGTTAGTAGAGTATTCACGATTAGATTAGTGTACACTGTATACAGGTCAGATATGACCGTTTTCTTATTAAGTCATATTCGGTTTAAGAGTTCGGGTTAACTTATAGACTTATACAGTATACAGTATATATATATATATATATATATACTATACTATACTATACTATACTAAATAATAGTACACTATAGTATATATATACTGTATACAGTATACTATGTAGGTGTACTACGTAGGTTATACCTACACGAGTTAAGTGTTCATAACACCAAGTTACATAATCACTACGATGCGGAAGCATGGGTAGGGTTATCGAAGCATTAGCTAGACTCGAATCTAATTTTTTATTTTTAAATATGCGTTATTTGTAATAACTTATTACGTATATCTTATATATATATATAAGGTTTCTTTGGGTGGAGTGCTTTCATCATAACCGGGAATTAAAACCGCCGTTTATTTATAAACATGTCGGCTCTAGTATTCGGGTGTTTAACTTTAATAATTTGTTATAATATCTATCGGGTTAAAGTATCCGTATTTTAGTGAGGTTTTATATACAAATATACTTGTGTATATATATATATATACATTTCGTATACACAATTCTATAAGATCATTTATAAATATTATTTTAAGGCCCATTTTAATGGTACGGACGGGGATCGAACCAGTGTCCTACTGGTTATGTGTCTGACGCATTAGCCAAATTAGCCACACAGGCAGTTAAATATATATACACATAAAAGTATTTATAAGTGGATAACTTCAAACCGTGACTATTTCGAGTTAATAATCTTGCTCTTTTCCGCTTCGCTTCTTGTAGAGCTTTAATCTGTATAGTTTGTAATGTGTAGTTGGCATTCATTATATGATGAGTCATCAAGTGGTCATCGATTAGTCATTAATGAATCATTAATAATGATGGAGTTTAGGAATACTATAGTATTATATGTTATCGATATAATACAAGAGTCACACAGTATGAATAATACTATAATCTATTGGGGAAAGTAACATAATACGGACACTTTAACAATAAATGGTCTTAAGATTTTATATTAAGATATATAAGATTTTTATTCAAAAATTACTATATATTAATATTATATGATTATATTTATTATTCTGATTTTAAAATTTTATTTAATCTTTTAATTCAATAGATAACGGTGGTGTCCGTATTCGGTACCCATGTCCGAATACGGACACCCTATATACCACTAGATAAACTATATATTATTGAATAACTAATCCGATAAATTAAAATTACATTATTTATAATTAATTTTATGAATAATTTATTATAATTTAATTAGTTAATATTTTATTTATTTTTATTGTTTTTTAATTAATAATACAATTTAAGTATCTAAATAATACACATTTTAGATTTAGCTTTATTAGTGGTATTAATATTTAACGCTCACGAGTTTTATGAAAATCAGAATATATTCGTATGAATGTATATACCGTATGAACTATAGTTCATACGGTGCGCGCTGATTAGTTGTAGGGTGTCCGTATTAAGACATCTAGAGTGTCGGTATTAGGGACTTATATGATATATGCTTATAACTTAATGAATATGTTATACAAAATATAGAAATTATATATATAATTTTAGAATACTTTATTTTTTAATAATATATTGTTATATTTTATAACGATACATTTGTATATTCTTCAGAATATTTTAAGTTGAACTTTTTTTTCATAAATTTAAAAACGTAGTAAAAAAATCAATTTATTGGATATATCAGCAATATTTTAAATAATAAAAAAATAAAAAATACTTGTTTAACATTTTTTTGTAGGATTTATGGTTTCTGAGATACCGAGAGTGTCCATATTCGGGCACTGTCCGTATTTGGTTAGTTTACCTTAGTACAAATATACATTATCTGTATTCATTGATTGATATTTTTATAATTAATATATAGTGGAAGTATAAAATTAACTAATTTTCAATGATAATATACGTTATTGAAAAAAACATGGTAATAATGAAAAGAATAATAATGGCGGCAGTTTGAATTATAGGCATCCAAAATACTGATTAATAATTAATAAATCATAGTGATAAACAATAAACGGCATGCTATATATAGCCTATAACCAATATAGTCGTCGAGACGATAACCTTCGGTTAACCTTCAATACGATCGCTAACGTATTGTCTCTATTGTAGACAATTCATTATTAATGAATGTAGACAGGTAGACATTAGAACATACATAAAGAACTAGCGGACAGGTAAATACGTGAATGAAAAGTTACGTTAATAAATGTCTACCAAATGCTAACGAATGTCTACCCGAATAAGCGTGCGTTACGTAATGTGTACATACAATACGTGATAAGTTGTCCACGATGTAGACATCATCAGCATACATCGTTACGTATACATTATTCAGTATGCAATATGTATGTAGACATACTATGTACCTATACATGATGTAGCTAGGCGATGCTAAACTCAGATGTAAACATTATAAATGCGATATTTAATGCATCGCGATAATGGCGGTTCTGGAGGTGTATATACGATATATGTATATATATATATTTACGCATATATGCGATATAAACTGTAGTTTATTAAAATGTAGATGTTCGTGGTATGTTATGATGATGGTCTGCAGTATCCGTATTTACTAGTGATGCAGTAAATAATGCTTAACTCTAAAGAATCGATGCAGTACCAGTCTCAGTTACCTAAAACCTCAACTCGGCTCGGGCTCGTTAGGCTAGAGTCTCAGTTCGACTCGGGCTCTTTTTTTCCCGAAAATAAAGTATCGGCTCGGCATTAATAACTAAAAGTCTCGCCTCGGCATCATTTACATCACTAGTATACACTGTCCACTATAGCGGAATAGACTTGTGGACTATAGTCCACACGTCTACTCCTACTACTGTCCACTATTACTCTCCTAACCGATTTAAGCCTACAAAGCGATGTGTGTTAAACTGTACGCATTGAAACATTAGATCACGTGATATAGTTATATTCGTAACACGTGACTAAACAATCACAATATATCGATGTTGTATTTCACGAGAGCTTTTGTATGTCGACATCCACTCGATATTAACGATTAGTGTATCGATCAATATCAATCGATATCAATATTTAACATTACTAAATTTGGCATCGCCTTAATTTAATATTACGTAATAATTGAGTGTCGTACTCTGGCCTACTAAAACCGCAGTTGTTACGGTTCACTTAACAATAGTGTGGCACCTCTGTATAGAACACTGTACACAACTACTATCGTAGTACTACTATAGAGTATAGTGTATACTACTATACTAGTATATAGTATACTGTATAATAGTACTATAGTATTATATATAATAGTAAATACGGCTTTTCTAAACACTATAGTATCTCCGGTATACTGTTAAAAAAACCTTTAGTTTTCGTGAAATTAACCTTTTAATCGATATTCGTTTAAACAAAGGGTTTGGTAACCTTTAGTTAGGCTTTTTTTCAAACTAAAGGGTTTAGGTCGAATATCTACTAAAGGGTTTTGAAACATTTAGTTATGCCGTTCTTCGAACTAAAGGGTTTGGTATAATAAATTACAAACCCTTTAGTTACGCATGTATTATACTAAAGGTTTTCCAGTATACTAGTGAGTCATACACGTACCTAAACCTCCCGTACTAGTGAGTCATACATGTACCTAAACCCAGGTACTAGTGAGTCATACACGTACCTAAACCTCCCGTACTAGTGAGTCATACACGTACCTAAACCCAGGTACTAGTGAGTCATACACGTACCTAAACCTCCCGTACTAGTGAGTCATACACGTACCTAAACCTCCCGTACTAGTGAGTCATACACGTTCCTAAACCCAGGTACTAGTGAGTCATACACGTTCCTAAACCCAGGTACTAGTGAGTCATACACGTACCTAAACCCAGGTACTAGTGAGTCATACACGTACCTTAACCTCCCGTACTAGTGAGTCATACACGTACCTAAACCTCCCGTACTAGTGAGTCATACACGTTCCTAAACCCAGGTACTAGTGAGTCATACACGTACCTAAACCCAGGTACTAGTGAGTCATACACGTACCTAAACCTCCCGTACTAGTGAGTCATACACGTTCCTAAACACAGGTAATAGTGAGTCATACACGTACCTAAACCTCCCGTACTAGTGAGTCATACACGTACCTAAACCCAGGTACTAGTGAGTCATACACGTACCTAAACCTCCCGTACTAGTGAGTCATACACGTACCTAAACCTCCCGTACTAGTGAGTCATACACGTACCTAAACCTCCCGTAATAGTGAGTCATACACGTACGTAAACCTCCCGTACTAGTGAGTCACACACGTACCTAAACACAGGTAATAGTGAGTCATACATGTACCTAAACCTTCCGTACTAGTGAGTCACATACGTACCTAAACCTCCCGTACTAGTGAGTCATACACGTACCTAAACCCAGGTACTAGTGAGTCATACACGTACCTAAACCCAGGTACTAGTGAGTCATACACGTACCTAAACCTCCCGTACTAGTGAGTCATACACGTACCTAAACCTCCCGTACTAGTGAGTCACACACGTACCTAAACCCAGGTACTAGTGAGTCATACACGTACCTAAACCCAGGTACTAGTGAGTCATACACGTACCTAAACCCAGGTACTAGTGAGTCATACAAGTACCTAAACATAGGTACTAGTGAGTCATACATGTACCTAAACATAGGTACTAGTGAGTCATACATGTACCTAAACCCAGGTACTAGTGAGTACTACTTAATTTGTCATACTATTATGCTGATGTTATGCTGCTATTTAAAGTCTATTATGCTAATATTATGTTGCTATTAATTTTAAAAGTATATTATGTTGCTATTATGCTTCTATTACTGTTTGCTGGGATAGCCTAACCAGTTCATTGTTGAGAGTAATCAACGCTATCACGGGAATGATCAGCAGTATGAGGCAGTAGAGGGCATTGCCTGTCACGAGATGGATGAGGGGGAGGAGTTATAGTGAATCACGTTGACTATAGGTTAGCTATTTATACCTATAGGTAATCAAGTTTTATGTAGTATTGGGTTATACTAACTTTATATATAAATGTATATATATATATATATATATATCTTTGTATTCACATAATTATAGTGCTTACACACAAACGCACACACAAACACACACATGCACACACGTATACACACACGTACACACAAACACACAAATAAACACACGCGCGCGCGCACACACACATACACGCACATACACACAACGATTAGACTAGCGCCTCACCTATATGCATACATGCATACATAGTTGCGATCGTGATCAAATGTATTACAAACCGCCTATAGTACACTGTAAATTAGGCTATGCGTCATATATGACTGAGAGTATACGCTATGACTCATTAACGTTAATTACATAGCCTATAGTTGTCGGCATTTACTTAGTCAATTACGAACGAGCAGGATCTCAATGCTGGCGATGCTCCTCGGCATACTATCTTATAATATATTATAATATATAATAGTATATGTATATACTTATTTGTATGTTTATATCGATGACACGCCCATGATTGTATCTTGTATACGAGGAGTTAACATCGTATACACATCGACTTAGGCCGCACACTCAAAGGGGAATACCACTAACTGGGGATATATAACGATAGTATTTCATTTCTACAATAATCAATATATATATATATATATATATATATGTATATATAATATAAAATTTAAAAATATATTTTTTTATAAATATGATAATAATTATGTGTTTTTTACTGTGATTAAAAGTTAGACATATATGGATATATGGATATATGATTATATATAATCACATTAATATACACACACCTCGAACTCACACACACACACATATATATATATATATATATATATATATATATATATATATATATATATATATATATATCATTATAATCATCATCATCATCATCATCCAATCACATAAAGGTAAACCGTATATAATTTGATACGTCTTATTCAGTCCCAGCGTAGTAGACCGAACTGCATTGATTGTCGACTGCGTGCTGTTACTTCTGACGAGAGAAGGGGTGGAGGGTGGGGGTGTTACATAGCATATAACTATTGTCTATAGACTAGTGATGTACTGATGATGCCGAGCTTTTAATGCCGAGCCGAGACTTTTGGTTATTTATGCCGAGCCGAGACTTTCATTTTCGTAAAAAATGAGACTGAGACTGCATCGATGCTTTAGATTTTAACATCGTTTACATAACTAATCTATAGACTACTATATATATATTATATAGTTTATTAGATAAACTAAACAAATAAATAAACAAAAATATGGAAGACAAAATAGATATGAATTTATTGACCCAAATCGACGCGGTATAAAAATTAACATTGAGTTTACATTTAATAACAAAACGCCTGGGTTTATGCATGCCGAATATATATATATATACTATAAATAGTATATATATATATATATATATATACCATATTTGGGTGTAGCAATAATGGAAGAGGTATTATGGGGGGCACTATAATGTGATATGAAGAAGACACCCTATACGATATCAGTAACGCATTTAAATATTGTTATATAATGTAATTATGAATTGTAACCGAGTATCCCTACATTGACCACATCTGCAGTCATTAATATATCATGTAATATCAGTACGTAGGTTACCCTAATTGTATGTACTGGTTGTCAACAATAGACCTATACTATAGTCTTATAATTATAATAACACCTTTTCCTCCACTATTTATATTGTTGACAACCAGTACATACAATTAGGGTAACCTACGTACTGATATTACATAATATATTAATGACTGCAGATGTGGTCAATGTAGGGATAATCGGGTACAACTCAATTTACATTATATAACAATATTTAAATATGACTATATATAATATATCCTAGTAAAGTAGGATATAACATATAGTGTATATAATATATAGTATATACTTATATATATATCCAAGTCTATTATAATAGATAATTATAAGTAAATAATAGGATTATATATATATATATATACATATATAGAATATAATAATATTCCAAAGGTAATTATAAATTCTATAAACCCTAACACAAATATCACGCGTCCTTAATCTACACAATAAACCATAAGCTAGCTATTGTATACATTTCGTTAATGCATGCTATATCACATACATATCATGTCTATGATGATGTAACATTATATATATAGTTATATATCGTATACGATAAGAATATATACCCTGTGTAGTAGATTGTATTAGATATTAATCAACTTCTATAGATATTCTAATATTTATATCTTCTATAATATTTATGATATTATTATTATGACGAGTCGAGTCGTTTAAAGTTGGTAATAAATGAAATGAATCCTTATTGAGAAACTCAGGGGTTTCACACCAACTCGAACGCAATTATTAACTCTAATAAGTAGAGGTTAAAGTTTAACTCAAATATTTAAATCCAATATTTAAAATTAAATAAATGCTTATCTGTAAAAGGGGTTTCACACCAACTCTAACTCAATTATTAACTCTAATAATTAGGTGTAAAGCTCCATTTACGGAGATTTAAATAATATATTTAAACTTTAACCTCTAATAATTAGAGTTAATAATTGCGTTAGAGTTGGTGTGAAACACCTTTTAAAGGGGTTTAACATTAACAATAAGGGGCAGTACTAACGGGTAGGTGTATATCTCCAACTCGAAGAAACGTGGCATGTTGAACGCCACCGAGAACAGCAACACCCCGAACACGTATTTCTTGGCGGTTTTCAGCGAGCACAGGTGAGTGGATTCCAGTGGCTTGCAAACGCTTATCTATCAATGCAATCAGTGTACATTTATATATACACATATATATATATATATATATATATATATATATATATATATATAATATCAGAATTTAGGTATGACCATGGTAAACGAAGAATGTTCTATGCTATTTACTCGTTTACATGTTTCACTTATATATATATATATATATATATATATATATATACATGGTGTATTTGATCAAATACAGCATAACATATATTATTAAAATAAAGTTAATAGTAAAATAAAACAAATTTTGTATAGAATTTAAATAAAGTTAGTAAATGTAGTGATATGAAAAAATCATCTGTTTAATAATAGGCTATACATTTAATAATATATATTAATATTCTATAGTATGGATTAATATGTAGGGGAAAGTATCCGAATACGGACAGTGCCCGAATACGAACACTCTCGGTATCTCAGAAACCATAAATTCTACAAAAAATGTTTAATGAATAAAATATTCATAATTATATAAAGAGTCTAAAAAGTATTTTTTATTTTGTTATTATTCAAAATATTGCTGCAATATCCAATAAACTGATTTTTTTATTACGTTATTATATTTATGAAACACAATGTAAACTTAAAACCTTCTCAAGAATATAAAATGTATCGATATAAAATATAACAATATATTATAAAAAAACTAAATCATTTTAAACATTATATACATAATTTCTATATATGTTATCAAATATTAATTAAGTCATAAGTATATATCTAGAGGTCATATACATCCCATACGGACACTCTAGATGTCTTAATACGGACACCCTATGACCAATCAGCACACAGCGTGAGAACTATTGTGAATTTCATAAAAAATCGTGCGTTATAATATTAATACTACCAATAAAGCTAAATCTACAATTTTTATTATTTAGATACTTAAATTGTATTATTAATTAAAAATAATAAAAATAAATAAATTATTAACTAATTAAATTAGAGTAAATTATTCATAAACTTAATTATAAATAATGTAATTGTAATTTGATTCATTAATATAAAGTTTATCTAGTGGTATATAGGGTGTCCGTATTCGGACATTGGTACCAAATACGGACACCCCGTTATCTATAGATTTAAAATATTAAATAAAATTTAAAAATCACAATAATATCTATAATCATATAATATTGATATTTTGTAATTTTTGAATAAAAATAATGAGTCATAACATGTTTAACCATTTATTGTTAAAGTGTCCGTATTAGGTTACTTTCCACTATACTAATTTATTATATACAAATGTGATATCGAATAGTATTTAGAATAAGCTATAGTATTTTATTGTGTTATTATATCATATATCTATGATGTAGTTTATATATGATGAATTGTATGTTTTGTATTTGACTGTTAATGTTGGATTATATTTGACTGTATTTGTATTTGAATAAAACATTAAATATATATTCAACTGTATGATTATTATATATTATTATACTTATTATATAATAATATTGGATTGAAAATTCACGTGAAATATTTATACATATATGTTATAAAATATATTGTTATGTTTATCACATAGTTATATAATGCACCTACATTATTTTTGTATTGTTTAAATATATCACTCTATACTATATAATATATATATATATATATATATATATATATATATATAGTAGTACTATAGTTTTGTATATATATATATCATAACATATTTTATATTGACAATTAAAATCTATATGCCTATACTGAACTACATACGAAAAGGTACTTAGTGCACGAACTACTACGTATCCGTAGAAATCGTTAACGAAATAGTCCTAGTTTCTATTCCACATCGATAATAAGTTTAATTAATATATAAATCCAATAATATACAGTGTATATATAATATATGTTGGAGTGAATTTTGAAATAATCATGGATACGCACACATATACGTGTATGTATACATACATTTACATACGCGCACACACACTCATACACACTTTGGTAGTCAATGCAATCCTATTGGGCTAATCTATATATCGATATTTACCTCTTTCTTCTGTTACTACTACCAAAGTACGCTTAAAAAGGCTTTGATACTACTACTACTACTACTACTACTACTACTACTACTACTACTACTACTACTACTACTACTACTACTACTACTACTACTACTACTACTACTACTACTACTACTACTACTACTACTACTACTACTACTACTACTACTACTACTACTACTACTACTACTACTACTACTACTACTACTACTACTACTACTACTTCTACTACTACTACTACTACTACTACTACTACTACTACTACTACTACTACTACTACTACTACTACTACTACTACTACTACTACTACTACTACTACTACTACTACTACTACTACTACTACTACTACTACTACTACTACTACTACTACTACTACTACTACTACTACTACTACTACTACTACTACTACTACTACTACTACTACTACTACTACTACTACTACTACTACTACTACTACTACTACTACTACTACTACTACTACTACTACTACTACTACTACTACTACTACTACTACTACTACTACTACTACTACTACTACTACTACTACTACTACTACTACTACTACTACTACTACTACTACTACTACTACTACTACTACTACTACTACTACTACTACTACTACTACTACTACTACTACTACTACTACTACTACTACTACTACTACTACTACTACTACTACTACTACTACTACTACTACTACTACTACTACTACTACTACTACTACTACTACTACTACTACTACTACTACTACTACTACTACTACTACTACTACTACTACTACTACTACTACTACTACTACTACTACTACTACTACTACTACTACTACTACTACTACTACTACTACTACTACTACTACTACTACTACTACTACTACTACTACTACTACTACTACTACTACTACTACTACAGTATTAACGCCATACTAACGTATCGATTGAGCGTCACAAGGATCGTGAGGTAGATGGTGACTGTTTCTACGATTATTGCTACCGGGAATAGGTAGGCGCCGGTATACGGGAATATAGCCGTCTGCGGCGAGTGATTTATATGTCATGTGATAGTCATGTGATAGTTAGTAAACAGTGTGAGCACGTGATTATAACTGTCGTCAATAATGTCGTCAATAATAACTGTGCACTTATATGTGATTTATTAATGAGATTATATATATATATATATATATATATATATATATATATATATATATATGTAATACATATATATTATAGGTACATATATATTATTAATGTTTACACATTAAAGAGTGTATTTTCATTAAATTAATATATTAATTTATTGTGGATTTAATTATAATAAATTATTAAATTATATAATGTAATAGTTTATAAAAACGGAAAAACCTGGTATAATTGCAATATGACATATAGTATTGGTTCTATTATAATAATACTAATTATGGTACTATAACTAATAATATAGTTTACTGTACCTCGTAATGTGAAACTAAAGCCTGGAAATCTGAATATAACCATAGAAAAGATAGGTAATTTATGAATCGATTTATGAACTGGATCCAGTATTGTAACTAACAAAGTTCAATGTAATTTATTGAAATAAGAATTTAAATATAATATATTAATATATATAGTTAGATATTTTAATAAATATATATTATTCATATATGTTATCATAATTTGTGCATTATCACTATATATTGGCAATTAATTAATTATAATTACACTCGTTATCAATACTTTTAATTAATATCTATTTATAGCGTATTTCTATGACGTCATTTATATCGCGTGATGAAAGTGTATTACATCATATATATATATATATATATATATATATATATACTAATATAAGTCTATATATATACTTGTACATAAATAAATTGAGGATATCATTATAATGAATAACATATTAATACTTGTATCATCCTTAAGCACCCCTAATAAAGGACGATGTAATAAACCGGTTTCATTAGTTATCGCGTATCTAAACACACACGTTAAAAATAGTTAGTTATCGTCCCAGCAAACAGTAATAGCCGCATAATAACACAATGTAAACATTTGAGGCTCTAACATATGCTATTATGCTGCTATTACTGTTTGCTGGGGTTACAGTATAAACTTAATACATAGTAATACAGAGAGAGAGAGAGAGAGAGAGAGAGAGAGAGAGAGAGAGAGAGAGAGAGAGAGAGAGAGAGAGAGAGAGAGAGAGAGAGAGAGAGAGAGAGAGAGAGAGAGAGAGAGAGAGAGAGAGATAGAGAGAGAGATAGAGAGAGAAGGAGAGAGAGAGAGAGAGAGATAGAGTGGTATGTATGTATATACCATTACAACATAATACCATATATGGATATATATAACACCTTATAAGCGCGTATATATATATAATATATTATTTATACGCTCATGCGAGTCGTAATCTAAACTTGCGCAGGTATTCATCAGTTCTAGGCCTACTTAAGACACGATTCTAATCGCGCGTACAGATCTATATCGATATATCGTTGAACATATATGGTTTCTAAATATACTTGTATGTATATATGATGAAGACAACGAAGATGATAATGAGTATTGATTTATTAGCAATACAAGTAGGGTCGCGTAGGCCCTATTGGATATATAATTTATATTTATATTTATATTGTTATTGCTATTGTTATTTTGGTGGAGTACTTTCATCCTATCCAGGAACTTAGATGAAGTTTCACTTATAACCACACGGCTCTAATGCATCACTGATCAGTGATGCTTCATCAATAAATATATACGTATTTATTATCATAAATATATACGTACATATATATATATATCTATTATATAAAAGAAAGTCTATTTAATTATATATATATATGTGTGTGTGTGTGTGTGTATCTGGTGAGGTAACTCGAGAACCGGGGTACGTCGCGAAAATATGTTATACCCGATCTTAATAAATTTGCAACAGTATGGTCTTGGTCCGGAAAATTTTTTGAATTTTATACCGCGTACCCCAGAAAAACCTGAAAAATTGACTTTTTGCCATTAAAATGATTTTTTGTCGTCCAAAATCTTCGGCGTCGCATTTTTGAAATATTTTTTTTACATTTTTTCGAACTATTTTTTTGAATTTTTTTTGATTTTTTTTTGAAATTTTTGGAAATTTTGGAAATTTTTTGAAATATTTTTGAAATATTTTTGACATTTTTTGAAATATTTTTGAAGTTTTTTTTAAATATTTTTAAACATTTTTTTGAAATTTTTTTAAAATATATTTTGTAATATTATTTATATTTTTTGTATTTTTCAACTATTCGTTGAAATATTATTATTTTAAGATATAATTAAAATATTATAATTATATAATAAATATATAAATATTATAAGATATAAATATTATACTTTTTAAAATATTTGTAGAATATTTATAAAAAATATATTTTGTAATATTTGGAAATATTTGTTGTATACTAGGAATACAGAATCAGGAATAGCTATAATTAATAAATAATAGATAGGCAAACAATCAAACGGTTTGGGTTTTCGATATTTATTAAGTAATATTTTGTAATATTGGAAATATGTGTTGTATTTTTTAAAATATTATTTGAAATATTTTTCCACTAATTTTTGAGATATTAATATTTGTATAAATTTGTTTGAATTTTAGCAACAATTTATGTTATTGTATATGAAAAGCAGAATCATGAATAGCCATAAATAATAAATAATAGATAGGTAAGCTATTAAACCACGAGTAAAGCAAAGTTGGGTACGGCAAGAAATTCCAAATCAGGAATAGTTATAATTAATAAATGATAGATAGGCAAATAATAAAAAACCGAGCAACGCCGATTTGGAACTGTTTGGGTTTAGGTTTTCAACATATTTTGGAATATTTGAAATATCTGTTGTATTTTTTGAAATATTTGTTATCTAATTTTTTAAATATTAAAAAAAATATGTTTCTACATATGTTTAATTTTATTTAATTGTATATACTAGAAATGTAGGACCAGGAATAGCTCTAATTAATAAATAATAAATAGGCAAACAATCAAAAACCGATAAATGTCGAGTCGAGTACTGTTTGGATTTGGGTTTAGGTTTGAGATTTCGACATTTTTTTAAAACATATTTTGTAATATTTTAAATATTTTTTGTATTTTTTAGCAATTATATATTTTAGAATAATCAGAAATAGCTATAATTAATAAAAATAAATAGTCAAACAATCAAAAACCTAGCAACGCCGGGTATGGCTACTAATATGTTGAAATATTATTGATATTTAAAAAAGTATTTTAGACACTTTTTTAAAATATATTTTATAATATTTTAAATTATTTTTTGTATTTTTACAAAATATTTTACGAATAAATCTTAAAAAGACCAACGCTAGATCTACATCGGATACAGTTAGAATTATTAAATATTAGTTATAAATAAAATTAAAGATTAGCTATGCATAATTAGGAATAACTATAATTAATAATTGATAGGCAAATAATAAAAAACCGAGCAACGTCGGGTAGGGTACTGCAAGCAATTCCAAATCAGTAATAGTTATAATTAATAAATTATAGATAGGCATATATTTAAAAACCGGGTTTTCAACATATTTTGTAATATTTGAAATATTTGTTGTATTTTTTAAAATATTTTTTGAAATATTTTTTCACTATATATTATAAACAATATTTGTCTACATTTGATTGTATTTTAAAGATAAACTTTATTTAATTGTATATACTAGAAATATAGAATAGAATATAAATCAGAAATGTCCCTAATTAATAAATAATAAATAATAGATAGGCAAACAAACAAAAACCGAGAAATTCCGGGTCGGGTACGGATTGGGTTTAGGTTTGAGTTTTCGAAATTTTTTTAAAACATATTTTGTAATATTTTAAATATTTTTTGCATTTTAGAATAATCAGAAATAGCTATAATTAATAAAAAATAAATAGGCAAACAATCAAAATCGGGTATGGCTGTATTGGCAATGTTGAAAAATTTTTTATATTTTTTAAAATATTTTTAGACACTTTTTTAAAATATATTTTGTAATATTTGAAATTATTATTTGTAATCTTACCAAATATTTTACAAATAATCTTAAAAACGAACAACGCTGGGTCTACATCGGATACAGTTAGAATTAGTAAATATTAGTTAGAAGACAAAAATTAAATATTAGCTAAATATAATCAGGAATATCTACAATTAATAGGCAAATAATCAAAAACCTAGCAACGCAGGGTAGTGTACGGTTTGTGTTTGGGTTTAGGTTTGGGTTTTAGACATTTTTTTAAAACATATTTTGTAATATTTGAAATATTTGTTGTATTTTTTAATATATTTTTTGAAATATTTTTCTACTTTGTTTTGTATGTCAGCTAACATTTATTTTATTGTATATTATATACAGTATATATAGCAATTAAGAATCAGGAATAGCTATAATTAATATATTATATATAAGACAATAATCAAAACCGAGCAACGCCGGGTCGGGTACGGCTAGTATATATATATATACCTATATAAACGAATATTTAAAGTTTTTAAATCTATAAGTCGCGCGGCATCGAGCGCCGCTCGCGTCATTCGGTCGTCGATTATATAACGAGGCGTTGCACATCGGCCCAGATAAGACTAGTAAGACCAGCGATCGGTCAGAGGAGTTACTAATGATATCCAAATAATATATATATATATGTATGTATCTATTGTATTGCGTCATTATCACTCGAATCAGTACTGGCCAAAGAGCTTCGGTAGTACTGCGAGTATTATTAAAAAAGTGACGTAATATATTACCCTATAGGGCGTAACGTGGGCGTAAAAGGGGCGTAACTTGGCGTAATTGGAGCGTAATTGGAGAGAAACTGGGTGTAATAGGGGCGTACCATGTATGAGAAGTAGACGCCGTCGGTGAAAGCGTAGGTAGACGGCAGCACCCGCAGCAGCAGCACCGTGACGAGGAAACCCGTGTCGGCTACGGACAGCGATATCAGCAGGAACAGGGTGGCCGTCTTACATTTGTCCTTGTGAAGGACGATCATGGACAACGTGTTGCCGAATATACCTATAACCACCTGGCGGCGAGATATGGCGTTAATGTAGCGGAGAGAGTTTACCGGATTACTAGCAACTATCAGCGTAACGCGGTGTACATTACATATACATATACATACGATTATCCTTCTATACACATACATGTTTGAATGTATAATATTTAATTGCATTATTATTTACTCTGGCCAAACATCTCGAAAGTCAATTTGACTATTTTGTTTAGCCATTTATTGTTAAAAATTACATTATTTTGCAATAATAAATCACCCTTATCCTTACATATAGTATATGTACAATGTACATTGTACATATCGTATATATATAATATAAAATTGCGGTATCATAATTCGCGTAAATACGAATAATTATTAAAACATCCAACAGCGTATTCGATATAAGTTATAAAACTCTGAAACTTAAGTATCATTATTATATTGCTATATACTTAAGTATTATTCTTATATTAATATATAATTAAGTATTATTCTTATATTAATATATACTTAAGTATTATTCTTATATTAATATATACTTAAAATGTCAGATGTTTAATTTGCATAGCTCACCCTTAGTGTACACGTATGCACAGTTGTACACGGTGTACAATGTACAGTTGTACACGGTGTACAATGCACAGTTATACACGGTGTACATCGCACACACACGCGCGTATAACAGACGCTATTCTATTACTGACTAACGGCCACGTGACAGTACGCGATAACATCACAGAGCTAGAGAGAAATTGGTGAAAAAGGCTTTCTCTCTAGCTCTATGGATAACAACGCACCGAGGAGAGTGTGTGTGTGTATTGTTGTTGCTGTGGCGGTCTAATTGTTTATCACGTGATCTGACCGTTGTCGTCGTACGGGGCGGCGATAGCACCACGCGCGGCGGCGGCGGAAAGTCACGTGACAGCGGCTGCCGTCACGTGATTATTATGATTAGTAACCACGGTTACCGAGTAGTGCACGGCGCCTAGACTACAATGTAGCTATTGTTGTGCGCGAATACGGTGACGTCATCACGGTTTACCGATGTTTACCGGTGTATATGCGCCTGTAGACGTATATATGTATGTATATATATATATATATATATATATAGTAGATTAGCTACACATTCTTATAATATTATATATAGATTATTTTAAATATATATATATATATATATATATATATATATATATATATATATTTAACTATAGATCAAATAGATTAGTAACCTATTTCACATTTACTTCGTATTTTCTATTGCGCTGGTATTATTTAAAGCGTTGTTTGTCTAACGCGACTATTATATTAGGTTTTATTATATAATAATGCCGTCGTCCTTCTCTTACGACTCAAGTTTTACAAGCCTATACGCGGTCACTGCTTTACAAGCCTATACGCGGTCACTGCAGTCAGTATAGTGATTATATACTACTATAGTCATATGTTGATGTGTTAAAAAAGGACACCGGTCTCCTATAGGATGAGATATCTATAGATAAGGAAGAGATAAGATCCAGCACGCTAGATAGAGATATCTGACGGGAGTTGACTCATACCGATGCTCGAGTAGACGACGAAGATCATCCTCAACATTAAGAGAGTAATCATAGTCACGTGTCTATGTTCTATAGACGTATATGTCTATTCGGCCATACTTTGAATACTTAAGGGTATATAATAATAAATGTAATCGCAATTTTTAAATATTCATCGTAAATCTATCGCGTTAGAAATGCTAAATTCGCGTAATTAGAGATATTTAAATTTAAACTCGTTTAAATTCGGATTATTTACGATCGCGGTATTACAAATAGAGTGAACTATGCAAACGTATATTAATAATATCTTAATAATAGCCTAATAATAGATTAATAATATCTTATATCGATATATCATCATAAGGGTGAGTGCGACGTTCATTTTTTCAAAAAAAATCTATTTTATTGATTAATTATATTAGATAATTAATTATCTTTCGTTTAAAAAAAAATGGTGGTGAAATTTGCAATATAACTATCAACATTCTTGTTGTACGACACCTACTAGTTTGCGATTTTGTAAATACTTTGTAAATAAATAAAATAATAATTATTATAAAATATAATGTATTATAAATTCTTTTTTTTTTACGATAAGTAATGTTACTAACATATGCCCCCTTAAGGGTATGTACCTACTAGACTAAGTAATTTCCCGTTTCTTTATATTGAACGCTGTTATTTACGTGTACTATTATACAATATTAATTAAACATATTTAATATTAACGCTATAAACGCACCGAGACCGAGATTAATGCGGATATTCGATATGAACGCGATTCGCGAATCAATTGTTCATCGCCGTTAGAATTGTAATGAATACATCACGTGACATATAACGTGACATACCATGTGACATATCACGTGCCATATAACATTACACGTTATGTGGTGTAGTAGATATATATAGCTATTATCATAAGTATAACAAGAGATCATTTGTTTATTTTCAATATATATATATTTATTGTTATTTTTAAAATTCTATTTCGGTGGAGTCCTTTCGACCCGTACAGGAACTTAGATGAGGTTTCACTTATAACCATGGTTATTAGATTCATATCCATATGCATATGTATACCCTTCGAAGCAACTCTCGTGCTAATGTATTGATGTATATATATATATATATATACCTACTACATTTTAGGCTATATATAGCCTAAAAAAGGATACTTATTCAAAAAGTACGCGCCGTACACACACGTACACGATATCCTAATTGATAATTGCGCAATTCGAACATAATTAAGAGCGTAATTATTACGTAATTGGTAATTCGTCGTTGTCGTGGTTACGTAATAAGCATGAATGACGTCACCGCTATGACGTCACAGCTCTAACCAAACTGCCCATGAAGATGCTCTCCAATATGAAGTCGTACAGAAGGCATGCTAGCTGTTCTCGGTTCTCGATCTTCTGTTGAGTGTGACATTCATTCTCGTTAATCATTCGGAATATAATAGTATACTAAAGTATATATTATGATTATATGTATGGCATTAGTGTAGCGGTAGTCGTAATAGTTATAGTATATATTTACCATGGGAGACAATCTCAAAGGACGAGTTGGGGGTTAAAGGTTACATTTGAAATACGAGTTAACCCAGTATATATATATATATATATATATATATATATATATATATATATTATGTATAGATATTTGTGGGTTATTTGGTTTAATTGGTTTAGTTTTATCCTGTTTGGATTTTTATAGCTGCATTACATCCCAAAGTGGGCCTATACAAATGTATTTCGCATTTAAAATTTAACCTTTAACCCTCAACTCGTACTTTTTGATCGTAACCCTTTACCATTACATAATATTATTTGTTATTAGGCTGAACTGTTTTAAAATAGATTTAATTATAAAAAACCGTATGTCAAAAATATCATATAATAAAATAAAATAAAAGTGAAATATAAATACACATACACATACACATATATTTATATATTATGTTTAAATTAAATGATACCTTATTCCTAACCAATACGTTATGTACTATTACTAACGAATAGTATTTATATATTCGGTATTAAAATAACATCTAAAAAAGATAATCCGTCGATATTCCGACGGTATCTGTTCATTAATAATACATAGTATTATGTAATTATGTCATAATGCATTACATAATAAGATAATTTCGTACAATGTATACGACATATACTTGTAGCGCGCCCACTGAACAATGAAGTGGTCACCTGATGACGTCATCGGATCAATACAACAATGGCCGAACCCCGTGATTATGTGAGGTACCCGCTATGGATATCTATATTTAGACATTGTTTTATTGTGTTAGTTGTCATGCGCGGGCTAAGTAGTAGTAGTAGTAGTAGTATAAGTAGTAGTAGAAGTAGTAGTAGTAGTAGTAGTAGTAGTAGTAGTAGTAGTAGTAGTAGTAGTAGTAGTAGTAGTAGTAGTAGTAGTAGTAGTATTAGTAGTAGTAGTAATAGTAGTAGTAGTAGTAGTAGTAGTAGTAGTAGTAGTAGTAGTAGTAGTAGTAGTAGTAGTAGTAGTAGTAGTAGTAGTAGTAGTAGTAGTAGTAGTAGTAGTAGTAGTAGTAGTAGTAGTAGTAGTAGTAGTAGTAGTAGTAGTAGTAGTAGTAGTAGTAGTAGTAGTAGTAGTAGTAGTAGTAGTAGTAGTAGTAGTAGTAGTAGTAGTAGTAGTAGTAGTAGTAGTAGTAGTAGTAGTAGTAGTAGTAGTAGTAGTAGTAGTAGTAGTAGTAGTAGTAGTAGTAGTAGTAGTAGTAGTAGTAGTAGTAGTAGTAGTAGTAGTAGTAGTAGTAGTAGTAGTAGTAGTAGTAGTAGTAGTAGTAGTAGTAGTAGTAGTAGTAGTAGTAGTAGTAGTAGTAGTAGTAGTATTAGTAGTAGTAGTAGTAGTAGTAGTAGTAGTAGTAGTAGTAGTAGTAGTAGTAGTAGTAGTAGTAGTAGTAGTAGTAGTAGTAGTACGCCGTATTTACTCTCATACAATCAATTTAAATATGATGTATTTTATATTTTATCATTGTATCGAGTAATTATATATAATTCGTTAATTAAATACATTATATCATTATTCTTCCATTCAATTATATATATATATATACTGTATAAACTAACCGAAATGAGTGTTTCGTTGATGGAACTGTAGTTGATATAAACCTATGAATCAGTTGAGATCGTTATAATCATTATATTATTTTATTAGTATTATTATTATCATTATTATAATAATTATTATTTATATTGAATTAATTGTATTGAAGTAATATATATATAATGTAATCTAAAGTGTTTAAATACTTTTGTTAACCAAGTGTTACTATCAGTAACACTATAATCCCCTGTTTACCATTACTAACGATAAATAACTATATTAAATTAAATAAAGAATAATACGAAATTAAAAAAATAAGTAGGTATACAACTATTAATAATATAAAATATAATAACTACAATTCGTTTGAGATGAGAGAATTGATATTTTGGAAAATTCATTTCATATTTAAATAAATCCAATACTTATTATTTTATAATTTATAAAAGTAGTACATGATTAATTATATGTTTTAATATTGGTATGATAAATTAAAATAATATATAACACATGCTTTTTATATTATACATATTATTCTATATGTTATATATGATATTTGTAACATATATTATATTAATTTTTTAAATGAAATACAATAATACTAATTCAAAACCAAAACTACTAATGAAATACTTATATATTATAATAAATGTATAATAAATGTATATGAATATATGTATAATATATATATATATATATATATATATATATATATATATAATAAGTATACTTAATAATCTGTAACGATGGTAAATTATTATTTTTTTATTTAAATATTTCCAGATTATATTGTAAAATATATTAAATTCTTCGATATATATAAATATATATATATATATTTATAATATATTATATAATTTATATATAATATATAGTATCATCTTCAATAATTCGTGATGAACTTTTGAAGACAATGTAAAGTAGATGTACACACCTACAAGTATTCCCGATACCGGTGTTTACGACAGGGATATTGAACGTTTCGGTGTATTCACGAGTTATTTATATTTATATTATAGTATATACATCGATGTTGTTATTATTTATTGTTACCCATCGTTTTGAATATATTACGTTACCTATCTATCTATCAATATATCTATCTATATATTTACTATTAATGATATAAACTCGATACGTATACGTCTAATATGGTTATATTTCCTATAATTTCCCAACCGGTGAACGGCAAACGGCTACTATATAACACGTGTGTAAACGGGAGGGGGGATCGATAATCGATAATCGATAATCTAAATATCGGCATAATTAGCAGGTACTGTTACTATAGTAGCCCCTATAGGGGCGCTGGAACTATGGTGTGTATGTAGGGGGGACCAACCAAGCAAAATAAATGATGTAGTAAAAGTAGGGGGGGGGGACCAATACATAGGGGGTTCTCCTAGATTTTAAAGTTGGGGGGGGGGGGCATATCCCCCGTCCCCCCTGTTGCAGCGCCCCTGACTGTTACCCATTATCGACGGGGTAAATATTCTCCACGAATAAATACATTTACGTGGCGAATTTAATTATAAAAGGGTGACTTAAACCTACATATTAGTTTGAAATACATCGCTTGGTTCACACTCTAATAGGTTGAATATAGTCATACGTATAGTTATGACTATATATAGTCATCTATAGATGACAATCGAGATAACCTACAGTACAGGGATCGTCCAAACGTGTTCTAATATAATGGACATATATATATATATATGATTCTATGATATATAAGAATAATATTATTCATATGTGGAAACAAAATTACCCTCACTGGTGTGGAAATGAAACAAATAAACAAATAAAAATAAACAAAACAGTCGAATACAATTGTATACAAACTATAGTTTAAACTTAAGTTTAAAACTTAATATACAGATACAAGAGCGACGTAATACATACAATTAGGATAACGATCAAGATCAATAAAATTATATTAAAATTTCAAATAATTATACAGATATAAATATATCTGATATTCTTTTAACATTTCGAATAATTGTAGAACTAGAGGTAATTGTAAAAAATTAAATGTAATACATAATTCTGATAATACAATTAAAAATATAATTAATAATAGATCAGTTAATATATGGAATTCATTAAATAATGATATAATAAAATCTGTATCTGTTTCATCTTTTAAAAATAAAATAAACAAAATCTGTTTTGACAAACAACTTTTTTTTAACAGAAATTTATAATTTTATATTGTTTTATGTTTCATTTTGTATCTTACTTATTGCATTATCTCTTCTGGTTTTTTTTAATGTGTTTTTGTTATAGAAAATGTGGGTTTTTTATATCTATATTTCAAATATACTATAATATAAAATTAATAATTCATTATTATTACAGATAAAGTGGGAAGTATTATTTTATTTTTGTTTGTTCGGTATTATATGTTGGTTTTATATATATATTTTGTAACTATGTTTCAAATGTATTATATTACTAAACTACAATATTAATAATTTTCTATTATTTCAGATTATATTGTAAGTATTATATTGTTTGTTTCGTAATATTATTGGTATGTGTTGTTATTAACTGTCTTTGTATAGGTATATTGGTTTATTTTATTTGTTACTTGTTTTGTTTATATATATATATATATGTTTCAAATTTATTATAGGTACCTATAATTAAAATATAACATTAATAAAGTACTACCTACTATTATTACAGATTTTGGTAAGTATTACATTATTTGTTTGTTTCATTCTAGTATTTGTTTATTCAAGTATTAGTTTATTTGATTTTTAACATGTTCTGTTTATAATATATTTAAAATTTAACATTTATCATTTAAATATTAAACTATATGTAATATATAACTAATAATGTATTACTAAAACAGTGTAACAAGATAAGAAGAGTTCTATAAAGTTAAAGTAGAAATTGAATATTTCGATGCCACTTACAAAATAATGTATTTTATTTCTATTTTCGATTATTTTTACGCTATCTTTTATTTCTATTTTGATCATTTTTCGTTTATTTTTACTATACGATTTATTTCTACTTTCGATTGTTTTTCGTTTATTTTTACGGTAACTGTAAAACGTTTTAATTTCTTTAATTTTTTAATTTCGTATTATTCTTTGTTTATTTCTATAACGTATGTTATCGTTAGCAAATATTTATACTTTATGCTTTCGATTATATTTTCGGCTATGTATTTGCTTAAATAAATTATCAATCAATCAATCAATAGATAGGTTAATTTAGATGGTATTTGAGACGATTAGCAAAAATACGCAACATGATTGATTTGTTGTTATAGATAGATAGATAGATCAAAAGTTTATTGCATTACTGGTTATATATATAAAGAAAGATATAATTATATAACATAGATAAACAAAATATATAAATGTGAAAACAGTAAAACAAAACGACACGATACAAAAAAAAACAATAAATAAACGGAGAAGTAAAATAAAAATAAAACATTGGATTATACGAGCTATATAATATTAATTGATCATATAATGTATATAAATAGAGTATTGTACGCATATATGTATAATCGTATACGATGTATAACTATAGTTATTCTATAAATAGATATGTAATTATAATACATTATAATTTTGAATCACGATATTTAAATTCTAGTTGTCGATTATAGATGGATAGAAATGTATCGATATAATACGTGGAGATTATTATCATTGTTAGTCAATTTATGTAAATTCTTATAAAAACGAAATTATAGATTATTTAATAAAATGTTGTACAATAAGTACAATTAAATTGTCTATTAAGTACATCAACATTATTAATTAATATTAAATATTATGTCGGTAAACGAATTTATTTACCATATTTTTTTTATTTTATATAATGTTATATATATATGATATTATAATAAAATATTAATTTTTTCCCGGTTCATTTTCCCAAAATGAAAAAAATATGCTTATATATATCTATAAATTTACATTACGTATAAGTTGTACACATATATGTGTACAATGTACATACACGTATACATATTTACATTGTACATGTGTGTTTATGTATAACGCAATTTACTAAGCTCGGACACTCCTATAGAATAGTATAGCTTTGTATTACATGTCGTTAATAACGACTCGTTATGTGTACAAGTGTACACTTACGTCTCAGGTATACATTTAATTATTACATTTATTTTAATAAATTTATTCGAAATTAATAATGTTACGAATTTATAATGATTATTAAATTAAGGAAGTTCTAATTAATACATTTCGAAGTCTATGTTATAGAACGCATAACATTTAATACTTGAAAAATAATTTTGTATCGCTAAGTTATTTAAAAACTGCATAACATAATATTATTATAAACTATATATAGTTTATTAAACTATAGTTTATTAACTCACGACTACCTTACTGCGTATTACGATCCGCTTTCAAAACGGTAATAGCTTTAAACCCGTAACACTGTATACATATACAACTATAGTTATTAGTTTAAGGGTGTGTTAACTACATATATAGTTAATAATAAGAAATGTATACATTTTCTATTATTGTTGTTGATCATTACGTTATAATAAGCTTATACGATATTCCACACGCACGAGTTTTACCTATTTGATTTCGATGAGAATATACTCAGTGATATCATAGTCTAAATAATAGGTATATTTGGTGTATATACTATAGTATATATATATATATATATATATATATATATATATATATATACGATTTATATATATATATACGATTTATCTATCGAAATCAGTATTAAAACGGAATTTGAAAAAACGATATATAAATCAATATCTATAATAAAATTGTATGTATACATCTATAGATTAATTGAAATTTTTGAATTGACATATTTACTAATGATAACTAATGATAACACTTTGACTAAGGATACATATTTAACTAATGATAACTCTTTGACTAAGGATACATATTTAACTAATGATAATTATTAATAAATGAGAACTATTAAACTAAGGATATTTAAACTTTAGAATTTACATAAATATATTTTTAAATATATAAAAAAACCATAAAATAAAATATTTTTTTTTTAAACCTTTTAACTGTTTTTAAAACCTTTAACTTATGTGTATTTTTAGTATTTTATTTTTTAATTTAAATTTTCTTGAGGTCTATATAATTAATATGAAATTGTAAGTGATTATTTTTGTGTATTGTATTATTATTGTATATTAGGTGTGGTTGTAGTTATATAGCTTTGTATTGTGTTTTTTACGTTTTGTTTAATTACCTAATTATTTTGTTTTAATTTTGATTATATTTTAATTATTTTATTTATTTATCTTATCTCAAATTTTATTTACATGATGAATGGCATTATGGGGAGTTTTTTAAAAATATTTATATTGTTTAACAATTTAAAAAAGTAATCTATATGAATATACATTTATAGTAACATTTTAACTATTTTATATTGTGTTTTTTTGGTGACGGAGTGGCTGATGTTTTTGTAGTTGTGTGGTATGGTACGTGTCGGGGAAAGGGATATACTTTTACTGAGAGGAAAGTATTGCCAGTGTTCTTATTAATGGCACAAATAGGATCCCTAAGGCATTGGACCTGACGAACCCATACCCCTGAAGTTGATACACCATATATCCTCATTAATTTCAATTACTATTGGCTACTCTGGTTATAATTTTAATGATTAAATATATCGTATTTTTATAAGTGTATTATTCTAATAGATTACTAAATAATTAAATTTTATTTATAATTTGTTTTTTAACATATATTTTTGTATATATTTTGTGTATATATTTTATATACATATATATTTCTTTTACTAACTTTAACTCTTAATATTTTATTTATTTTTATTTTACTTTTACTATAATTTTCTCCTCATAATTGTCCTATAGGAAAGTGAAATAGGTAAACGACTAGATAAGCATAGCGCTTCTTCGTTTACCATGGTCATACCTAAATTCTGATTATTATTATTATTATTATTATTATTATTATTATATATATATACTATGTAACAGGCTAAAAAAGGGATACTAATTAAAAGGTACGCACCATATATGGTGCGTATATATGTACACACGAGCTCAATACGCTAATTGATAATTACGTAATCAGAACGACGAACAACGTAATTATGACGTAATACACCGAGTAGTTGTTATTGTTACGTGATATGTGTCGTTACCTAGGTGACGATGACGTCACAGCTACGTAATAATCGGTAATAGTCGCTCTACACACTAGAGTTAGGGGTGCTGGAACGATGGTGTGTATGTAGGGGGCGGCCAACCAATCAAAATAAATTGCGTGGTAAAAGTGGGGGGGGGACCGATACATATGAGGTCCCCCTAGGTTTTAATGCGGGGGGGAGGGACATGTCTCCCCTGTTGCAGCGCCCCTAACTATAGTATATATATAAGCCTATACGCTTTATATAGATAGATTGATATATACATATATAGATAGATAGATATTATGTTTATTAGGCACTTATCACGTTATAAGTATGGCCTACCCTCTATGTGTAGGTGCATGTGCACTTAACGCCGCGAGAACAATACGATAAAACAATAAACGAATATCAAACGATAAAACGGTGCTAATAAATAATTCGTGGTATCTATCAATATTTATAGCGTTCGTAATACGATATCGCTCGTACTGATTTTAGTGAATTATTAATTATTGGTCGCCTAGTCACACTATAGTGTGTGTGTGTATGTGTGTGTGTTGGTGTGTGTGTGTGTGTGATTCTATTCAACCTGTACTATTGGCACGTGATTAGGTTATAAATAGATAATAAAATATATATTTACGTAGTATTTATTGAATTTAAACTATATATATAGTTTATTTAAACTGCCTGTGTGGCTCAGTTGGCTAAGGCGTCAGACACACAAGCTGTAGGACGCGTGTTCAAGCCTCGTCCGGACCATTAAAATGTTTTTAAAATAACATTTAGAAGTGATCTTATATAATTTTGTATACATAAATGATCGGCTCTCGTTAAAACTATGAATGCCTTAATATGGGACCGGCTTCGAAGGGACATTAGAGCCATATATGGTTATAAGTGAAAACTTCATCTAAGTTCCTGGATGGGATGAAAGGACTCCACCAAATAAATATAATAAAAACAATAACATAAATATAATATATATATATAAATATATATATATATATATATATATATAAGTTCCCTATAGGGAACTATTACTATCGATAAGGTCGACCATTAATTCATTGTTATTTCTTTGTTTGTGGAGGAGTTATCCCATCCAAAATAAAACTTAGATGAAGTTTTAACTTATAATAATATATGGTTCTAATAATAACTTGAGCCATATATGGCTCTAATGTCCCTTCGAAGCCGCTTTCGTGTTTAGGCATCCATGGTTTTAACGAGAGCCGATCATTTATTTATACACAATTACATAAGGTCACTTCTAAATATTATTTTAAGACCTATTTGAAGGGTTCGAACGGGGCTTGAACATAGTCATATTACTTGCGTGTCTGACGCCGTAGCCAACTGAACCACACAAGCAGTTTATAATATATATATATATATATATATATATATATATACAGTGAAAGCCGCTTATATCGACTATCGCTTATACTGATAATTCGTGTATAACGATAATTTAAAATTTTATTTGTTGGATTTACACCTACTTACATGGCAATACAATCGTTTATAACGACAATCCGATTATAGTGACAAATCGGCTATAACGACAATATTTTGATGACATATTTGGATTTTACTTCGCATATAATGACTTTTAAAGTTCAAATTAGAATATAAAATAATACCATTACAATTATTAGTATATATATATACCATATCTATGTATAGTAATTATAAATATACTCGCATGAAATTTCCATTGTACATAGTAAAAACTAATTACAATTAGTTATATGTGCATGATAAATACAATGCGCTATTACAATGAAGTACTCCTAATGCTATTCTTACTGTAATAAGTATTGTAGTATTGTTATTTATAAAAGAATAATCATTTCATATGTAATCCTTGTTACATAAACATACCAAACATAACATTATATCTATAATGGATAAGGCATGCATTATAGCAAATGCATTTGCTATTAAAGAAATTGCAGACGGAAAATCCAAAAAACTAGTAGCTGACGAACATGGTATTGCTATACTAATACTGGATGTGTGAAAGACAGAAATAGTATAATTTCTAATACTAAATATATATACTAAATATATATACTAAAATCTATTATAGTATACTAGTATTAGTATACTAATACTAAACAATTTAAATTATCTCCATATGATGCTGTAGAAAAGCCTCTATTATTATGGTTCAATATTAATACTATGTTATATATTGCTGCAATTATTGAGTCTCTAATAACTGAAGATACAGAAAGTATTGATAATGATTGCAGTGAAGATATTGTTAAATTAACATCAGATATACTAAATATGATACAGATATTAAATTGTATATAAGTAGTCGTGACGATAATAATAATAATAGCATTCATCAATGTATACCTAAATTAACGTCTTATATTGATAATATACATTTAAAACAAACATTATTATTAAAACAATCTACCATTACTGATTTATTTAAATGTATTATAAAATCGTTAATGTATATATTCTGTTCGTAGATATATACTAAATATACATATTTTTTTTACTTCAATAATATTTTCATAATTTTAATATGTTAGTGCCTATCGCTCATACTGAAAATCCGCTTATAACGACATTTTTTGTATTTCCCCAGCTATGTCGTTATAACCGGCTTACACTGTATATATATATATATATATATATATATATATATTAATAAAAATGAGAATTTTTGATATAAAGTGTATTTAAATGAATAATGACGATTCATTTCTATGAAGTGATGATATCATGGTTCTCTCGGAGTATTAGTTGTATGAATAAAGGAGCGCATTATACGATTAGCAGGGATTATAATCTAGGCTATATATAGTCTAATATATATATATATATATATATATATAGAGATAGATAGAGAGATAGATAGATAGATAGTTTATTGATTGTTAAATACACACACACAATTTTATAAAACAATACTTTAATAATAAGTAATATATGAAAAAAATAATACATACCATAAAGTATACTTAATATCCTATTGCAAGTATTATATATGGATATTGTTTGTAAATATTAAGAATAAACGATGAAGCGTATACGGTATACTTTATCCTAGATAATACTAGATGAGTCATGCATATTGTTTATATACTTATTAGGTAATGTCTTTCTAATTGCGCGATTTCAGTCAAAGTGATAAGATCTAGTAACGTGTGATGTACGAGGTAAACACGAGAGGGTGGGGGTTCACTGGGGGTTCATAATGACACCGAGATAGTTATAAAGTGTAACTCGAGAACATGACGAGGTGATGGGTATACATTTAGTATATACATCTACTGAGATTGCTATAGCTATAGCTATGATATTAACTAAATGGGGTCACATCCCACTACAAGTATTCCCGGCAACTTACCGACAATATTGTAACTTAAAAACGATTTTCTATAAAGTTAACTACAATTGTAGTGGGATACCCCCTTACTTTCTAGCAACTTGCCTTAAATATAGTAAATTTATAGGAGGTATCCACTTACAACTCGATAGAAAATGGTTTTAAAGTTACAGTATTTCCGGCACTTGCCGGAAATACTTGTAGTAGGATATACCCCTTAAGAGAGAATACCATCGTGAATTAAATATACCTAACTTAATAGTTGACTAGTCGCGCGATCTGAATATCTTATACGTATAAAATACAATGTATTTCATATATTTATTTATATATATATATATGTGTGTGTGTATATATATCATCGATATATAAATGATAATGTATCGTAGAATATTGATTGATACGCTAAGAAACCGGTTGTACATCCGAAACGATAAAGGACAAATAACCGATCCTCGGGGAATACGGCCGGATAAGTGCCGTGTAACTTCGATACTTTATGTGTATTCAGGCAATACAAAGTAGTATATATATATATCGGTTATATATCATCATATATATGTATATATATATATATATATATATATATCATATAGAATGAATATAAACTATGATTATGTCTGTATATATATGTTATAACAAATGCCAAATATATATATATATATATATATATATATATATATATGTATATATTTATATATATATATAACATCTACCAGTATGGCTAAGTTAGCTAATGCGTCATACACACAGGTAGTAGGACTCGTGTTCGAGCCGTGCCAGGATCGATATAATAGGTGTTAACATAATACTTAGAAGAGATATTATATAATTTTGTATACTCAACAATCGGGTCTTATTAAAAATGATGCATTATCACGAGAGCGGTTTCGAAGAACATTATAACGGTTTCGAAGGACATTAGAGCCTTATATGGCTATAGCTTATGAGTGAAAACTTCATCTAAGTTCCTGGATATGATGGACGCCACCAAAATAACAAATAATAAATAACAACTAAATATATATTTGTATATATATATATATAATAATAATATCAGAATTTAGGCATGATCATGGTAAACGAACAAGAGCAGTGCTTATCTAGTCGTTTACCAGTTTCACTTTCCTAAAGAACATTTATATATATATATATATATATGTTTGTGTGTGTATGTGAGTATGTGTTTAAAAGGTTCAATACAATAGGGAATGGTATATACACTGTATATTATACAGTGATTTCTAGTGATGTCAGGGGTGCTGGAACGATTTTGAATATAGGGGGACCAACCAATCAAAATACATTTTATAGTAAAATTAGGAGGTGACCAACACATAGGAGGTCCCCCTATATTTTAAAGTGGGGAGGTCATACTTACTTTAAAAAAAAGCATAGTAGATACAATTACAAGTACATAATTGTCTTAATAGATACATCTTAGTAGATACAAATACATTATATATATCCAATATATATATTATATTGATAAAAAATACATATATCTAAATGATAATATCATTTAATGTATTTAATTTAATGTATTTGTATTTGTTTATATAATTTTCTTAGTAGATACGTATCGTAGATACTATTTATGACTAATAGATACGATTACAAATACTTTTGTAATTTTTATAATAGATACAAATACAAATACAAATGTATCTACGATACTGATTTTTTGCCTTAATAGATACTGTATCGGCGATACTGCCCAGCTATGATTATATATATATAACATATATGTTATATATATAAGAATAATAATATTTATTAGAATAATAAAATGTGTTTGTTCCGTTTAATTTCAAGCGTAGTTATATAACTAGACCTTCCGAGGGTCTTCACATTAATATATTATATGTGGTTGTCTCCCGTACAAGTTACATTTAACTTTAGATATAATCTATATGCTAGATATAATCTATAATATATATGATAATCTCTAGGTTTCTAATCTCTGGAACAGGCTACCGATAAATCTAACGACAACAGATATGACCTTCTCAATATTCAAAAAAAAGAATAAATATATTTACCATTGACAACCCCAGTATTTAATCCCACACTTCTATCATATCCAAATTATTTGTTTTACCTCGTATTTTTGTTTTCTCGTTTTTAGTTTTTTTCTCGTTCTCACACTCTCAAGAATATAATATTATTCGAGTGTCTAAATAAATACCTATCATCATCATCATAATCTATAGATGCGGTTTGAACACTTGCTACAAATTACATGTGTCATACTCATATCACTAAGTCTATATATAGACTATAGATAAGTCTATATATAGAATACCGTGAAGTTATTATCAAAACTATAATAATAAGGAATGAGACCAATGAATAGAATTATAATTAGATATTACATATAAAATGTACTTGAATTAAATATTTATTCTATAAAATATATATATATATATATATATATATGTGCATGCGTGTGTGTGTGTGAGTGTGCATAACATATGTTATCAAATCTGGGCCACGGCTGCATCATTATAGTGATGAAGTATAGAGATCTATATATAGATCACTAATATCCACTATTAGGCTATTATTAAATGAATATTTAATAAACAATACAACATTATCGCGTAAGTACGTGTGTGCGTATGTGTGTGCGTATGTGTGTGTGTATGTGTGACGTACTGTGTGTATGTGTGTGTATGCGCGTGTGTGTGTATGTGCGTGTGTGTGTGTTTGTGAGTGTGTGTGATAACAGGAGCGATATGCTATCACGTGTATAACGTGTATTACACCACGTTTGAAGCATACACGTGATATCACGTGTGACTATACGGATTGCATCACGTGATAACCTAGTATCGGAAACTATGACGTAATCGGCATGTAATGGTCCACTTTTTTCTACCGGCGGCTAGAAAAAGTGGATAATTTATTAATAATAATAAGAATAGACTACGCTTCATTAGCACGCGCGCGCTTATACCATGCGCATGATATCTATAAATATTGTAGAATACGTAATTATTTATTAAATGTTTTATATTATTAATAACTTTAATTATAATTTTATATAATTATATATTTATACACATATGTTTATATATATGTGTATAAATATATATAAATATATATATATATATATATATATATATATTAAATGACGTAAATAAATAATATACATACATCAATTTTTTAAATATAACTGAGTTTTCGACGTTAAATATTCTAAAACCTCGGGTATTTTTTTTAGCGTAACCCGAATAACAAAAAAACGCACTCGAACACACTCTATAGGGTGTTATATGTATTACCATTTACATATGTTATATGTTATTTATGTTTTCCCATACTGATTATTGTTAATTTGTTAAATATGGTTACACAATATTCAATACATATATGTATATATATATATATATATATATATATATATATATATATATATATATATATATATATATATATATATATATATATATATATATATGATATACTGATAATCCTAAGTATCCTATAAGAAGTAGGAATATGTACTATCAAAAAGGTTATAGGAAAACATGATGCTTTCGAAATATGGTGCCGGTGGAAACTACTCCGAGTTATAAGTTACTACTCATAAGTTACTACTCATAAGTTACTATAGTATACTTATCTATATATATATATAGGAAGAGAAATGACGAGATAATTGATATAATAAAACCTAAAGTACACTCGAATATAGAATGATCAAGTCTGCCCTATCATTTGTCGGACACGTTGTCAGAACAGATGTGATGGGTGTAATTGAAAATGATGCTGGGAATAATGGAAGGTCGGCGAGGAATAGGCAGACCACCTTGCACCTGGCTCGACATTATGTACAATTATGTCTCTAAATATATCACGAATCTCTGATGCTATAGCTCTATAGAGTGGGACGAAGAATAGCTACCATGGACTTCGTCGGCTTCGACTCTACGGCACAAGGTAACAAGGTAACATATATATATATATATATATATATATATATATTATGTATACATCATTAACTACATATATTGTATTTAATAATCTCTACGGTACTTATACATAAACTCAGATTCATAGTGACCGACTAAGTTTGTCTGAGATATCAGATTTCTGAGATAGTTAATTAGTATTACATGGATTTATATATATATATATATATACAAAACCAATTATCTATTTATCTAAATCAGTATGTTACGAGAGCTAGATTAATCTAGATCTCATAATATCCACCGGATTTAGCGAATGTTCGAATTAGGCGAATTCGACGACATATTATATATTTATAATTATTTTTCGTCGCGGTATATATATATAGATACATTTATTGATAAATATAACTAAATAGTATAGCTATTTACATCTCACAAGTATACTTATGATAATTACGAACACATAACACCACGACTTAGCAACAATACCCGATATATCGACTTGTATTACCCGATGTTGCGTATGCGCGTTGTTGATGTGATTATACTTACTACGTGTACCACTAGTGGCAGCTAAGCTTAGCCGAGGCTGTACTGATGCTATTAGCTCGAAAAGCCTAATTATCTAATAATCGCGAACACCCGATACGATTGATGTATTAAAAGCGCGATTACTATCTGCACACGTGCACTACGCGTAGCTAAGCCATGGTTACCCGCGTGGCTCAGTTGGCAATGCGTCGGACACGCGAGCGGTAGGTCACGGGTTCGAGCCCCGCCCGCGCAACATTGAAATAGGTCTTAAAATATTATTTAGAAGTGATCTTATATAATTGTGTATTAATAAATGATCGGCTCTCGTTAAACCACGGATGACTAAACCAGAGAGCGGCTTCGAAGTAACATTAAAGCCGTGTGATTATAAGTGACAACTTTATCTAGTTCCCGGACTCTACCAAATAGAAAATAACAATTAAAAAACAATAGTGAATATTCGCAAGTATGGCTTAGGATAAGTATTATATGTGTACGTATACTAGTATCACAACACATTTAATCGTAAATGTACAGTAAACATGTTTTCAATGTACGATATACATTTATATACATGTGTGTGTGTATGTGTGCATATTACACATTGTACAATGTAACATATTAATGTGTACAATGTGTATAATTTATACAATATAAAATATTCATTGATTCACCCATAAATATACCGCCACCGTAACCCTATAGTGTATCGTGTGCTGTGTACGGTGTTACTTTAGCGGAATCGGGCGTCGAATAGAGAATTCACTGAACCGTAACAATCACGTCACGCGTGACTGATTTCTAGCGATATCGTCACGCGTGACCGCGCACGAGTATTATCGTAACGCGCCCGTTAGTGAATCAGTGGTTCCACTGAAATCGATAGAGGTGATCTACTGAGATATATAGCTATAGTTTATCCTGTATATATATATATATATATATATATATATATATATATATATATATATATATACATAATACAATATATATATATATATTAATACAATATTATATTTTTATATATTTTTATATATATATATTTTATTTATATATTATCGCTTACTAATATACTTCTCGTAATCTCGTAAATAGGTGAATGGCCAGACAAGATTTTGCTGTTTCATTCATCTAGGCTTTTAAGCCAACTCTGAGTATACATATATGTTTGTATCGTAAACCCTATACCCTCTATCTAATTATGTGGCATCGAAGTAAACACAGCGATTATAACAATAATGACGCCGTCAATATGTCACTAAATTAATTCGATACGAAAGTATTAAGCCACGATTCCATATAGGGGAATGTAACCCGATACGGATTCGTCGACAGTTTAACAATAAATGGTCTTAACATTTTATGACTCAATATTTGTATTTAAAATTACAATATATTAATATTATATGATTATAGATATTATTATGATTTTAAAGTTTTTGTATATTCTTTTTATTCAATAGATAACGGGGGTATCCGTATTCGGTACCCATGTCCGAATACGGACATCCTGTATTATAATAAGGATATCCTATATACCACTATATAAACTATATATTTTAGATGAACCAATCAGATAAATTACAATTACATTATTCATAATTAATTTTATGAATAATTTAATATAATTTAATTAGTAATTAATTTATTAATTTTTATTTTGATTTAATCGATAGTACACGTTAAGTATCTAAATAATAACACTTTTAGATTTAGTTTCATTGATGGTATTACTATTATAACGCACGTGATTTTTATAAATATCAGAATAGTTCACACATTGCGTGCTGAATGGTCATAGGGTGTCCGTATTAAAACACTTACAGTGTCCGTATTAGGGATGACCACTAGATATATATATATATAGCATATATGCTTATAACTTCATTAATATTTGATAACAAATATAAAAATATGTATATAATATTTAAAATTCTTAATTTTTAATAATATATTGTTATATTTTATATCGATACATTTTTATATTCTTGAGAAGGTTTTAAGTTGACATGTTTTTTCATACATTTAAAAACGTAATAAAAAATCAGTTAATTGGGTATATCAGCACTATTTTGAATAATAAAAAAATAAAAAATACTTATTTACACTATTTATATAATTATGAATAAATTATTCATTAAATATTTATGTGTAGGATTTATGGTTTCTGAGATACCGAGAGTGTCCGTATTCGGCTACTTTTCCCTATAGACTATTTTAAATCTGACACTACTGGTTTTAATTAATCTGATAATATCAGTATGGATGAGATTGAATACGAAATATGTATGGATACGTTTCTTGTATAACAAATTATATACATCCAATTGAAAACAGTGTATCCTATATATAGTATTATATATACTATATATATACTATACTATAGTATACAAAGTATATTATACTATACTCTAGTATAGTATACTATACTATAATATAGTATACTATACTATAATATAATATACTATATTAAAGTATAGTATATTTTGGTCAATAAGATACTAGATTACATTATATAGACTTTACCACGAAGATGAGTTAAACCACGCCCCCAAAGGAAACCCTTCATTATGATAGGCTCCATGTATAGCCCATGTTAGATTTCAACCTCACTGGAATTCTTAGTTTGACCTTACCAGTATGGCAGTCACTTAAAATATGTAGGCGTGGCTTATATATAATAGAAATACGGTATCATAATTATGGGGCGTGACTTATAGCTAATAGAAACATGGTATCATACTTATGGAGGCGTGGCTTATATCTACTGGAAACATAGTATCGTCAAGGACATATCCTTGGTATCGTTTTAATCACAGTGTTATTCTACACATATGCGAATAATTGCATCGATGTATTGACCAATGAATACTTAAACTAAGAAGTTAATTTATATATATATATATATATATATATATAGCAGGCCAATATAATATGTTTTACAACCATATTTATGAGTGATATTTTATAATCTATATAGATTCTAATCCGCTACAGATGTCGAAATATTAGTGAGGTTCGAGTTAATATTCGCGCGAATATTACATCGAAAACGGGATTTAAAAATATCGGCTCGATTTCGCTCGAACGTCCGCTCGTAGCATCGTATAAACAAACGCATCGTACCTGCAGCCGA
>OZ025246.1:20597519-20832519 GCA_964019155.1 Osedax fenrisi
CCCGCAGAGATTGAACAACAATTGGGCCATTCTAATGAATTATGATGAAACAGTTTCATGTATTTGTGCGTAACTATGTATGAGTTTATATATATATCATTAGTCATTTATATGTATACGCATGTGTGTGGTGGGATATGTGAGTGTACATTACGTGGTGTATGTTTTGTAGTAATTTTGTAATACTTTTCATAGCTTTCATAGAGTATGATTTAAATATTAATAATATTCAATATATATATATATATATATATTCACACTATTATAAATTATGATAGTATGAATTATTAAATTATTAACTATAATTTTAAATTTAATATTATTTAGTAAAATAAATATAAATTTAAATTAGTAAATATATTAATTATATAATATATAATAATTATATAATATATAAATTAGTATATATAATACATCAATTAAAAATTAAGTATTGGAATTCATAAAAATTATCAAAAAACAAAAAATATAGCCGTTTCCAATAATTGTTCTAAATAGATAAACTTAAAATAAAATTCACGCAAACATATATCGCTGACCGTACGACCCCTACTATATATAGACCATAGTACGATGGTACTCACGCGCACCGATTACATAACATACAAATATTACGTAACAGCTAATTCACCTCGTATGTATACATATTTATAAATAGGAAATAGTAAATGTATACCTGTATTCAACAATAATGTTAAATAAAAGTAAGTATATATTGTAATACTGATATATATTCTATAAAAGATATACTCTAATGTACGGTCCTATATTTAACATACATTACATAGGACATTAACCATATATATATATGTGTGTGTGTATTTATAAATTTAATTTTTGTATATTTTTATTTATAATTATATATATATATATATATAAACATACGATCGTACTTTTATGCATTACTTGTTGGTGTATAGCAAACAATAGCAAGCTAACAATAGTTTACCTAATAGTGTTCTCCATAACGATGTTTGTGAGTATACCCCCTCGTCCTCCCCTGTTGCAGCGCCCCTACTTATTACACGTGGTCAGGTATACAATGTGGTCGGGGTTATATGCGGTCGTGAGTACCTCGTGGATCCGCCTAACTAAGCCCGATCACATTGTAGACCTGACTACGTGTAATAAATTGGGGCGACGCAACAGGGGCGATGGGGGATATGCCCACCCCATTTTAAAATCTAGAGGGCCTCCTATGTATTGGACCCTCCCCCACTTTTACCTCGCAATTTATTTTGATTGGTTGCTCCCCCGACATACATAATCGTTCCAGCGCACCTAGTAATAAGACTACCTCTATCGTGTACTAGTACAGGCACCGATATCGTGTACTAGTACAGGCACCGTTATCGTGTACTACTATAGGCACCTATATCGCGTACTAGTACAGGCACCGATATCGTGTACTAGTACAGGCACCGATATCGTGTACTAGTACAGGCACCGATATCGTATACTAGTACAGGCACCGATATCGTGTACTAGTACAGGCACCGATATCGTATACTAGTATAGGCACCGATATCGTATACTAGTACAGGCACCGATATCGTGTACTAGTACAGGCACCGATATCGTATACTAGTACAGGCACCGATATCGTATACTAGTATAGGCACCGATATCGTATACTAGTACAGGCACCGATATCGTGTACTAGTACAGGCACCGTTATCGTGTACTACTATAGGCACCTATATCGCGTACTAGTACAGGCACCGATATCGTATACTAGTACAGGCACCGATATCGTGTACTAGTATAGGCACCGATATCGCGTACTAGTACAGGCACCGATATCGTGTACTAGTACAGGCACCTATATCGTGTACTAGTACAGGCACCGATATCGTATACTAGTATAGGCACCGATATCGTATACTAGTACAGGCACCGATATCGTGTACTAGTACAGGCACCGTTATCGTGTACTACTATAGGCACCTATATCGCGTACTAGTACAGGCACCGATATCGTATACTAGTACAGGCACCGATATCGTGTACTAGTATAGGCACCGATATCGCGTACTAGTACAGGCACCGATATCGTGTACTAGTACAGGCACCGATATCGTATACTAGTACAGGCACCGATATCGTGTACTAGTACAGGCACCGATATCGTATACTAGTACAGGCACCGATATCGTGTACTAGTACAGGCACCGATATCGTATACTAGTACAGGCACCGATATCGTATACTAGTATAGGCACCGATATCGTATACTAGTACAGGCACCGATATCGTATACTAGTACAGGCACCGATATCGCGTACTAGTACAGGCACCGGTATCGTGTACTAGTACAGGCACCGATATCGCATAGCGGATGTAAACAGTCGAGTCACGTGACAACTATTAAGTTTAAAATCTCAATAAATACGTTCTATTTACGAGCGATACAGTAACAAGAGTTATACGCGAAATAAAATGCGTTCTATTTCGCGTATAACTCGTCTCGTGTTATCGCTTCCTCAGTAAGTAAAGTAATCAGTGATAGTGGTTAGATTATAGTTTGATCATCATCATGATTTGTGGTTAACTGATCACAATACGACTACAATCATATTAAATTCATTGATAAGCAACCATGCTATGATTAAGAACTACACTTCTAACTCATTGATTTTAATACGATTGTAATCAATGATTGTTAACTGATCACTAACATAGATTCACGATCAGTTGGTAATCATCGATTGTAATACGATTGTAATAGAATCAAAATCTGTGATAGTAACCAATACATAGCCCTATGAATGTAATCCGATTACTTGTTGGATTGTAATCTGATTACGATCTTTGATTACTTTACTCACCGGGTCGCTTTATTTACGTATCAATTATTCATATATAGGTACCGATGTTTACTATGCTAGTTCGTTATTTTCTATATGATATCGTTAAGTGAGCACGCGAGTGGTTCACACGATTGAGATAAGTGCAAATTATCAGCTTCATCGTTATATTCAAGAATATACATCTACTAAATAGTATTATTTATTACGTATAAAAATGCTTATTATTTCTTTACACATTTATTCTATATTGCGTAAATCCTATATATTAAACCCAGCAGGGTCATGGTGTTAACCCTTAACCCCGACCGTATACGCCACTATATCTCAACGGGTTACGGTGCACATCGCTGACTAAATTCCTAATAACATCACCGGATTTAGCGGATTTTCTGAATTAGGCAAATTTGACAACATAGTATATATTTATAATTATTGTTCGTATTGGTATATATATATAGATAGATACATTTATTGATAAATATAACTAAATAGTATAGCTATACTTATGACTAAATTCCTAATAACATCCACCGGATTTCCTAATTAGGTTAAAGCACAGCTAGGTATATATATATATATATATATATATATATATATACATATATATATTTATCCTCTATTTTCAAAACTATTTTATTTGCGGATGATACCACCTTAATTTTTTCGGATACATCTATTTCAAAGCTTGAGAATAAAATGCAATGTGGAATTGACCAATTATATGTATGACTAAATATTAATAAATTGTAATTAAATATAGATAAAACTAATATTTTATTATTCAATATAAGAAATATAAATGATAATGTTAAATTAAAACTTAAAATTGATAATAAAGAAATACGTAACGTAGAATTGATAACATTTCTGGGTATTATTATTGACAATAAATTAGACTGGAATAGACAAATACATTATGTATACACAAAGTTATCAAGATCTATTGCTATTTTAAATAAAGTAAAATTAAAATTAAATAGTAAAGCATTATAATAAACTATAGTTTTACTTTATAATTCTTTTTTTAATTCCCACTTATATTACTGTGCCCATATTTGGGGAAATACTTATAGGTCGAACCTTTTAAAAATTAATATATTACAAAAAAAGAGCTTTAAGATGTATATGTATTAATGAATTGATGTACAATACATTTTATTTTAAATATAATAATTTAAAGTTTTATGATATTGTTAAATTTAATACTGTTAAATTCATGTTCAGGGCCAGAAATTATTCTCTATCTTTGAATTTACAGAATTTATTTAAAATAAAGTCTTACAACAATCTCTTATTTCATAGAATAAAAATAAGGACGCAAAGAAAATATTTTTGTATATCCAATATGGGACCAAAGTTATGGAATAATTTAAAAAAAGTTTTAAGAATAAAAAATAATTTAAAATCATTTAGTACAAATTATAAAAAAGTTTTTATAAGTTTATATAATAACACTTAATTTTAATAGTGCATTTTACAATTGATACTTTAAAAAATTCTACTTTTTATTTTATCGCTTTTTTTTATACTATTTTATAGATTATATACATTGTTTTTATATTTTAGGAAGAGGAAGTGAATTTAATTACTTTAATTTTATTTTTAACTTTATTTATAATTAACTAATGAAACGAATTTGACTAATGATAACTGAATTAATGATAATTATACTAATAATATTTGACTAAAGATAATAAACTAATGATAATGATCAGTAATAATTGACTAATGATATATATTGATTAATGATATTAATGATTATTATGTATGACTATTGATTTTTCACTTTATATTTTATTTATATTATATTTTATTATTTATTTTATAGTTTTATTTTATACTATATCTTTTATATTTATGTTATTACCCTTTTAACTTATAATTTAATTTTATTATTTTATGAAATGATGATTTAGATTATGAGGAGTTTTTTATTATTATTATTTTATCGTTGATGTTTTTTTATAAATTTGTTTACTTTTAATTATTTAAGAAAATCAAATAAAAACAAAAATGTATTAATTCTATTTAGATTTTTGGATGTGTTATATTTGGTGGCATTATTAGCGATAGTGGTATGTAGTTGGGAGTAAAGGTGCATTTATTGGCGGTAAATGTTGCCAGTGTTCATGCTCTTGGCGCAAGTATGATCCTTAAGGCATAGGACTTGACGAACCCACACCTTGAAAGTTGAGACGCCATTGTCAATATGCGTGTCACCAATATAAATTACATGTAAAATTGATACTTAACAAAATATTTTTGTTTGTTTTAATTTAAATTTTGTTTTTATTTAATTTTGTATTAATTGTTTCGTGTAACTATTAATAATATACTTGTAATTATCTTATTAATTATAATGTTATCCTATCCTTTATTTTATTTTCATTATGTTAATATAATTATCTATTTTTCTCCTTATAATCTATTGGGTGAAAGACTCGACAAGCCATGCTTTTTCTTTCATCCAGGCTATTGCCAATCTGATATTATTATTATTATACTATATATACATGTATATAGTATATAAGGTATTGTTTATCTCTACAGAGGAATCTATAGATAATCTATATAGACTATAGCCGAACATGTTATGTGCACACAATGTTAGTGATAGTAATACGTTAGTGTACCCGTGGCTTGATAAGTACGTGATAAGAACTTGATAAGAACGTGATAAGATCGTGATAAGAAATTGATACATTTTCAGTTTTTGAGCGAATAATCGAAACGTTGGAATCATCTTCGGAATCACGTGTTAACTACATATATAATAGCTGTAAAGCTTATAAGCTTACGGTTGATAGTTTATACATGATATCGGAAAACCGCTTTCTACGATTCAGTGATTTATCCCGCTTCGGAATACTAAATATGAATACGTGTAAGTATAGACTATTTAATTGCACTTGTTGGTCTTTATTTATCTTATTTATCTTCGAAAAATAATCACCTCCAAATACTTACAAATATATATATATATTTCAGAGTGAACATTAATCTCACAAATATACAATGACTATAGAAATATATATATAACTCAGAATGTGTAGCGAACTACTGGGTAGAAAAAAAGCAAAGCTTATCTAGTTCTACCCGGTTAATAAATAAATATATATATATATATATATATATATATATATATTATTTAGGTGACCGCATTACCAACCAAATTCGCTACACAACGCAACACGCGAACAGGACGATATCGCGCGCGATTGCGCAACACACGTGACCGCAATCTACAGATATGACGTCACGACGGCGTAATCACCTCTGTGGCGTCATATCGTCATCTTATCACGTGCTAAATCACGTGGTTATTGAGCAATGGCGACGCCGGGCGGCCGGGCGATGATTAACGAGGCGGTTACGCAACAGTCTATTTATAGATCGCGATAAAATCCGCGCGCGCCGTCGAGGTCATATATATACACGATATGTCGGGCAATGCGCCGGGTCATCATGGGAGGGGTTACGGCGGTTACTGCGGTATGTTGAAGACTATAGTGCGCGCGTATGTGAGGATATGTGTGTGTGCGCGTGCGAATACATTAATAAAATACATTAAAAAAGAGTACATTTTTATGTATATTTTTTAATTCGAAAATCTGATTTTCCAATTTATAAAATCTATTCTTTTAAGAACGGTCCAGGTACCTATGTAAATGATATATATATATATATATGATGTATATCGTACACTGTATACAACGTACGACCTCGTATTGTATACGATATGTTTAATTATAAATAATATGTTAAGATATACGTAGTGTAAATTGTATAATTGACATCGTGTATAATGTACACACTATAGTATAGTGTACATTGTAAACTATACGTTGTACACAACGACAATATATATATATATATATATATATTGATTTATATAAAATGTATATTATATATATATATATTGATTTATATACAATGTACTTGTTATATACCCTATTGCCACCCACTAGGTATCAGCGAGCGTATCGTGGGTATGTTATGATAGCTGAGTAGTCCGGTTATAACTATACGTAACCTATAACTATACCCGTAACGTATACCTATATAGGTTAGGCTAAAACCTCGGGGTTATGATTGAGGCGTAATCACCTTATAAGTTTTAACTATAGTTGTTAAGTTTATCTATAGATTATAACTATAACCTATGCCTATATATATATATATATAGGTATAGGTTACTACTATACCATATATATATATATATATATATATATATATACCTATACCTATAGGTATACCTAATTATAACCTATAGGTTACGATTAAGGTGTAAGCAAGTTATAATAACCGACCAAGTTATAACTGAATTACGCATAGGTAGGCTACCGCTGGGCACTCGAGTTATAACTAGGCAGGTGATCACTGGGTAGGTTATCACTAGGTAGGTTATCACTGGACAGGTTATCACTGAGTAGGGGACTAATAACTATAATAATAAATATAATAATAATAATAGAAAGGTTTATTGACTCAGAAAACGATGGACGTTTATGTGCGTCAAGTTGAAATAATAAAACAAAAAAATAATTACACAAATAATAATAAATTTAATAAGAAGACATTATAATGATAACATATATGTATGTAGTCGACATTTAAAAGTAATAAATGATGACATGGTGCGTAATTCGTGCTTAAACTACGCGGTTAACGCCTGCGTTTATCCGTAACTCGGATTACCTCTTGTAACTCGGATTACGTAATAGATTAGGGCGGTACATGTCCGTAGCTAAGTTAATCATGTGATGCACTGCTTACCCCGCATGATTACCCCGCAGGTGTTAGCACCTGCATCTGATAATCATAATATGATGAATAATTACATTTAATTAATATATAGGATATATCCTATAAACTACAAATATATAATCTATCAATAAATTAAGATATATGTGTGTATATATATATATATATATATATATATATATATATATATATGTATGTGTGTGTGTGCAATGCACATGTGTATGTGTATATTTTTATGTGTATTGATGAGAGAGAGAAAAAGATGACAACGCAACATAGGATAATAGAGATACATAGATATTGATAGAGAGAGATGCGGAGAGATAAATAATCAGAGAAAAGATAATGAATGGAGAGAGTAAACGAAATCGGCCGATCATTTCACGTGCCAGCAACACGTGACAGCAACACGTGACAGCATCACGTGATAGGAACACGTGACTGCAACACGTAGTCCGTGCTATTGTACACATTCTACAGAACATGGAAACTAAATTATAGTATAGTATATTATAGTATACTATATTACCTATATATATAGTACTATATTACCAAACTAGTGTATACTATTCTATAGTACCTATATATATATATATATATATATATATATATATATATATATATATATTGTGTTCACACGGTCAGGTTACTATAGTTGCCGTATCAGAGTAGTTCAGTTTGTAACCTGCATCGCGAATGTTGTATACGACAAAACGACGCGCTTTTCTATATCCCCAATGCGTACGACAAATAGAACATATTCTATTTGTGTAGTGCGAACCAGTAGTTGAAGCGGTCGGCATTTGCGGATCAAGTGAACAATGTTCTATATAGATATTCCTATGTGTATACAAATATATATATATATATATATATATATATATATATATAACAAAAAACAATAACCACAGGCAGTTATTGTTTTTCTATTGTGTTTATCAAGAACTCGATAAACATTAAATCAAAATACAAGATAAAAAATGTTACTATTTGATTTTTATTGTCCTTGGCCCCTCGCAGTTATTTATACCATGACTACTTGAGGGGTCCATTTGTATCCGCTATTCGTATTGTATTCAATATATATATATATATATATATATATATATATATATATATATATATATATATATATTGTTATTGTTATTTTTATTTGGTGGAGTCATTTCATCCCATCCAGGAACTTAGATGAAGTTTTCACTTTTAACCATATGGCTCTAATGTCCCTTCAAAGCCGGATAAAAAATATATATATATACGTGATTTAATAAATAAATATTATTATTATTAGCATTATTATTATTATACCTATAGGTACATTTACGTAGTATAGTAGATACAGTAGCTAAAGTCGTAACTAAATATAAATCTGGTAATATTGATGATCCTTCTAATTATAGGCCAATTTCTCTATTATCATCTTTCTCAAAAATTTTAGAAAAAGTCTTAAAATCTAGATATATAGATTTTATGGAAAAAAATAAAATAATTAATAAATCACAATTTGGTTTTAAAAAAGGAGTTTCAACTTCCGATGCATTGACTGACCTAACCGGAACCATAGCTTCAAATAAAATGAAATATTGTGCAGCTATATCTATAGATCTAAAGAAAGCATTCGACTCCATCAGTCATGATCTATTAATAAATAAGTTAGAGAAGTATGGTTTCAGAGGAGTTGCTTTAAAATTATTAATATCTTTTCTTAATAATAGAAATCAATTTGTAATATTCAATAAGTCTAAATCACAAATAAAGAATATTAAGTTTGGTGTCCCTCAAGGATCTGTCCTCGGTCCCCTATTATTTTTAATATTTATAAATGACATAGTCAATATTAAAACACAAGGCCATTTTGTTTTATTCGCTGATGACACTTCTATTATATTCCGTGAAAATAATATTGATTCTATGGAAAATTCCATGAATAAAACTTTAAAAAATCTTGATATATGGCTATCATTAAATAAATTGACAATTAATTTAAGCAAAACTAACTATTTAATATTTAATAATAATAAAGCAAAATTATCTATTATATTAAATAATATTGTCATTATTCAAAAAAACTCAATAAAACTCCTTGGTGTAATTATTGATTCGAACATGAATCGGAAACTACATACTAATATGGTTAAATCTAAACTTTATTATGGATTATCAATTCTAAGAAAACTAAATAATATTTTACCCATCAATATTTTAAAACTAATATATTATTCTGTATTTCATTGCCATATTATTTATTGTACACATATATGGGGGAATAATTATGATGCAACATCAAAACAAATAAGTATAGCTCAAAATAAAGCTATAAGAATATTATATCGTCAACAAAATAGAACTAATGTGGATAATATTTACAAAGAACAACACATTTTAACTTTTAAAGAAATAATATTCCATAATGCCTGTAAAATTATGTTTAGGATTAAAAATTATCAAATTTCAACAACAATTATAAATTTATTTAAATTACAAGACTCTACTTATAATATGCGCGATAATAACAAATTTAAAATACCTTTAGTTAATACCAATGCAAAAAAGTTTAATATAACTTATTATGGACCCATTTGCTGGAATAATCTACCGATACATATAAAATCATACAATAGTCAAACCACACTTAACCAATTTTGTTCAAAAATTAAATATTTAATATCATGTAATCTCTAATCTATATTAAAAATTCATATCTTTTATAATATTTTGTAATATATGTACATAAGTATTATTAATATGCGCACTATTATTATTTATATTATTATTATTATTATTATTATCATTTATTATTATTATTATTATTATTATTATTATTATTATTATTATTATTATTATTATTATTATTATTATTATTATTATTATTATTATTATTATTATTATTATTATTATTATTATTATTATTATTATTATTATTATTATTATTATTATTATTATATTATTATTATTATTATTATTATATTATTATTATTATTATTATTATTATTTATTATTATTATTATTATTAATATGTATATTCGATATAAATATCTTGTATTACACCATTTTTTTTATTACATTTTCTTATTTCATAATTATTATTATATATTAAATATTTAATATTGTTGTTATAAGGATATTCTTAATATAAGCTACGTGTAGCTTCTGAATATCCTTCTGTATATTAATTAAATATTCAGTAAATAAATATTCATTCATAAATGTATATGTACCCACATATAACATAGTATATATATAGTAGTTATAGTATACTATAGCTGTAGCTGGTATTCTTCTTATTACTCATACACACACACACATACTCACACACTCACACAATCACCGAGTGAGCGAGGAAACATAATGAACGCATACAAAGTGTATATGCGTGCGTGCGACATCAGAAACGAGCCGGATATGTTGCCGCGTTGTGTACACAATAGTGTATACATTAGTGTACACAATAGTGTATACATTTGTCGGGTCACGTGCTGTTTCTGACAGAACGCCCGTAATCCCTTAATAGGCAATCTCCAGCTACAGCCTACAGGCTAAACATACGGGAGAGTATACACAAATACACACATGTATATTGTGTGCATATAGTGTATATATATATATATACTGTATATATATACTGTATATATACAGTATATATACACATGGTATGCGGCAGTAACACATGATCATCATGTATACATGTTTACGCGAGGTGATTTATAACTTCTACAAGTTCTACGCCAGTGAGTGTTTTCGTTGTAACGTTAACGTTAAGCAATGCATAGTAAGCATACAGATATGTACCCACCCACCCACGCACGCACGCATCCTTCTTAGTACTTAGTGCTTAACGACGTATACTTACGTTCATACTACAAATACGTATGATTCTCTATATATATATATATATATATATACACAAAGCGTGACCCCCAATACACTTATGTATATTTATAATTATTTTAATAAATTATTCGTTAATAAAAAGTACGATAAAGTATCAATTGATTCGTATTAGAAATAGCGATGAGAATTTTAAATTTAAACGTCAAAAAAGCTAGAAACACTCTACGCATTACTAATAAATCAATAAAAAGCCACACAAACATTCTGGGACACCGTAAAACCACACACTACGATAATACACAGTGCGCCCAGGTGTTTCGTTTTTGGAAATAGTATAATGGACGCATTTCATTAAATGTATAATAGTATTGTAAACATAACTACCAAAGGATTTTATATACAAATAACGTCTTATACAGGCAAAAAATTATTTAAATAATATTTTATAAAAAAAATACTCAAATCTCCATCTTCAAACGCCTTATAATGTATACCGTATAGTGTAAGGAGTACACATCACTACGTGTAATGTACTGTACGCATCACTACAGTGTACGGTCTTTAGTACACATTGGTATACGGTATACCGTATACTACCTATTTATAAACACACACATATATATAATATATATGTATATATGTATAAAGCACACATAAAAATACGCAATATTCCATTGTTGTTAATCTTCGATAAGCCAGTAACTATTACTATCGAAATAACCGTTTTATTTAGTTCGTCGGGAAACCTCTTTATATATATATTATACATATATTATAGAATCGATAGTTAGTGAAATATTAATACAACTGAATTGTTTAGTACGTATGGAATTCGATTCATATATACCAAAGATTCTGCTAAACAAAGATATACCACTTGTATGTGTCCTAAGCACAATATTCGCTAATAAGCGCATTAGTATAGCAATCGCGCCGCACGTGACTGCTAAACTATGACGTCATAATTACTAGTCACGTGACCGGTCGATACGATAGTCTACGCGCACACGTGTAAGGGAGAGGGGCGTGGCTAATACGGTGTACACGTGACCGTCACTCTGTCCCCCTAGCGAGTGGTAGTTATGCGCATGCGCCCATAGAGCTAGGTAAGCCCCTAGTAGGTACTATAGTAACCGTATACGGTATATATATATAACTGCCTGTGTGGCTCAGTGGCTAAGGCGTCAGACACACAAGCAGTAGGACACGGGTTCGAGCCTCGTCCGGACCATTAATTAATTTTATAAAATGGGTTTTAAAATATTATTTAGAAGTGATCTTATATAATTGTGTATAAATAAATGATCGGCTCTCGTTAAAACCACGGATGCCTTAACATGAGAGCGGCTTCGAAGGGACATTAGAGCCATATATGGTTATAAGTGAAAACTTCATCTAAGTTCCTGGATGGGATGAAAGGACTCCACCAAATAAAAATAACAATAACAATAACAATATATATATACGGTAGGTAGGTAGTTAAATAGGATTGCGTATTAATATTCCAAGAGCAGGTTGGTATTTCGATAAGTTCAACAGAACTTCTATACCGTACCTGGGTTTTTGATCTCGGTCATCAACTGAATCTGATATATACAAGGTGTTATAATCACTGTGGCCACTCGTGCGAATGGTATATTATTCTACTATAATAGAGGAAGATTCCCGAACCATTTGTTTTGATAACATTGTTATGCTATAATGTATTCGATATAACTCCCCCATCCGTAAACACGAATAATGGAACGTTCCTTTATAGATTATACTAGAATATTGTTTTTTTATATTAAAATGTTGTTATTTCGGTGGAGTCCCTTAATCCCATCCAATAACTTAGTTGAAGTTTTAGCTTATAACCATATGGCTCTATAGAGAGATTATAATGTCCCTTCGAAGCCGCTCTCATGTTAAGGCATCCGTGGTTTTAACGAGAGCCGATCATTTATTTATACACAATTATATAAGACCACTTCTAAATATTATGTTAAGACCCATTTTAATAGTCCGGACGAGACTCGAACCCGCGACTTACTGCTTGGCTGTCTGACGCCTTAGCCAACTGAGCCACGCAGGCAGTTGATAATCCCTAGCTACTACAGTAATGGTTAAGCATTGTCCGTGCGATAATCCTATTACTATTTTTTCAACGGAATAATATTCCCCCGTTGATCGTGGCATGTGTTGATTCAACTTTCATCGAACACATCGGTTATCGGCTGGAGGCGGGCGATGGGCGTGGTCTGGCCGTGAATAGTCACGCCCCCACGTATTCTCGCCGTCCCAGAAAGAATCGATAGAACCTGGCGATAGTGGCTCGAAATCAAGATTGCAGATACTACAATAGCTCCATTGTGTTGTTGTTGTTGTTGTTGTTATTGTTTTATCGAGAGCGCGGTAACTAGGCTGGAATTTAAGATCTGATGTAAGCCGATACTCGATACTAAGGTGTTATTTGACACGCGTTATCACGTGCTTGTTCGAATATTTGTTTATCATTTATTTAATAATATATATATATCGTTCATATAACAAATATATATATATATATTGAATATATTATTTTAGCATCTTAGAATACTAAGAAATTATCTAAATATCGATGTTATAATAATAATATATTATAATTATATTAAAATAATTAAAAATAGCTATCATCCGAATAACAACTGTTGCAGGGGTGCGACGTATCTACAATACGAGCGATAACGCGTAACGAGACAGTGTGACTGCATATCGAGTTACTGGGTGGTGATAACCGAGCTGGTCACGCGTGAGTGCACACGAAGCGCACTCCGGGCGAATGTTCGCGCGAAGTGCACGCGTATTCTCGAATATTATGAAACATCCAACGCGTTTTATCTATATAGACTGCGATCATTATTCGCCGAATGCCGCGAATATTCTCTAAGTGAGGCGAATATTCACCGGTATAACAGCCTCATCTTAAGGAGAGGTAGCCGTCGACGTATGACCTTACCGTACGACCTTGCCGTATGACCTTGCCGTACGACCTTGCCGTATGACCTTGCCGTATGACCTTACCGTACGACCTTGCCGTATGACCTTGCCGTATTACCTTGGCGTATGACCTTGCCGTATGACCTTACCGTATGACCTTACCGTATGACCTTGCCGTATGACCTTGCCGAGTGACCTTACCGTATGACCTTTCCGTATGACCTTACCGTATGACCTTACCGTATGACCTTGCCGTATGACCTTACTGTATGACCTTTCCGTATGACCTTAGCGTATGACCTTACTGTATGACCTTACCGTATGACCTTGCCGAGTGACCTTGCCGTGGGTACGATGCACCGCCATTACTATTATGTAGATCACTCGCACTATACGACTTCGTACGCGCAACACTCTCTGTGTGCAGCACGTACTTAGTGCACTCCGTACATCTTAGTAGAAGTGTATAATGTACAGTGTGCAATATACATTGTATACAATGAACTGTGTACAATGTACACTGTGTACGATATACAGTGTACAGTGTATAATAGTCAGTGTACATTGTGCATTGTACAGTGTACACTCGACATACTTGTAATAAGATTATCGATAGGTCAAGTTCTAGCAGCTCAAGTCTCCTACTACCGCATCGCCTCTGATCAGAACAGTATTCTAATATATGTGCATGCAGATATATATATATATATATATATATATATATATATATATACATATATATATATACATATATATATATATATATATATATACCGATATGTATTTCCTAGGACAAAGTAGTATACGTACATGTGTATGTGTGTATGTGTACTTTTATAATGTATACTATCCTTTACGCGAGCGAAGCTACAAGATGTTCTGCTTACAAGATAATCTCTGGTATACCTCTTTTGAGCGAAACTTCTATCGCATTATATGTATGCATTTCCTAGGATATACTATTATAATATATATATATATATATATATATATATATATATATATATATACTTTACATACAGTAGGTTGCATACATATATGTATCGTTGACATAAAATGTCGGCATATTCATCATACATAGTCGTGACGGGAATGTCGGTGATAGTATACTAATAATGTTGTAGTAGCCGGTTATGCTGATGGTGATAATGTTGATGATATTGTTTAATACTTATATGTATATCTCTATATATAGGTATATTTATATAGTGTACATACAATATTTCTATGTATACAAACATTTATAATATGTGCATTATTAATAGATACACATATATATATATATATAGTATAAATATTATCATTATAATAATTAACACATTCGTGCCTCAATACATATGTAGTAGACGTGTATGTTTAGAACAGCGTTGATAACAACAGTGTTAGCGCAACAACACGTTATTGCGTCACTGTCGTCAGAGATTATATCTATTGCGTAATACGCATAGTATTGTACATCTATTATATAATGTTTATATATATATATATACGTGAATATTATTATGTATATATATATATATATATGTATATGTATATGTATATATTATAATATGTTCATTAACGTTATTATTATAGAATATTTTGTATCTTTTCAAATATTTAAATATATATATATATGATGATTATGATGATAATATACGGTTTATTATGCATTAAAATAGGGTCATGTATGTAGGGAGTATACGCTCTATTTTAGTGCTTAATAAACCTTGTATATATTATTAAACCATATATATATTATATATTATATATATATACATTACAATGTATGTGCCAATAAGTTTCTCGAATACAACTATCATACTACATTATTGCATACTGTATATATATATATATATTGTATAGTATATTTTATAGTATACTATACTGTATATGAGTCACCACATATTACAATAGCACATACGAAACCTGAGAAATTATTCAACATTCAATATTAATCTTAAACATTATTTAATTAAATTATAATTATAAAAATATATATATATTAATATATATATATATATATATATATATATATATATATATATATATATATATATATTAGTTATTTATCGTTTCTATTATTTTCTTTTCGTTTACACTAATGAGATTGAAAAATATACAAGTGTATAAATAAATTACTTACTTACTTACTTACTATATATTTCCTATAGATAGTATACGATAAATCGCGCGTGTGTTATGGTCTATACAATATGGTATACGACAGTATACTGTAGTATACTATAGTAGTATGTATATAATGTTGTCATGTCCTTCACGATTAGTACAATTATGTGATATTATGTAATAATTAGATGTACACACTATAGTGTACACGGGAAGCAACTTAGATATAATTTAGTTATGTTATATTAGTTTTTTATTTTGTTTTGGGAATTATTATTCCGATTAGATTAATTAATTATAATAGTAGTTTTTAGGACTTCTCAGAATAATCATCGTACGATAATGGCATTGTCTCGATAAGCTCTGCTTCGATATATAGAAGCATTTCTAAGCATATTATTATATATAATAAGCTATAGAATATATGCTAAGCGGTTGTTAAAACAAAATCTGATAATAATAATAATAATAGAAAATATATATATAAGAATACACACAGCTATACAGGTATTTGTGTACATGTATACATATATTTAGACAGCTATATATACATATATACATAGGGGTTACTTTGTATACAATGTATTGCGATCACATCCGCTACGTTCCTTCCCAATCTTAAGAACACTGGGCCGAGATTACCTTGTCAATATCGCCCGAACTATAGTTATTACAGTATACATACAAGGATAGTAGTATACAAGGATAGGATATGATCAATAATAATAATAGAAATGTTTAATAGAAGATTTTAATTGCGTACATTAAAATAATATATACGCCTACGATTTTGCGTTCTCATTTTTCTGAATGGGCTTAAAAATAAGGTTGATCTTTTAAATTAATATCGCAATATATATATATATATAATATGTATAACGTATACGTATATTTATGTTTACATGTATGTATACTTATATATAAGTATACGTATGTTTGTATGAATGTTCGCATGTAAGCGTGTATATATATATATATATATATATATTTATATATATATATAATATATACCTTACACTCTAAACACGCTAACTATAAGCGAAGATCTTACCCATCTCACCGGAAATTACACTCGCGAATTGCGTGTAAATGTAAATTACGTAATAATTCGATTTAGTGTAGTCGTTTAACACGGCGCGCACACGTTACGTCATTATTATCAGTGTTAGCCATTACCCCAACAATATATAAATATATATGTATATATTTGTTTGTTGATTAACACTAATAAGCCTTATTAAGTTCACGTAATAGGCCTCCGTCGATAGTAACGGATAATAGGACATACACATGACATAGGTTATGTCCTTACATTGTGTTATATCACCAGTGGGAGCTTTTAGTACTTATAGATAGATAGAGAGGCGTGTATACAGTTTATCGTAACGAAATAAATCAAACTACCCCTATCGAAATAAATCGGTATTAAAAATCATAATAATAAATAAACAATTGATTTATATAATATAATAGCAATGTTTATTGACTCAGTTGAAAACGATGGACGTTTATATGCGTCAAGTTGAAATATTGAAACAAATAAATAATTACACGAATAATAATACATTTATAAAGAAGTGATTATAATGATAACATATATGAATGTAGATGACATTTAAAAGTAATAAAATATGATATGGATAGATTTACACCGACTGATTAAAATAAAGCCTATTTGTATATGATAACATAATTATTGTACCGTCTGAATGTAATGAGTAAGTAGGAAACACACTCGATTACTAGGTATGAGGTCAAGGGTTGGTCTGACCTATATGGGTAGATCAGTTCCTAAGGGATGATGACAGGACCTATAAGATGGATTGATATCTCCTGAAATATAGAGCCAATTATACCAAAAATAACTATAGTATACTATAGTATACTATAGTACTATAGTACTAATGTAGTAGTACCAACTAAAACACAATATAATAATTACAATATAAATATGTTTAGTAGGAAAATGTCTATAATATAACTAACAAAATATGTAAATAAATACAGATAACATTTGTTTACGTATCGTAATATTTATAAGTATTGATTTTTTTGATTAAATGAACTAATTTTTTAATTACAAGTATACGACTTACAAGATATAATATACGTATAATATACGTATAATATACGTATAATATACGTTTAATATACGTATAATATACGGTAACCTTGTGTATCTTTATAATTAAATATACATTATTTTATTAATTTACCGTTTTGGAATATTATTAAAATCGACTTAACATTGAAATTCTATTGTATCATTAATTCATACATCGCTCTAACGAAGTACATTATTTAATTGATTCGTATTACATTTTATTTTGATATTATTAAGTAATAATTATTAATTTAAATATTATTGATATAATATATATATATGTATATATATATATATATATATATATATATATATATATATATATATACATATATGTATGTGTGTCTGTTTGTTCTATATATTACGTAAGTACACACATATATATATATATATATATATATATATAAATATTTATATGTATATATTTGTTTGTTGATTAACACTAAGAAGCCTTATTAATTTCACGTAATAGGCCTCCGTCGATAGTAACGGATAATAGGACATACACATGACATAGGTTATGTCCTTACAGGCGAGTCCTAAATGAATTATCTATGTGAGAATACACGCAATTGTACGCTATTGTACGTTATCCTACGATAACCCACGATATCCCACGTTATTCCACGCTATTCCACATGTTAAATCTCACTTTTTCATACGATTCACTACATCTTTGAAAAGTAAAAACAATAATTCGACACAGACGACAATTTAAGAATAGTGATATAGACTGTTTCCTAGAGAATATGTTTACTACACGTAGAAAGAGAACCATAATATAAATACAATGATACTAGAAATACAATGATTATAATCAGTGTCATAATTAGTTATTTAATCAATTTTTATGAATATCGTCTGTAGTAATATAAACATTAGTCATCACATTGATGATTTAAACTATGGAGTTGATTAAGCAGATGACAATTGCAACTACATTCCTAAAACTGGATACAAGTTACGATGTGTTTAAGATCCAAATTAAAGTTTAAATACTATCAAATATAACTATCTAACGTATATTAATAGCATACATCTACATTCTTGCTATTATTACTATTATTATTAAAATAATATTGCTCATAAAACTCCGAGATAATCTATTTTATACATTACGGAGATTTTGTTATAAATAATTACATTTCGAATTAAATTGTGGATAGGAAACCAATAAAATACTGTATATATTTACGTATATCTATACATATATCATCAATTAATTAGACAGCAACTAAATTATTAAATGTATCATTAATAATGAGGCTTTTTTATATATTTCAAGAGTTTAAAAGTCGCGAGATTTCAGATATTTGTAAACAAATATTAAGCGAAAAATATCAATTTTTATATCCGCAATATAAATAGTAAACAGAGTTGTTTGTTAGTGGTATGGGCACACACATACACACACTCACACGCACATATATATATATATATATATATATATATATATGTATGTGTGTGTGTGGATGCCATCCATTGTGACAATATACTCTTTCTGGGATGACATCCACTGGATGGTAATATCATTCTAATATGTAATATTATACTAATTCATACCAGTATCAATAGGAGATATTATAGGTAAGTTTAGAAAAAAAATTGATGTAATATGTTTACTATAGTATGTATACAATATTTGAAATGTCATAATTTATATTACTCCTACTTTTAAACATGTTGCAAAACCTAACAACAGAAAATTGGTACGAATATTTACTGGGCATAATTATTCTAAAGCTCGCGCGAACTCTAAGACGACTGCATTTTTATAACTGTGTATTTATATATCGCAGTCGACGATTGACACCAGATGGGAGTCGATAATCCGATACACACTGATACTAGAATTGTGTTATTCGATAATCGTAAAACTCGGAATAATACAATAGTTTGTACGCGCGTGCGTGTGTGGTATTCGGTAGATTTAGTATACAAAGTTCATACTAATACAAAGGACATATCCTTGATAAGTCTATAAATAGACTACGTCTATATACGTGGTCGCGATACCCGTCCGCTACGAAGGAGGCTGAATTAAAGCAGACGCGGTACTATCATCTAGTTAGTAGGATGTTGACTACGCAATCACGTGTCTTTCTAACGATTATATGTCCATATATGGGCAACGAGTACTAATGCGTATGTGTTTTATTTAACAAAAACGCATTATTAATCCGCCTTATCAGCGAGCCTTATCAGTACCGCTGATCATTAATGAACTGTAGGAGATAACAATAAGGGGGAGGAGTTTCAGCCCTTCAAAGTAGGCGTAAAGTAGGCGTATTTCGATAACAATTGTTTATGAACTATTAGTGGATCGGTAGTCTTTAAATTCATAAAATAAATGTAAATACAATATGATTGCGTGTTTGAATACCTACAACGTATTAGTACACGCGATTATGTAATGTATTATATAATATTAATACTTATGTGTTTACTTATATGTTATCATATATGATTCATATGAATATATGAATTGCAATACATATATATATATATATATATATATATATATATATATATATATACATATATATATGATGATAATGATAGGTATTTATTTAGACACTCAAATAATATTATATTCTTGAGAGTGTGAAAACGATAATTGAGATATATATATATGTGTGTGTGTGTGGGTGTGTATGGGTGTATGGGTATGTGTATATGTGTGTATAGGTACGCAAGAAGGTGTATGTATGTGATGTTTACATATAGAATATATCTCGTGTTACACATATAGGAGACACACGTGATGTTATCGATATGTAAACGAGACGATCTTTAGAACGGATCACGTGATTATTAAGTAATATGATACAGAGAGTATCGGGGTAACAACCGGGGTTTGCGGCCGATTCCTAGGTGGCTCCGGTCACGTGTCACGGTAAGTAGATGATCCCACGTGACATACCCACGCCGGCGTGCGTAGGTCACGTGATATACATCCTAGCACCGATTGCCGGGAAGTACAGTTTTCGAAAATCTAAAACTAATGTGCGACTAATGCATTTCGTGACTCACTTATTAATCATAGAAAACGTGTACACTAACGCCGTATACATACTACAGTAGTACACAACATTATATACTACATTATTATTTACGTTTGACTATAGGCGAGTGTTATGTTAATGCACGATATTATTTATTATGTGTATATTATCTATATATTTATTAAGTATAATACAAATATAATATATTATATATTAATATATTATCTATTTATATATTATGTATCAATATATTAATAGATAATTATCTATTTATTTATTACATATACGTATTATTTATTATGTATTATGTGCAGGCATAGTAATCGTTAACCAATCCGCTACAGGATTTTAAGCACGTGATCCATCTTTATTAATGAGTAATACATTATATAATCAAATAATTGTATTATTGCAATTATAAACTTAAACGGCAAGGTTAAATTTACTATTATGTTAATGTATTATTAACGTATTTTACCCACCGTTTAATTATTAATAATAATTATTAAAAATTGTTTACAAAGTAATATGAAAATATTTATTTAATTATTTCACCGCTGATGTTATATACAAAAACGTACATTTTCATAGATATTTGGTATGACGTTTAAATGTCGGACTTTAATACAAAAAATGTATATTTGTAAAATATAATATATACGTTGTATTCTCTTTTCAGGTAAATTAATAAAATATGCATCTTAGAAGGTATTTGCGAAAATATTACTACAAACAATGTATACAGTATATACTCGGCATACATAGTATAGATCGATATCGTTATCACTGTGTATATACACATATCTATATATAGATGGGTATATATATTTCATCGATAAACCGCATTTGAAATAGGATATGTTTTCATTTTATATTTATATATATATATATATATATATATCGATTTTCTTAACCTCGTCGGTAATCCATAACTAGACTTATTTACGGTTATGTTAATCAGCTAAACCCCTGTATAACTTGTAATATATATATATATATATATATATATATATATATATATATATATATATAGGTATATATTGAATTGGTTGCCTATCAATAGTATTGATCATCCTTACGGATTACTATAATACCTTTGTTACAGTTGTACAATGAAAACTGTACAATGTACACACTATACACACTGAAGTGTACATTTGAGATCAACAACAGCAGCAACACACACGGATGTTACCCTACACGGAATCGATTGTCTACAGTAGCGGTGAGCCACGTTACTTACGCTATAGGCCACGTGATGTACTGAGCAACGTGGCTTACGATATAGACCACGTGGTGTCCCGAGTCACGTGACTTACGCTATATACCACGTGGTGTCATAAGCCACGTGACTTACTATATAGACCATGTGTTGTCCTGAGTCACGTGATGTACGATATAGACCACGTGGTGTCCCGAACCACGTGACTTACTATATAGACCACGTGGTGTCCTGCGCCACGTGACTTACTATATAGACCACGTGTTGTCCTAAGTCACGTGTAGATCAACTATATACATCGCATTGTTGTCCGAACCGTAGTAATGTGATTATATCACAGAAAACTAACGAACACAATAGCGTATATGCTGATGATTCAATTTTACACGCGTAACTTAATAAACACATCTAGACTGTATGGCTAAGACGCATCTAAGACGCAGCTAAGACGCAGCTAAGACGCACCTAACGATAGAGATCTATGCCTACATTAACATATAAACTATAACCGTAGTTATAGTTCGCGATTGAGACGTTAATATATGTATTTAGTTTTGTTTGACGGGGGTAGTCGAACTGTTAACGAATAGTAGGGGTGAAGTGAGATGATTCCAGAAGACAATATAGTTCAAACATTTTGGTAATTAATGAATAATTATAAATTAATTGTAATTATATTAATAATAATGAATCTATGGACGTCATCCGTTGTAACTTAATCTAGATTATTCTGTATTTACCTAACCTCGTTATTTTATGCGTTATGTTTTTAATGTTGATATTCTCCTATCCTGGTATTGTTTACAGAATGTTTATACATTATTTTATACCCTTTTTACACCCTTTTTACAATGTGTTCTTTATCGTACACGATAGTGTTTATTGTTAGTGTATAATAGTGTTTATTTATAAATACTATTAATTATATATGCCATAAATTCATATAGTTTTTATTATTATATAATAATGTTTGTATATGTGATATATATATTATACCATAATAGTGCATATTTAAAATATATATTAAATTAAACTTTTTCGAATGAAAAATGAATAATACAACTGATATCATTGGTAAATATATAACTATTAATCGAATTCGTATCATCAGCAAAACGATTAATTGTTATATATGTATCAAATATATCATTTTTATTATTAATTTTTATTCGAAAAAGTTTAATTTAATCATTAACGATTAATTTAATTTCCAATAAAGTCAATGGTAGAGGTGAACTTCGATTGAATACATTTCATAATCGGTTAGTAATATAGTAATTAGGCCAGATTCGGCCAGATGCATCTTCATTCACATTAGGTAATGCTACCATTCAAACTACTATGTTATGTTATAATAAGCGATCTTCCTGTATATCTATAAAACTGTAAATGATGATGACACTCTTTATTTCAAAGCCTACTTTAGCACGCATAAGCATATCGATGATGTGTACCATATACTATATATATTTAATAATTATTAATCATATATTTCGTTGATTCATTACATATAATATAACACATATAACCTACGTGTAACCTACGTGTAACCTACGTGTAACCTACATATCAACAGCACATATAGAATAGGATATACGACGTCTATAGACTATTCTATAGAATGTTCATCTATAGTATGGAATCCTGCAGAATATAGAGGATATACAGATACCGAGGTATATAGTCAGATGTTAAATCGGAGTTAAAAGCAAACTTTAAAAAGTCGCAAGTATTGTACTCGCTACTATTCGTCTTCGTCGTCAAATTCCATATCAAAGTTCTAACTAGCGTAGCTTGCCTAGCGCAATACAGTTATTGATATAGGTTATCCTTAATCCGCCGAATGAGATTCTATATATATATATATATATATATATATATATACTGATATATACTCATACTTATAATATTGTATTACTCTAAAATAATTACAATCCGTATTTGTTATTACACTTATATACCGTCATCAGATTGTTTATATTATTCTATGTTTGTGTTCCCGGTCCATATATAATTCGTACTATTATTTAAAACAATGTTTATAATACATTTTTATGTTTTATTTGCATTCATGTTTTGTGTTCATTCGACGTTAATATCTAATATTAGACTTATATATATTTATTAATTAACGTATTATATACTTTGTAGTAGTAATACAATTTAATTTAATTTAATTGAATATTTATAATAACAACAATTTGAATAATACAATTAAATAATAACATTATTAGTAATAATAATAATTATTATTATTATTTATAATAATAATTATAATAATAATATTAATAATAATAATAATAATTTGAATAAATATAATTATTAATAATCATTATTATATATAATAATAATTTATTTATTAATAAAAAAAAATAATAATAATAATAATAACAATAATAATATTAATACTAATAAATTATCAATTAATCAATAAATTAATAATAATAATAAATTATAATAATACAAATTTTAATTATAATAATTATTAATATTAATAATAATCATTATTATTGATAGTAATAATATTAATTATAATAATAATATTAATAAATGTAATAACACGAAGTAGTAAAAGATAATAATGCTGAATATATATATATATATATATATATATATTGACTGATATATACCCGACTATAGTCAGGTATACATTAGGTATCGGTTATATAACCAATACGCGTACATAACTATTATTGCAATTCCTATTATCGACGACGTAAATAACAACAAACCATGTCGTGTGTGCGTGAAGTGTTCGGGCCACTAACTCTAGGCGTTTAGGCCGCGCTCTACGTACTACACTATACGGGGCTCTGGCGTGCGTTCCGTCAGACAACGGGATCTCGCGTTAATATCGCGTTAAATCTCGTCGAATCTCGTTACGTAACTATAGTATCGAGGTGCCGCCCCGTTACGCCATTACGTGGTATTCTAATTACAATCTAAGTATATAGAGTATTCATTTCGTTCTTAATCTAATTACTTGTAGGTATAGGATATATATATATATAATGAGTATATATATATTGGATTATATATGTACAATATATAATACTGACGTATATATATATATATATATATATATATATATATATATATATATATATATATATATAATAATGTTTATTTATTGAATCACACATATAATAATATCGGATACAAATGGACCCCTCAATAAGTCATATACGTATACATGTTATAAATAACTGTGAGAGCCCCTTGATAATACAATACAAATAGTAAAATTTTTGTTCTTGTGTTTTGATTTGTCGTTTATTAAGTTCTTGATAAACCCAAGAGAAAAACAAGAACTGCCTGGAGTCGAACCCGGGACCTCTGGCTTACTAGCTGTTGGTTGTCCCACTAGCCATAGACCCCAGACATATATATATATATATATATATATATATATATATATTAGCGTTGTCATTCGGACAAGGACTTCGGACCCGGTTTCGGACTTTAGGTCATTGATACCGGACTGATACAATATAATTTATGATATATCGGACTCGGACCGGACTCGGACCGGAATTTAATATTTAACTCGGACTATTTCGGACTTTAAATATTAGATTCGTATTATTTCGGATTTTTATTATTGGATATCTAAAATACATTCCAATGTTTACCTTTGGGATTATATTTATTCGCGCCATTTTCAACCAACATAGCGGTTCTGTGTATGTATCCGCGACACTATTACTCGGCTTAGCGTCCCTTTGTGTGAATAGGCGCCAATTTCAATCAAACTACCCCGCCATTCGTATGTATCCGCGACACTTTTAATCCACATTGCATCATTTTAAAACATTTTCATTGCACAGAAGTTTTAATAATAATTGATCATATATAATAAATATACCATTTGAGGATCATTATTGCTAATAATTAATTTTGAAATTATTATTTAAAAAAATAGCATTTTATAAATTTATTTTTTATGAAAGATCATAAATCACTAAAATACAGATCTAAAATTATAGATATTAAAACCTGATATTTTTTTCAACTATTTGATACTCACAAATATCTCCAAAACCCGAACCAGTTTACATCACTATACGATACTTATGCTGCTGTCAAACAATGCGGATACAATTATCAAACGATACTGATACTGATATTTCTGTCAAACGATACTGATACTGATACTGATACTGATACTGATACGATACTGATACAGCTGTCGAATGATACTGATACGATACTGATACAGTTTCGAACGATACTGATACGATACTGATACAGCTGTTGAATGATACTGATACGATACTGAGACTTACTTTTTAGAAAATTTGACAACACTAATATATATATATATATATATTGTAGTATACTGTGTTCATTCATAGATTCCTATTGTACAATAAAGTTAGCAATATTATATATATACTTAATACGTATATCTAAACGGTATTACCTCTATATATATATATATATATATATATATATATATATAGAATTATATAATCTATAATATATATATATAATCTATAGATTGTGAACATTTTACATTGAGGTATACACTAGTACTTAGTACTTACTTACTTTAGTCGAATTCTAACTCGACCAGATCATGCAATTACTTTCCATCCTTCTATGTCCATCATCGGTATTCTTAATTAGTCTTCTTCTTCACAATCGCAGTCGTTCTTTAAGATGTATATATATATATATATATATATATATATATGTTTGATTGTCTCCCTCTGTTTCGTATTCCATTCTTTAGCTTCAATAAAATTAAGTTGTGCGCTATTTCTTCGGTGTGCTTTATGCAGTGACCTGCTAGTCGAAATCTTCTTTATTTTTTTACATCAGAGATTGTAGGCATAACCCTGTACACCCTGTACACCCTGTACAGTGTACAGATGTGTATTAGTGACATTTCTTTCCATGATATATTTGTGGTCATTCTAAGTAGCCTGGTATAACAACCATCAATTTTCTTATGCATTATGGAGTCAAACTATTCGCTACAATATAATAATATAGGTTCAATTGTTGCTTTAAAAATTTCTTATTTTTAGACTGTTTTCATTTTGGAGTTACAGATTTATTTCATTTTATGAATTGCTGGCTATGATAATTATTTGCGAATTTCAATACTAGTGGAGTTTGTTGGGGTATTATGGGGTATTGTGTATGGTAGTATGGATGGTTTTTGAACAGTCGAACCCTATACAATATACTTTGAAAATGGGTTGTTCAGGATCATCTGTCCATACACAGTACTCAACTGATGAAATTACCTCCAAGTAGTCGTGAACGGCACGGCGGGTAACCCTGGTAAACGACCTCGACTGGCCGGCTAAACATTGCATGGGTATGACTGGCTTCTAACAAAACTAGTCTAACATTTCTTATAGTAACAGAAATAAAACAGAGTCTTTTCTATCGAGCAGAAGCGATAGAAATAGTGGAAGAGGCGGATGATCTAGTAAGGACAACGGCAACTTCATATATACTCGAGGGCGTTCTGGCAACCCTATTCACGGCTTCAACACTGCGCTGGAGAAAGCAACGGGAAACTACTCCAGTAAAATTCCCACGAAAACAAACATGACAGCACAAATAGAAGTAAATGCAATAAGGCTATAAAATGAGCCCCCCAGGTTGGACAGCCTTTCAATTATTACTGGGGATGAGCGAAACTATCGTGTAAGTACAGTCGGTAAGGATGACGAGGCTATCTTAAATCCGCAAGGAAGTATTATTTCTGAGAAAATCGTCTTGAAAACACAGATATTAATAGCTACCTACAATTTAAAAAATATATAAGTATAGCGACATGGAATGTCAGAACAATGAATAATGGAAATACACAAATTATTACACGGGAAATGGGAAGGAATGGGATAGATTTAATGGGGATAAGTGAAACGATGTGGAAGGGGATAGGACAAGTAAAATCTGATGACTATTCAGTATATTTTAGTGGAAACGATAAAATTGAAAGAAAAGGGGTGGCATTCATATGCACAGAAAAAATAAAAAAATGTGTTCTTGGGTTCAATCCTATAAATGACAGAATAATAACAATACGTATCCAAGGTAAACCTATAAATTTCACATTCATACAACTATACGCTCCCACTTCAACAGCAGATGAAGAGGAGATGGATTATTTCTACGATGCCCTACAAAAAGCAATCGATATAACTCCAAAAGGTGACATCATGTATATCAGTGGCGATTGGAATGCTAAAGTGGGTAAACAAAAAACAGCTGGGGTAACTGATGGTTTTGGACTGGGGACTAGAAATGAAAGAGGTAATACAATGGTAGATTTCTGTAGTAGAAATAGTCTTGTTGTTATGAATACAATGTTCAAGCAACATGCAAGAAGACTATATACTTGGAAGTCACCGGATAAAATTACTAGAAACCAGATTGGTTATATCTTATGTACAGGTCGATGGAAAAGCTCTATAAAAAGAGTAACAACTATCCCTGGAGCAGACTGTGGAACAGATCACAATTTGTTAATATCTATTGTCAAGATAAAGTTCAAACAAACTAAAAGAAATAAGACTACTCCAAAATATGATCTAGAAAACATTGCTACGTAATATACTGTAGAAGTCAAGAATAGATTCAGCATACTACAAGTAGATGACAAAAATCCTGAAGACTTATGGATTGAAATACGTGATGCTGTGATAGAGCCGTCTCGGCTGAGAAATGGATACCAAAAGTAAAGAAGAGGAAAGTTACAAAATGGTTAACCGAAGAAACAATAAAAATAGCGGAGGATAGAAGAGAGGCCAAAAGAAAAGGTGAAATAGAAAAATATAAAAAACTAAATGCAGAATTTCAAAAAAAAAGCAAGGTATGATAAGGAGATACATTTAAGAGAGAAATGTAGAAAAATAGAAGAAAACAATAAAAAGGGAAGAACAAGAGATCTAGAGACAGAGGTAAAGGACGCTATAAAGCATATATCAAATCGAAATCATCTGGATGTGATGGTATACCTATAGAGCTTCTGAAAGCAGGTGGAGATGCATCTATAAAAATACTGTTCATTCTTTTCAATAACGTATGGAGGACTAAGGAATGGCCAAGAGATTGGAAGAAATCTATTTATCTCCCGATATACAAGAAATGAGATAAGAAAGAATGTGGGAACTATCGTACTATTGCTCTGATATCTCATGCTAGCAAGATATTTCTTCGAATTATTCAGAGAAGATTAGAAAATTTCCTTATCCCAGAAATACCTATTGAACAAGCAGGTTTTAGAAAAGGAAGAGGAACAAGATATCATATAGCTAATTTGCGGTGGATGATGGAAACAGCCAAAGAACACAACAGGAATGTGTATATGTGTTTCATCGATTATAAAAAGGCCTTCGACTGCGTAGATCATGAGAGACTATGGGTGATACTCAAAGACATGGGAGTTCCTGTTCACCTAATAGTCCTACTGCAAAAGCTCTATACGAAACAAGAAGCCACAATAAGAACAGAATTCGGTGAAACTGATACTATAAACATAGGGAAAGGGGCAAGACAAGGATGTATTTTATCCCCCCTACTGTTTAACATACATACAGAAAACATAATGAGAGAGGCATTAGAAGATTGGGATGGGGGAATCAGTATTGGAGGTAGAATGATTACTAACCTGAGATATGCTGACGACACAACACTGATCGCTGAAACTAAAAACGATCTAATAGCAATTATGGAAAGAGTAAAGTTGGCTAGTGAAAAGGCAGGTCTATATCTAAATGTAGGTAAAACTAAAGTAATGATGTCTGAAGACCAAGGAGAAATGGTAGTAGATGGAAAGAATATTGAAGTAGTATCGCACTTTATTTTCTTGGGATCTCTAATAACCAAGGATGGATTCTGTGAGAAGGAAATACGCAGAAGGTTAGCAATGGGTAGATCTGCAATGGGGGGACTAACGAAAATCTGGAAAGATAGAGGAATTACCCTCAGAACAAAGATCAGGCTTGTAAAAGCTTTAGTTTTCCCTATAGTCTTATACGGAGCAGAATCTTGGACAATGAGAAAGCTTGAGAGAAAGATGATCGATGCTTTTGAGTTATGGTGTTGGAGACGTCTGTTAAGAGTAACATGGATCGACAGAAAGACAAATGTATGGGTTATTGACAATATAAAACCAAAATGGACGCTTGAGTCAAGGATAGTCAAGGCATCATTATGTTACTTTGGCCATGTTATAAGAGCAGGCGGAATGGAATATGAAGTGATGGTAGTAAGAATGGGGGGTTATAGAAGCAGAGGGAGACCACGGCAAAGATGGCTAGATAGCATAAAGAAAATCTTCCATGGTACTATCTACAATATGATCCGAGCCTCAAGGTGTAGGAGGAGTTGGAGAGCTGCTGTCATCGATGTCGCCAGGGGTCGGATACGACTCGACGGCACAGGTTAACAGGTTAAAGAGTTTGTTGAATGGGAAAAATTGAGGTAAGTGGGTATGAGAGAGTAGAATAATAATCTCGAATATGAAGGTTATATGTTGTACGGATTATTGAGCTAATAACACTATGTAGGGCTAATGTCTATAGACGATAAGGGAATATTGATGAAGATTGGGGAACAGGAATCTATACAGGAGAGGACAATGTAATTTATTAATTTTTTAGTAAGAGATACGGTAATTATTATATTTACCAATTGATATTTTGTGTTTATTTGGTTTCATTATTTTTTTTACCTGAATCACATCCCAAAGTGAGCCTTTATAAGCGTGTACATATACATTAGCACAATGTAGTATTTCATAATGTTAGTGGTATGGGAGGGAAGGGGGTAGTGGCCGAGGAGGGAGTAGTGGCCGTTTTAATTAACGCTTAAATCGTGCTTGATAGGATAAAAAGTTCTATATACAATATTTAGATAATCCCAATATCTATAATATATAGTACATTTTTTTTTTAAATAATTAATTAATACTCTAATTTATTATATAATAATTTTTTGTCAAATGTTGACAAAAAACATGATTATATATATGTATGCTAATTTATATGTAAGAGTATGTGTATATATAATTAAATAATTGAATCAAATAAGATGTGTATGCATCATAAATATAATTATTTAATATTACATAATTAAAAATATAATAATCGAATACATTACGAGATACCTATTGCATTTTCTGTTACTAGCGGCCACTACTAGAGCCTTGCCTTATTTTAGTACTTTTTGTAATGCCTAATCAAACTTTTATATTATTAGGATAAACACTTTATATATAAAAGTGAAATCACAGTATTCTAGAACCATATGATTTATAGTTAATTCAAAAAAATAAGAGCTTAAAATTCAGTATTTATCGATATATTAGAAATCTTCTGAGGCATATTAATTAACGGCCACTACCCCCTTCCCTCCCCTAAGTGAATATTATAAAGATTATTATGATGTATACTTATATTAAAGTATATATTACTATAATACATTATAAAATTAATGTAGTAACAGATTATTTCTTTTTTGAATGAACAGGATTTCATCTCATTCTGTAAGGTTGTTCCAAATAACTGCGACCGAATATCTGAATTATCTTCCTCCGTATTGTTTTCTGTATATATTTGGTATTGTCAGTAATATCAGTTAAGTGTTTGAATTTCTTAGACTTAAAAAGTGACTTAAGTTAGATTTGAAATGTAATAAATCAGTTAAGTAGTGCCTTGTACTTTGTACTTGTACGCAGTACTTGTAAAGTACTGTATGTATAATATGTATTAGTCTAGTTTTACTTCGTATTTCTATTTGCAAAATATTTAAAGAGGACATCAGTGAAGGACACCAGTGAAGATATAGAATATGTATCGTATTTGCGATTATTAAAAATAATTCAAGACTAGCTAGAGGTTTAGAATTGTTATTTTGTTGAATTAATAACTAGTGTAGAACAGTAGTCGAGTCTAGAAAAAATAATGCATTATATAGTAAGTTTGGATTTGCGTATTTTGCCTAATGAATAAGGTGAGTATAGGGTCGCTGCAACATGGGGGACTGGGGTTATGTCCCTCCACTTTAAAATCTAGGGGAATCTACTATGTATTGGTCCCTGTACAGTTCCTTGTAGTACTCCGAATAGTATGGGTATATATGAAGATGTTGATTCTAGTTTAATGTTATAAATTATATTTTTAATATAGTCTTTGAGTAGATTAATGCATTATTGGTAATATTTAGTAGATTTAATCGTTGTAAAAGTATGTTATGGACTATTGTATCAAAAGCTGATTATAAATTAAGTAGAATTATTTGCGTAGGGGTATTTTTATCAATATTATGAAGGAGGGTATTGGTATTACCATTTTGGTAACGTAGAGTAGGTTAAAGCTGTTTCATTACGGTATGATTCTCTGTATCCAGATTGAAATTTATAGATTTAATTTAAAAGATTGTTATTATTTAGGTGATTAGTTAATTGTTTACTAATAAATCTTTCGAGTATTTTAGCTAGAGTGGGTAATTGTGATATAGGTCTATAGTTTGATAATTCATTTATGTTCATATTAGATTTTGTCATTCTAGGAGTTATGATGGCTTGTTTGAAATATTGGGGTATTTTATTCAGTTTAATACATGCATTTAGTAGGCAGACACCTAATTGTCTTATAGGAGTAATCAATTATTAATTTTTTAAGTACTATTATAAGGATTGGATCAAATATTGAAGATGAACAGGTTTATTTAATTAATGTATAAATATCATTATCGGTTGGGCTCAAATATAGAGAGGATGATACATTCGGTGAGTGGTTGATGTGCAAATGTGATTTGTTGGATACTTTCTTAATGCTAGTTTATACTTTTGATCTAATGGTATCAATTTTAGATGTAAAATAATTGGAAAAATCTTCAGGAGAATATGGAATATTATTAAAATTGGTGTTAGTATTTTTGTATAATAGCTTATATGCAATTTGGAACGTTTTATTTATTAGTACATTTAAGTAATTTATAATTATAATACAGATTATTAAATTTGAATGACGATAATTAGCTATAGCTGTAGTAAATGTATTTAAGTTTACTGCATTATTATTTAATTTATAAAGTCTTTCTTTTATCCTTAGATTATTTTAAAGTTTATTTAGAGATTTATTATACCATGATGTTTTAGTTATATTTGTTACCGTTATTGGTGCATTTGATAATATTATACTTAATCCATTAGCTGACTTAACACATCCAGCATGGATAAATTGATGGTATGCGTGGCCGTTGTTATTCCGGCTTCGTCCGATCCGGCATGGATATAATATTATTGTGAAAACTCATTTCATGTTATATAGTATTCCTAATATTCGTTATAGTATTCCTAATATTAGTCATAGAGTTCTTAATATTAGTCATAATGTTCCTAATATTAGTCATAGTGTTCCTAATTTCGCTATAGTATTACTAATACCATGTAATTATAGTGTAATAAATGAGATTATAATTTTATTATTATTTTTAATTTTAATATTTATCGTTTGCTATTTTATTATTAACAATTATTATAAAGTTATAAGAATGTTCTATGATTTTATAGATTACTATATTAATACTAATCATTAATATATTGTATTAAGGAATTAATATGATGTGTAATGGTCTATTCAACTCACATTTACTTATATTCTGCAACGAAGTATATAATCAAATTGTTATTAATGTATGGAGAAAAGGTTGTATACTTCCGTTCCCAAAAAAGGAGATCTATCTAAAGTAGAAAATTACAGGGAATCACTATAACATGCATAACAGCTAAATATACAACACAATGTTACGAGACAGAATACAACCTGAAATCGACACATTATTGCGACCAAATCAAAATGGATTCCGTCAGAGTAGATCGAAATGGGACAAGTCTTAACCGTTCGTAGAATTATTGAAGGAGTAAAAGATAAATATATATAGATATATTAATCCTCAAATGTAATTGCATTATTTTCGTAGATTTTTTCAAGGCATTCGATTCCATTGATAGAGGTATTAACTAAGAGCATACGACATTCCCGTCGAGACTATAAAGGCAATAATGATGTTATAAAATAATACTATATCCATGGTTCGTTCCCCCGATGGAGACACCGACTTTTTTGATATCAGGGCAAGAGTTTACAGGGTGAAACGCTAGCCCCCCACTACTATTTAATATTTGTCTAGACTATGTTCTACGAACATCAATTGATCTTCATTCTGAAAAAGGCTTTACTCTACATAATTCCAGAAGCAGACGATACCCCGTAACAATTACTGATGAAGAATATGCAGATGATATTGCTCTCTTTGCTGATTCATGTGCATATGCAGTACTTAAATTTCAATTACTAGAAATTGCCGCTAAAGAAATCGGACTATGTATTAACAATAAAAAAACTGAATGCATGCGTCTTAACCATAAAGATATTGTAAAATCTCTTAACGGGAGAACAACTTCAGATACTTAGGCAGTGAAATGTTATCAACCGCAAAAGATGTGTCATCAAGAATTGGTAAAGCTTGGATTACATTGAATAAATTATATACAATTTGGAAATCTATTGCAAATCTAATGCTGAAAATTAACTTTTTTCGAGCTAGTGTTGAGACTGTATTGTTATACGCATCAGTAACATGGACCTTGACAAAAAAGCTTAGTCAAAAAGTTGAGAAAACTTCCATATTTGATTAATTACAATTATGTACAGTTTAATGAGACTTAATAATGACATCTAAACATAGTCTGGCTTTATTAGAATAAATTTATAAAATATTTTCCTGGTTCGGTTAAAAATTAAGCTATTACCAATTAGCCGCCATTATAATTATGTAAATATTAAACTATTGTGAAAAATTATTAATTTAATAAGTTAGATTTTCGTATTATATCCTATACGTTTTCTTTATTATTTAGAATATGTGTTGCTACATAAATTTGTATATTTCGAATCTACTTTTGCTACATATGCACATTAAAGTAACGATTATAGTAATCTGAATTATTACCCTAGGTAAGTTTCATCTGAATACAACACAATACCATAACAGGCCATATATATATATATATATATATATATATATATATATATATATATATATATATATATATATTGAGTGATTGATTGTATACATCTTTGATCAGACGTGTTTATAATATGTTATGTAATTTCGATTATTGGCCGACTAATCGACTTCAGAGGACTTCTCTTTGAAGACAGCTGATAGAGTAGTCGGCTGACTACTCATCCCTCTTATAAGTGTAGTCTTAACTAAATAGTAATCTTATATACTTGATATTTATTATACACTATTTTATTAAAATTATTAATTACTTGAAATAATTCCTTATATAATTGATATTAATTAAACACTATTTTATTAAAATTATTAATTACTTGAAATAATTCCTTATATAATTGATATTTATTAAACACTATTTTATTAAAATTATTAATTCCTTGAAATCACTCATCTACGACCTATCAAATTTATTTGTGTAAGTCACTGATTTGTATTCGGATATGTGTGTTGAAATCAGTTTTTGAGACACACACAATTTATATTATACATATTCTATAGTTTATATGTATACGTTTATTTATATACATACACGCTATTAGTCATTATAATGATTGTTAGACAAATTATTATCAATGAAGTATTATGCTTTTGTGTTAATACCAGATAGACTATGGACCGTCATTCCATGGTTATGGTAATATCGGGATATTTTGAGATTGATGAATTATCTGTTGCTAAATAAATTCTTACTAGTGATATATTTATTAAAAAAATCGTAGATAATTCTGAATATAGATATAGAGTTAGACGTAAATCCCCTAATTTATCTGAAAAAATCTCTAAAGATATCGTTGGTAACTTTGATTTGATGGATCATGTAAATTCAGAATCGATTCCCCTATTTTTTGCATCCAATATCATACGTATACCCCCTATTGGAGATTAAAATACTAATATGGCATTAATTCATTCTGCTATTTCTAAGAAAGAACATCAATTTAATTAATGAAGCAATAATTCCATTAATTGACAATAATAATGACTTACTTCACTTAAATGCGTAGGATTAGCGTCCCTTTGCTTTCCACATGAATACATAGTTTCCAAAGGCATCTAGTCGTTGTACTCGTCTCTCTATATTTAATAATGGCTCACCGCACTGTTCCCTTATTCCATCAGACCATCTTTTTGGCGGGCGTCCTCTAGGTCTCTTTTTGTTGAAATCTAGCTTGTAGCTGGAATTTAGTTTTTACGTATTCCTGACAACATGACCAAACCAGCGAAGTCTTCTTTTAAGAACGATGTCTTCTATCATTTCACTTATATTTAGTTTCTTTCGTATCATGATGTTTCTGAGTCTGTCAGACCTAGTAATCCGGAGTATAGCTCTAAGGCATTTCATTTCAAACACTAGTAGCTCAACGATTTCCTTATGTCTTGTAGTCAATAATAATAATATTAAATATACCACTAATAAAGATATATCACCAAATATATGTGAACATATATCTGATGATATTCCTATAAATAATCAACTGGAATGTGGAAATATCAAGAATAACCATATAATGTATTATTCATCAATCGTAAGAAATACTACACTTGATGATGGGTTACACTAATAACATCATCCAAGAAATTCAAGAAAAACTAAGTTAAAGACTCGCTGATTCCTAATAAAAAAACTGTGAAAATACGGCGTAAAGGTGTCATAATCGGAAAGAATTCTTCTAAGGTATTTAGGAAAACTCCTTCAAGACGATATCGTATATTCCTATCTAGGTTAAATAATGATGTAATCGCTGATAATATTACATCATATATATGTAAAGAATTTGATGTTACATCTAAAGAATGTTCAGTGAAGAAAATCATTACTTCTCACCACTTTGTCTCTTCATTTATGGTAATTCTAATGATTAACAATGTCCAATATATATATTACTGTGAAATATGGCCTAGTGGTATATTATTTAAACGTTTTTTTAATAAAGCTAATCATGACAATAATGTTAATGTTAACAGTAATCTATAATAATGGATTTATGTATACATAATAAATTAAATGTATTGTCCTTAAACTGCAATGGTTTCAAGGACAAGGCTAATATTATTTTAGATAGGTACTACCTACTTATCCTAATATTGATTTATTTTGTTTCCAGGAACACTGGCTTTCATCTGAGGAATGTTCTATGTTCAATACTACTACTAATAAGTATAGCGGTTATGGTGATGCTTCTTTTGATAACACCAAATTGATATCTGGCAGACCTTTTGGTGGTGTTGGTTTTATGTGGAAAAAGGGAATATATAAATATATAAATATTATGCAATCTGAATATGATTGTCTTATATGTATTAAAGTATTCGATTTCTACATTATTAATATATATCTACGGTATTAGACTCCTAATAATATTAGTTTATTTGAAAGTCAGTTAGTTTAACTATTATGATATTGTAAATTCTAAAATTCATCAAATTATTGTATAGTTGGAGATTTTAATGCTAATATTTCTAATCCTGATTCATACTTTAGTAATACTTTAATTAAATATTGTGCGGATAACAATAATATTATATCAGATAAATCATTACTAGCTTCTGATAGCTATACTTGTGTTAGTTCGGCGTGGAATACTTGTTCATGGTTAGATCACTTATTATCTACTTATTATATGCATATCCATTCTAGATATTAAAATTGATTACTCCTTTATATTATCAGATAATCATCCATTAGTTTTTATCATAATTCAGGTTACTATTCCTAGCTCAATTAACTATAATAATAGTATTATTCATACACAAATTCAATGGAATAGACTTGATAAGAAACATATTTTTATATATAATAATGATAATAAGTTTAACTTAGGAAAATTTATTAATGATATATATTCTTTTGATAGTTATATTAATTATTCGGATTACTTATATAATTTTTATTAAGTATACTTGTATATTGATCTAACAATATATATTCAGTAACTAATAAATATAAATATGCACGTATGAAATGGAATAATAATGTACATGAGAAACATGTTATTGCCATATCTTACTATTTAACTTGGAAATATAATAACAAACCCTTTGCTGGAATATGCTATGATAATATGGTTAATTTGAGGAACAAATTTCAAATACGAATTGCGACGTAGTAAATATCTAATCAATCAGAATATAATAAGATTGCCTTAAAATTAATTAAAGATCGTAATCATTTTTGGAAGGTTATTTCAAACAATCTGAAGAAAAACAACTCTTACACCAAATAATATTGAAAATGAACATGGTAGGTTATATATAGTTAATATTACTAAATTCTGGTATAATTATTTTAATAATTTATTTAACAGTACTACTGATATACATTATCCTTACAATACTATTAAGTTAATGACATTATATAGGCTATACTTATACTAACTATGCTGACATTTCATCTATAATTAAATCAGTTAAAGGGGGTTAAGCTATAGGCCCTGATGGAATATCTATAGAACATATTTCTCACGCGAATAGTTTTATAATTAAATTATTAATGCCTCTGATTAATAATATGTTGCGGAATTCGTATTTCCCGAAGATGCTAATTTTATCTTATATTTTACCGATAGTTAAAAATAAAAATAAAAGGTCGAATGATTTCACTAATTACCGGCCTATATGTATATATATAATGTTATCTTAAGATAATTGAAAAGATGATACATAATAGAATATCTCCATTATTAATTACTATTGATAGGCCTAATCAATGTGGCTTTTAAAAAAATCTTGGTACTAAATGTGTGTGTTTTCCCTTAAGAAATATTTAACATATTATAATAATAATAACACTAATATGTTCGTAGCATTTTTAGATGCTTCCAAAGCTTTTGATAAAATTAATCATAACATTCTATTTCAATGATTAAAAGATAACAATATTCTTTTATACATAATTAATTTTGTATATTACTGATATAGAAACCAACGGATATATATTAAATGGTGTAATAATTCATCGGATAGCTTTCCTGTTTCAAGGGGTGTTCGTCAAGGTGACATTCTCTCACCATTTTTATTTAATTTATATAATAATCCTATGATTAAGAAATTAAATGAAATACATTCAGGTTATTGCTTAAATGGAATTATCATCAATAATCTCTGTTATTCAGATGATACAGCATTATTTTCACCATCACTAAGGGGTTTGCAGTTGTTGATAAGTTATTGTGAAGAGTTTGCTAACCATAACCACATAACGTTTAATATTGATAAATCGGTAATGTTACCAATTTATTTTGATAAATCATATCATAAACCTGTGAAATTATATATAGATAATAAACTTCTAAATGTTGTCAAATCATATAGATATCTTGGACATTGGATTTCAGAGGACTTATCTGATGATATTGATATATATAGTAATATTAAACAGTTATATAAACAAAGCTATGAAATATCATATAACTTTAATCATTGCTCTAAGGATACAAACATTATTCTATTTAAAACATTTGTTTCTAATATATACATTAGTAGTATTTGGATACCAAATGGATATTGTATGGCTAAATTTAATATAGCTTATAATAATGCTTATCGTAACGTTATGAACTACAGACGTAGACATAGTGCGTCATTAATGTTTCTTAACAATTATGTTAATAATTTAACAGTTAAATTACGTAAGACTTATTATTCTCTATACAAACGAATACAATTATCGTGTTTTTCTCTAATTGTTCAATTATATGAATATCATATTGTTTTCCCATCACCAATGTTTAGTAAACAGTGTTTACCATGTGGTATAACTATTTTTGTATAGTATTTTAAATTTCGTTTCTTAGATTAATTGTTTTTTTTAGTTTATTCTTTTATAATGTTTGTTTATATACTATGGACCTCTGTATTTCATGTCTGATTTAAATAAATAAATAAATATATATATATGCGATGGGCGATAACAACAGAAAATATGATATATTATTTTGATACACTTTAGGTGGAAAAATCATATTACTATTAAATAGGAAGAATATAAACTATAAAAATAACGGAAAATAAACTAAAATTCTTCTAATAAATATTATTATTGTTATTATTATATATATAAATTTGTGTATATGTAAAATAATAAATTAAATGAGTTTTCTGATATTTATTAATAATAAACAGGCGTTCGTTTGAAGTGTACATTTATTACATAACGTATATGGTAATATCACATCTTATAACTATTTCCTCGGTAGCTTCGTGCGAATATCGTCAATCTTTAGTTCACTTATTTCATATATTTCATAGTCTTTGTCGTTGTTCATATGTGTTGTTATGTTGTTGTTTATTGTGGTGGTTAGTTTGTTATTCTTAATGGCCTCTTTAATATTATATTATTAATATACCTAGCTAAGCTTAAGTCTGTCATGTTGTTATTATATCTACGTTACTAGGTGCATATCTATTAGTTAATGATAGTTTATATGATTTATAGTAGGGTAGTAGATATATACATAAATATATATATATATATTTATATATATATATATATATATATATATATACCTAGATATATACATACATATTTTAATGTGTCTAATAAGGAATAAGGTTATCTACAAAAGTGTATACACTCCTATGTAAAGAGACTGCGTTATTTGTGATATTTTTATTATACTGTACTGTTTATTCTATTTGTATTAGTGGAACATACCGGAAGTAAAGAAACAAATAAAAAACAGAATTATATAAATACAACGATATATAATAATATTTAAAAAAGTAAACGATTACAACATATATATGTCTATATACCTACTATAGTCATAGAGTTAGAGAGAAAGCTCTACAATATTATTTCCTTCTAGTTCTATGACTATAGTATATATAACCCAAAGATTTTACGAAGACAATTTTTCTTCGCAAAATCTTTGTGTAACATAGTTATTATTTATCATATCTTTACAATATTATGAAGGATATTATAGTGATTTTAATGTAGAATTTATTCTTCCGTATATGTATAACTGTACAAGATTAAATATAAACAACTATATTAATATATACATAACATAGTAGTTTTTAATATATTCATATTTTAATATTAGTATAATAATATCTTTAATAATTTTATTTTTAGATTATTATATTTTTATAATAATTACTGATATATATAAACCACTATATTAATATATACATAACATAGTAGTTTTTAATATATTCATATATTAATATTAGTATAATAATATCTTTAATAATTTATTTTTTAGATTATTATATTTTTATAATAATTACTGATATATATAAACCACTATATTAATATATACATAACATAGTAGTTTTTAATATATTCATATATTAATATTAGTATAATAATATCTTTAATAATTTTATTTTTAGATTATTATATTTTTATAATAATTACTGATATATATATATATATATATTATCAGGTAATAATACAAATATAAAAAGATGAAAAATTAAAGATTAAATACAAATATCTGTATAGATATTTTTATGTATTATTGAATTATATATATATAATTACATAATACATAAAAATATCTATATATATATATATATATAAGAAGCGGGGAAAACAACGAGATAGACTGTATGTAATTAGATAGACGACCTACTAGACACACTTACTGGTACATTCTGGTCATCTCCTATTCCAACTCTTAATGTATGCAGTTATATTAACATAACATTGAAAATATTCATTAAAACACAAACATTTAAACAACCAACACATGTATAATGGATTATACAAATGCAATAGAAAGTCTTTTCCAAGAATAATATGGTGGGAGTACAGGTCGAGCAGGTACACTTAAACATAAACTAAATCATATTATAACATCGATGAAAATAAAGGTTAAGTCTGTGAAAAAAAGTAATTGATAAAAGGACAACAAGTTTTAAAAAAGCTGTTAAAAAGACGAAAACCAAGATGTAAAAATGAAACTGTATATATTAAATATAAACCACTATATTATAGTATATATATATACATAACATAGTAGTTTGTATTATATTCAATATATTTTAATATTAGTATAATATCTTTAATAATTTACTTTGTAGATTATTATATTGTTATAATAATTACTAATAAATTAGCAGGTACTAATAATACAAATATAAATATATGAAAAATTAAAGATTAAATACAAATATCTATATAGATATTTATATTATATATATATATTTATATATATATTTATATATATATACTTATTGTTAATGTTTACTGACAAGTAAATGAATGCTGTATCGTTGATTAAAGTAACGTATATAAAGATATGATCACTTGATATCATTGCTTAGATTGCAGATTCTCTAAATATAATATCCATGTGGGAGCAACGCCCACTATTTATATATATAGCAAATATTTTCCGAATGATTTTTTGCTTCGCAAAATCTTTGTATATAGTAGATAGGTATATATATAGTAAATAATATGTATAACTAAATATGTTGCCATATTAAATATAAGAATATACATTGGTAACATAACATTCCAAGAATATGTAAGTATTTATATAAATAAATATAATTAGTCAACATATATATATATATATATATATATATTACATGTAATACATGTGCACATTTGAAAAATATTATATGAATAAAATATGTAAGTGTTTCATAAATCTGTAGATATAACAATTAATATTATAAATTATTAATAATATCACTAGTATCAATAGTAGTGATAATAATACAAATAGTACTAATAGTAATTAGTAGTATATATACTAATATATAAAATATATATTATATACATATATACTAATATATAAAATATATATTATATATATATACTAATATATAAAATATATATTATATATATATACTAATATATAAAATATATATATATATATATACTAATATATAAAATATATATTATATATATATATATATATATATACAATTTACATACTATTTACATTGGTTATATGGAAAGCAGTGTATAACTCTTTGCATCTATCTCTACAAAAAGCTGGGACAACAACGACATCGATTGCATGTACATAGATAGACGCTCTACTAGACATACTTACGGATACATTATGTTCATCTCTTATTCATACTTAAGATACCAAATCTTGACAACTAAAGCCTCAATATTATCACCCAATATCAACTCTGTAAATATTCTCTGAACGAATCTTCGCGAAACAACTAACATATTTAATATCGCACACAATGCCTCAAATCTTCCAAAGCGCACAACTTACTTCCGAATCAACAGAAACCGCTCCAGCGATATTCTCACTTATCTTGATAATACAAATGGCACACTCCTCGCGTACTTGACCTCTTCTCCGCGTTCGATACTATTGACCACTCACGTGTAAATATCCCCATCCCTCACTTCTTTATATAGTATGCGTTAAGTAGTTATATACATAAATATAATTAGTAAACCAATATATATATATATATATATATATATATATTTATATATAGTATATTCGCTGTATTCCGTTACGTAATTCATATAGATATTGGTTGGGTTTGGGTTTGGGATTTGGTTTGGGTTTTAGTTTTGGTTTGGGTTTGGGATTTGGTTTGGGTTTGGGTTTGAGTTTTGGTTTGGGTTTGGGTTTGATAAATAAAATGTTATTATTTTGTTTACGCAACTCATCGCATCTACCTTAGAACCGTTTTCATCGATATAATAGCAACGAAACGTTCATTATGGCCGAACAAAAACAACAAAATCCTGCGTGTATATATATATATATATATACACATATAACTAATGTCCGGTGTATTTTGCTAGTGTTTAATACTAAAGTAAATAATTATATATATATATATATATATATATATATATATATATATATATAGTTATAGCTCTGAAGATATATAATATACACTATACATATATAGTTTTTAATAAAACACTGTAATTTAATTACAAATATATAATTTTATTAAAATTGCCAATACATTTTTAATTGATACAAATATTTGTTTTAATTAAATATTAAAACTAATAAAATAGCTATGTGCTTTATAAAACTATGTATTAATCTGAACTTCATAAATTCATTAAATAATAAAACATAAAACAAACAACTACAAACGAAAATGAACAATCAACAAAAGATTCATATGGCTATGTCCATCGAAAGCTGGTTCCTTGGTGAATATCACGACAAATTTGAATTCAAGGGAAAGATAAAGAAAAGTCTGCATAAAATCAGCAAAAAACTTAATGCGACAAAGAAACAAATACAAAAGACAAGCAGATAGTATTTCGATATTATGAAAAATAAGTTTCAATCTTTTAATGAAAAATAAATTATTGATATATCAATGTATTTTAATAATTATATATCTATACTAATAAATATATTAGTATATATATATATATATATATATATATATATATATATATATACATATATATATATATATATATATATATATATATATATATATATATATATATATATATATATATATATATTAGTATGTTCATTACTACAACTACTAACGCTACCACTGTCATTACTAATTCAATATTGTATCTACTTTTATTTCGTGTCTATATATAGACTATTTAATATATTACATATTATATATACAAATAATGGTAATATTTCATTAAATAGTTCACTTTTTAAAATATAAAATAAATAATTAAGTACAATAATATATATATATATATATATATATATATATATATATATTATCGATTTTTTATTAACGTATTTAAAATCGAAAATCTTATTTTATATTTTAACATAATGAATTTTTATAAATCTATCATATAATTATATTCATATTATTAATTCAACATATTATACGCTATTCAACACATACTAAAGGAAAGAGGAAACTTGATATTTAGTCAGGTGAACCGAGAAAGCAGTCTTAACGGTAAACCCGTCAATTCTACAGTATCGAAATGCTGCAGCAAGTAAAGCATGCTTTATAGCTCGTCGCCAGGAAGATGTAGCGAGGTCTTTAAAGGGTTAATAAACTATACGTTATTACTACACACACTATACTATGCATTGTACTATGTGTTTACTTTATATATAGAATTAATTAATAAATTTAAATCGATTTTATAACTCGTTTTTATAAGTTACATGTTTAGGTATAGATATATATTTACTTAGAAATAAAAGTGGATTTATTAATATTATCAATTATTAATAATTATTATAATTATAAAAGTAATTAATTATAATTGATTACTTTAGTATTAAATACTAGCAAAATACATCGGACATTAGTTATAACTATATATATATATATATATATATATATATATATATATATATATATATATATTATTTAAATGTGACCATTTATTGGTCATTATAATGTTTATAAACATAATACTATTGTATATCGGGATAATACATGGTTACCATATAATGCATATAAAGCATATCTTATAAGATATTATACATATATAACTATAGTTAAAATATTAGATTTTTAAATAATAATTTATTTGTTAATATATTTATATAATCATATATATATATATATATATATATATATATATATATATATATATATATATATATATATAATTATATATATATAGTATTTATTTATAGCTATGTATAGTTTTTAATAAAACTATGTAATTTAATTACAAATATGTAATTTGATTAAAATTGCCAATACATTTTTAATTGATACAAATATTTTTTTAAATTAAATATTAAAACTAATAAAACAGATAAGTACATTATAAAACTAAGTATTAATCTGAACTTCATAAATTCATTAAATAATAAAACATAAAACAAACAACTGATCAAATGAAAATGAACAATCAACAAAAGATTAGTATGGCTATGTCAATAGAAAGCTTATTTATTAGTGAATATCAGATTAAATAATAATTTATTTTTTAATATATATATATATATATATATATAATTATATATATATATATATATATATATATTTATTTATATCTATGTATAGTTTTTAATAAAATTATGTAATTTAATTACAAATATATAATTTTATTAAAATTGCCAATACATTTTTAATTCATACAAATATTTTTTTTAATTAAATATTAAAACTAATATAACAGCTATGTGCTTTATAAAACTATGTATTAATCTGAACTTCATAAATTCATTAAATAATAAAACATAAAATAAATAACCGAAAACGATGAATCAACTGAAAATGAACAATCAACAAAAGATTCGTATGGCTATGTCAATCGAAAGCTTATTTATTAGTGAATATCAGATTAAATAATAATTTATTTTTTAATATATATATATATATATGTATGTGTTTATTATTAACATATGTGAATATTAGTATTACCAGGGAGTACTCCCTGGTAATACCATGTACTATTAATGTGACCATAGGGAGAACGGGACATTATCACGTAGTAATATCTAAAATACTTATTCCAAATTTATTAATAATTGTTCTATTATTAATTATTTGTTTATATTAATTACGTATATTTTAGATTAATATGTATATTAAATACGTAATTATAAATAACACATTTATCATAGTTAAATGTACACGTGAATATTACTTCTATATTTATAACTATTGCATAACTTCTATTGAAATTAATGTTTTTTATTTCTAGGATATACTAATGTATTTATAAGTAGTCGGGTAATGCTGTCCATTAGGTGAATGCATATTTAATTGTTAGTAAATCAATATTTACGGATATAGCCGTAGATAGATTATTACTAAACAATTAAATATACATTCAATATACAGTCTATAAACTGCGATAGTGGTGTATATACAACTACGAAGTAAGTAGGGTAAGTCGTTATAACCGGTCTAGTTATTCATAGTAACGCGGTGAAGAGGTTACTTTTGCTCGGGTCGGTACGTGAAGTAGTGTAACGGTTCGGTACATAACCCGGAGCGATGTACTGTTGCACGCTCCTCTCACCAGGTGACAGCACGGTAGTAGTGTACGAGCCGTAGTATTCCGGTGACCTGATTAGAATACGCATCATTAATATAGGTGTGCGGTATACATCCATTAGTGTATTACACTTATATATAAGTTATAGTTGAGATGGCGTTAACAATGCATGTATTGTTGTTTGTGATTGATATTTAATGACGCGAATACTACAATACAATGTTAAATAATGTTATATAATATCGTGTAATTTGTATTAACTAACATGTATTAGATCACGTGATAACGGTTGGACAATTCCCTAGGTCATAATAAGCATGTACCGTACGCTATAGTCACGTGTTATTCATGTGTTAGTAATGGCCGCAGTACCGATCTAGGTATCCGTGTGAATGCGCCGTGTTTACGTTGTGCGATTAAATCTAACTTCATCGTCTGCGAAGTATAAATATAATAACAACGCTAAATAATAATAAATAAACAAACGATTGTTTTAAAATAAAATATTTTTATTTTTAATTATAAATAAAATCTATACATATAAAAGAAAGTCTATTTAAATGTTTATTTATTTATTTATTTATTTATTTATTTATTTATATATAGGCGTTCGATGTTTAAGAAAACGGCTAGACGGATTTACAAAATTTAAATTGCTACTAATTCTCTACGAAAAAAGTATTGTGGTTGTTCGGATGAATTTTTTTATTTCCACCTTTACACCGCTCATAATTACGTAAAACTGTCCTTTTAGAGCTATTTTACCTATATCGGGAAATCTTTTGATTTTAGAAGAAAATGTTTCACACATGAAATGTATGCGAATGTGAGGCGATTCGTAAAAATGTAATTATATTCACTTTACCATAATTAATGCATTCGTAAAGGGCAATAAACGGTGATAACGTTTACGTTTTCGATATATTTAACGAAGAAATTTTAAATTTTTCAATAAACACTTTAAATTTAAGTGATTTGTTATAAATAAATAAATTGTTTTCTATGAATAAATCTTTGTCTACATCTACGTTGATAACGATTAGTTACTATTATACCCGGGCAACGCCGGGACGTAACCCGGAAAATCTATACATATAAAAGAAAGTCTATTTAAATGTTTATTTATTTATTTATTTATTTATTTATTTATATATAGGCGTTCGATGTTTAAGAAAACGGCTCGACGGATTTACAAAATTTAAATTGCTACTAATTCTCTACGAAAAAAGTATTGTGGTTGTTCGGATGAATTTTTTTATTTCCACCTTTACACCGCTCATAATTACGTAAAACTGTCCTTTTAGAGCTATTTTCCCTATATCGGGAAATCTTTTGATTTTAGAAGAAAATGTTTCACACATGAAATGTATGCGAATGTGAGGCGATTCGTAAAAATGTAATTATATTCACTTTACCATAATTAATGCATTCGTAAAGGGTAATAAACGGTGATAACGTTTACGTTTTCGATATATTTAACGAAGAAATTTTAAATTTTTCAATAAACACTTTAAATTTAAGTGATTTGTTATAAATAAATAAATTGTTTTCTATGAATAAATCTTTGTCTACATCTACGTTGATAACGATTAGTTACTATTATACCCGGGCAACGCCGGGACGTAACCCGGAAAATTGTCAAGCAAATGATGAACAAAAATAGAATAGTTTATAACAAAATCTTACAAAGTGGAAATAACGAAGATGGAAAATTGCTTTTCCTAGATGCACCCGCAGGAACTGGAAAAACTTTTTTGATTAATTTATTGCTAGCTAAAGTGAAGATATGGCAAATAAATAACATATTGCCGTAGCATCATCAGGAATAGCAGCAGCTCTATTATTGAACTGTAGAACAGCCCATTCCATTTTTAAGATTACAATACAGTTAAACGAAGATTCCATTTGCAGTATAAAGAATAATTAAAAATCAGGTAAACTATTTAGAAGCTCCCAGCAAACAGTAAGAGCAGCATAATAGCAGCATAACAGCAGCATAATATCATTACAAATTAATAGCAGCATAATAGCAGCATAATAGACATTTAATAGCAGCATAATAGCACAATGTAAACATTTGAGGCTCTATCATTTGCTGTTATGCTGCTATTATGCTGCTCTTACTGTTTGCTGGGCTGTAGATTTATTGTTTGGGATGAATGTACAATGACTCACAATCACGCATTAGAAACCGTCGATAGAATGGTAAGAGACATAGTAAACAAAGATAAGCCGATTGGAGGACAGACATTAATATTTAGCGGAGATTTCAGACTAATCCTTCCATTAGTTAAAAGTGGTACAAAAACAGACCACATAAATTCGTGTTTGAAAACTTCAGTAATGTGGAAAAATATAAGATTAACTAAAAAAATGAGAGTATTCTTATCAAACAATCAAGATACAGCCACATTCGAAAATCATCTCTTAGATATAGGTAATGAAATGACGCAGAAAAATAATGGTATGGATATTATCCCGTGCGGTAATTAATTGGAAAATAAGAATGAACTCATCACGACAATTTATGAAAATGTAGAAGACCATTATTTGGATGAAAATTGGCTTTGCGAAAGATGTATATTAACACCTAAAAATGACAATGTATATACAATAAATCAAAATTTACTAAATAAATTTCCAGGAGAGATTAAAGTATATAGGTCCATAGACAGAGTACAAAAGAAAAGAAGTTGTAAATTATCCCATAGAATTTTTGAATTTCATTAAACTTTACGGATTACCAGACCATAAACTAGCACTAAAGTAGGAGCGCCAATCATGCTACTAAGAAATTTAAATCCCCCAAAATTATGTAATGGATCCAGATTGATCATAACTAATTTACAAATAATTTGATAGAAGCCAAAATACTAACGGGTCAATATAAGGGAGAAGAAGTCATGTTTCCCAAAATACCACTGATACCATCAGATTATCTCTTTAATTTTAGAAGACACCAATTTCGAATAAAACTTTGTTTTTACATGACAATAAACACATCTCAAGAACAATCTTTTAAAGTCGTTGGCTTAGATCTTGAAACCGAATGCTTCGCCTACGGTCAATTATATGTAGGCTGTTCAAGAGCACGCAAAGAAAAAAAATTATATATACTGGCCAAAGATTTTCATATATATTATATAATATATATGAAAATCTTATATGAAAAACATATATTTTTTATAAATAAGAAAATATAAATAAAATTCGTAATAATTATAATGTCATTCGTAATAGCAGGGCAACATTTAAGGGGATCCCGCACATTTAAAGTGATGGTAATTTATTTTTTTTAATATTTTATTCTATTACATAATAATACTTATTATAGTGTTTTTTATTATCTGTAAAAAAATTAGACATGAATTCAGTCTAGAAGTTGCATAAAAATGTGTTTTTTAACGATAAGATAATGCTATTATATGCTATTCAATATTACATTGTTATGCTGTCAAACTTCAAACGCTGTTTTCTCAGAATAATTATTTCGCGCTAGGTATATGCATTCAAAAATATAGAACATAAAAAATATTATAATTATAATATTAATTTGTTGTGCTTTATATAGAATTTAATTATATGAATAGTAAAATAGAGAGATATTTAATAAAATGTATAGAATTCATTGTATTAAATGATAATTTCTATAGAAAAACCATCATTTTAGTATTTCTAATTTTTAATTTAGATATATATAATATAATAAATAATAATATTAAAAATAACTTTATATTTTCCTATGCATGTATATATTATGAATACATGACATAAAAAATTATGTCAATTGAATGAATAGAATATAAGTTCTATTTTTTTTAGTGGACATATATTTTTCCTATCTATTTATACACGAAATTGGCAAATTGCGTGTTATGTGCGGGATCCCCTTAAGACGTTATAATTACCACTACAAGTATAATACCCGGGCAACGCCGGGCCGAAGCCAGCTAGTTATTTATAAAATTAATTCATCTGACGAATATATCTCAACGTATTTATATAACATGCATTTAAATACATAACTGTTAACATAACTATTAACTGTAATTACATTATCATTGTCGCACAATTAACTATATTATGCAATTCTTCATAATACAAAATCGCTATAAATATATTTACATGTTGTGTTAATAATAGCTTATACATGTAAAGCTTTAAATAAGTATTAAGTATACGTTTATAGTATATGTATACTTATATATACTAGTAATGACTATAATGATATAATCTGCATATTCATTAAAATATCATAAACAGTAGAATGTTAAAATAAACTAAAATATATAAAACATTATCAGATATATACATACATACAAATATAAATTAAATTATAAATAATATAGATCAATATCTATTTGTAATATTATAAAATATAAAAGTATTCACTTATTACGATTACTATTAAACTAATCATTACCAGCAGTCTAAATACGGAATAAGCCGATTCCCAATAACAGGGGGGAGGGGCGCGTACTTAATAATTCTAAACAATATTAACTACATCCGGTGGCCGGAAATGAGAGCCGTCAATCAAAGCGGCCACAGTCGTACATTAATAATGCCGCCGCCTCCGTCGCTTCCTTATAACCACGGCGAATAAGACACAACGCCATCATTGTTATCGAGGCAACAATAGCCGCCAGTGTTCGTGGTAGTTATGTAACGGGCAGGCCCGTGTTCTCCATGTATTCCCGCCGTGACCACTCCGTACACAACCACCATAGGTATAAGCCACTGCCGCTAACACGATGCCTTATACCGATATAGCTTGTAGCAATAATGTTAATACTCACCGCTGTATGTCGCTGTAGTCGTAGCAATAATGTTAATACCTGCCGCTGTAAGTCGCTGTAGTCGTAGCAATAATGTTAATACTCACCGCTGTATGTCGCTGTAGTTGTAGCAATAATGTTAATACTCACCGCTGTATGTCGCTGTAGTCATAGCAACAATGTTAAACTCGCGTATTTAGAAATAATTATTTAAAATATAATTGTACATTTCTATTCGAATACTTATACGTACCTGACCACCGCACCGACCCATGACCTGCCATATTATTACCATTACTATCGCGCTCTAAACAATAGATTAAACAACGGATTTAACAATAGACTAAACGATATATTAAACCATAGATTACATAATATATTGCATACTAAATACAATAGACCGCGCCTTCAGTAGTATGTGATTTACTTGACATTCTCGAACGCCTTACCGAGAAGTCCCTAAAGCCTAGGACACTCTTGCGAACATTCGCCATTATTGCGTAATAATAATCGCGATTTTATAATCTATATATAGATTTATTGTATTAGATAAATGAACATTCGCAAATACAGTTTTCCAGCGAGTTTTAGCGAGAATATTCTCACTTGTACTCGAGTATAAATGTAGTCCATGACCCCAGTCTATGTAATATCGCAATCCACGCAGTACGCACGAAGAACACGGCTCGGATTACATCACCAGCACGACCGGAAGTAACGATGACGTCACCGGTACCGGATGTTGTTATTACGGCCGTTGTACCGCGTACGCGACGCCACGCGCAGCCGCACAGCCGCAGGTACAACAACTTACTTCCGTTAAGAATACAGTGAATATGGTTTATATGTACATACATAATTACTTTACTTATATTTTCTCACACACACATATATATATATATATATATATATATATATATATATATATATATATATATATATATATATATATATACGAGTATTATAATGTTGTGTTTCTTCTTTAAACTATAGCCGATATATACAAACCTATTCATTCAAAATAATCCAAAGAGGTAGTGTAAATACTTACTAAAAATATACAATTAACAAGTTGCTGCCTGTCGGTATTGGACTAAAATATTCGCGTATCTATACCATCGATATAAAGAAAGTGGATAAGCAATTTACGCAAGCAATGCATGTAAAAGATAGACACCCAAATGGCACTTTTATCGATAAATTAACAAAATTGAATCAGTGATTTTAATTGGACATTAGTTATATTATATATGTCAAATATTAAAACAGTAGGCTTTTCATCGAAATAGATTCAAGTGACTTATATCAATGGATTAAGATTATAAATATCAATAAAATAGTATGATATCTCAATTTAAATACACACAATTACAAGGAATATTGATATGGTGTATTTTAAATATATAATTTTATTTTAGTATAGATAGTACATTAAAATTGGTAATAATTATCAATATATATATGTATAAATAAATATTAATTTAAATAAAAAGTAGTAGGTCAGGTAGTAGGCTGCGACTGCAGCGCCTCTATCGTTAAATGATATACACTACATGCAATTGAGTATTAACTTATAGTCGATTAAAAGTACATTATCGATAATACGAGATATTGTTAATAAATATAACATAAATGACTTTAATATAGATCTTTTATGATTTACTGAAAATAGTCGACTTAAAATAGTACATTAACCTACTATTAGACGTATTATATAGTATTAATTTGTTACATTTTAGTATGTATAATCTAGTTAAAATACTTGAAAAGTTCTATTTGCGAGCGAGTATGGGTGATCATAACGTTGCTTGCTATTTGTACACGTTATAAGTGAGCAACAACTCGAGCAACAATTCGAGCAACTAACGCGACGGTCGCCGGGCACTTGCACCCGGTTACCGACTGAATCAACATGTTCAATTTTGCGGTACTTGTTACTTAAAAGTTAAACGATGTATTACATTATGGTATGAATCAACCTATAGGATATTTATAACATTGTTAGACGGTTTAATTTACATTTATTAATGGATATATTCACAAGCAATAGTATGCGATTTCAAGCCTTATACGGACAATTAAAATAGGTCTTAACATAATATTAAAAGTGATATTATATAATTGTGTATACATAAACGATCAGCTCTCATTAAAACCACGGATGCCTTAACACGAGAGCGGCTTAGAAGGGACATTAGAGCTATATGGTTATAAGTGAAAACTGTATCTAAGTTCTTGGATGGGATCAAAGGACTCCATCAAATAAAATAACATAAATCTTAAGTACAATTTAAGTATTAAACTTGGGCAATTATAAATTAATTAGAGTATATATATATCACTATTTCCAATTTTAAATAAAGAGAACATAGTAATTCAAACAATTTTAAATAATTCTATAACGGAAGTGTTCAGTACTTCATTAATCACGTGATGTAAACAACAACCCGGTGCTCACTATCTGAACACGTACATCATTTTTACCTATCAACAAGTCGCGGTACTTGTTGATCGCGATGCCTACACCCCTTTACTATAACCAGTACACTACTACATCCGTAACTAGCTTATAAGATAGGTATACATCTACTGAATATTTACGTATAACAAAAACATAATTATTTAACCCGAATTCTTGATAAAATGTTTCCAAATATCAATTTTGTTAATTTTATAATTTATTTTATTAAATAAGATACACTTTATTTTTGTACTCATATTATTAATTATCAAAAACTACAAATAACCCTTTATTTAACCTTGAAATAATGTTACCATATACATAAAATACATTATTTAAAATTGTATATACAATATATACACGTATATACGTATGAAGTGTTATGTTATTTGTTATACTACTAAAGATCATACAACCCGATATGAATACACGTATACACATGTCGTGTATTAACGTGTTATCTTATATGTAACCGCTACTTTTAATTCATTATCTTCGATAGAATTTATATAGGGGAAAGTCTCCAATTACCGACCCCTAAATGACTATTTGTAATAACTTATTTAATATTCATAATAGTTATTTGAAATTTTGTAATTATGGTAATATTAATAGTAATTAGTAATTAATAATAACTATGAAAATAAATAATTAAGATATTTTAAATATGGATATGATGTATTGACAAGAATAAACAGGACTGTCGGTAATTGGATACATGTGCGTAATACCGACCCCATCCAATTACCGACCCCCTAAAATACGAGTTGTGGATATAACTTTGTTATTATAATAACCAATCAAAAGAGCATATATAAATAGATTTAACGAATTATAAAACTCACACAATTTATATATCATTGAATTTAAATTTTAATATTCATGATACATTTATAATTGAACTTTATATTTCTATATTAAACTTTAAATTAACTGACTATGAATATGACTACATATACTAAAGACTCATTGTATAGTATTATAACGCTATTACAATATACTATTGATGGGTTGAAATACACACACACATATTACAAATAATTTCAAAGTGAAATCGTGATCCATATTTTGATTTGATATTATAAATCACATGCAGTCGGTATTAGGGTAATTTAGGAAAAAAAAATAGGAAAATATTATAGGTTGCTATAATTAAGATATCTTGGTTAATAATAATTAAAATTATATTATTTTTATAAATTTTATGAAAATTAAATTAATATATAATATTAGGCATAGCATTACATTTTTTTTTAATTAATATGAATGAATGAATGAATGTTTATTTATACACAAAAATAACGTTGGTCGTTTTCTATTGTGTAAACAAAAATATAATATAAACAAAATATAGTATTTACATTGATTTAAAAAAAAATTATTATTCCAATATTTAAAAAGTAAAACCAGTAAAAATCAATAAAACCAATCTATTACATTTTATCAAATAACAATTTAGGATTGAATATTTTGAAAAACAAAATACTTATTTAAATTAACCATTACATTACTAACAGTTCGTATATATATAATTTTTGATATATATTATAGTTACTGGGATACGAGAGGGGGTCGGTATTAGAAGGGTCAGTAATAGGAGACTTTCCCCTACATATATTACATATTACAAATTAATAATATATTTCATGAATAGATAACAATTAATATACGGAAGAATATTCAGAAGATACATGTAACTTATATTAAGAATATCCTTATAACAAAAATATCAAATATTGATAATATAATAATAATAATGAAATAAGAAAATATAATAATAATAATAATGGTCTAATAATCCTACAAGCAAACTAATATCGAATATACACATTAATAATAATAGAAATATTAGTAGTAATAATAATAATACTTATGTACATCAAATTCAAAACAAATTATTATAAAAGCGATGCATTTTATATAACGTTCGTTACATACGATCTATCGTTACATAGGTGACCTTGATAGGTCATATATACAGATAACTATGCTCAACTTATTCGATATACCGGATTATTAGTATTAATAATATATTCAATACAATTAAAAATATATTGTGTATCTATTTATAAGTGATAACAAAAAATATTATGTATTTTTATAAACAATATTTCTGATATAAATATCACATTATATATATATATATTATGACCTTTATATACCAATTTATGGTTTACCATAACTATATAGTATATTTATATGTATATAGTATATGTATATAATATGTACATATATAGTATTACGAATTATTAATTTAATATAATTATTAATATATTTAATGGATATATATATACGTATTATAAAGTAGTATTCTTATTATTATATTAACGATATTAATGACTTTCGTTTGAACACCACACAGCGACGCAACGAAAGAGAGCGGAAGCGAGTGCAGGCTGTCAATCAAGCTTTCTTAATATTACGTAACTGTGTCCCGTCCTCGCACGGGGTATGCGACTACTATTACGTGAAGCAGAAACGTCTGTCTAAGGTTTATTTATTAGAGGTACTAATATTAACAGACACACATATATATATATATATATATATATATATATAATAATATCAGAATTTAGGCATGACCAAGATAATCGAAGAAGCTCAATGCTTATCTAGTCGTTTACCTGAAACATATTCCCAATTAACAATTATGAGGAGAAAAAAAATAAAAGTAAAATTTATATAATATAGAAGTAAAATATGTAATTTTATAAATCTTAATAAAAAATTAATAGTATAAGAAATTAAAAGTATAATTGGAGTATATATATATATGTTAGTTTTGAATGCTGTAGTTAATATATATATATATATATATATATATATATATATATACAGTAAAAACTACTTTTATAAATATCATATATTTTCTATACAAAATATAATAATCATAATAAAAATAATAATATTATTAATTATGATAATTATTTTTATAATTGTAATTGTTAATGCATACCAAAGATTTTCCGAAGGAAAGATATAACACTTACGCGAAATCGTGTAATTCGAATTTGTATACAAAATACCCTGGTGCCACCTATAGCGGGTTACTTTTAGGAACTATGCGTTGTTTATAATGTAAATTCGTATTTTAAGTCGTGTTTTAATAAATTACGCTACAATTACGATTACGATATAGGATATAAATAAATAACGCAATATTAATCATAATTCGATGAATGGCGAAATGCAGCTCGGCCCAAAAATCCTTTAAGGGCGGGTGGGAGTGGGGGAGGGCGGGCGGGGTAGTCCTGTTTTTACTATTTTTACCATTTACTCTTCGTATTAATTATATCTATATATAGTTCAGCTCTCGTGTCCTCGATGCAGACACACGACCCTCCTATTGTTAGCAACACCAAATTGACAAGTCGCATTCGCATTATTTCGTTAACTAATTCATATCGATATTAGTTGGGTTTGGGTTTGGGTTTGGGTTTGGGTTTGGGTTTGGGTTTAAGTTTGGGTTTAAGTTTGAGTTTGGGTTTGGGTTTATGTTTGGATTTAAGTTTGAGTTTTTACTATAATATAGTACACTTTAACTATACACTTTTAAAATGTTAAATAATATGCTTTAAATTAATATTTATATGATGAAAACTAAGTGTTCATTACTAATATATAACAAACAAATATGATATTTATGTTTTAAATGCTATAAGTATATATTTAGTAAGTAAAAGTTAATTTATATTGCATGTAATTTAATAGAGCAATGATAACATTGTTGTATGCAAACAGAGCCGAACCTAAATCTATTTCAATGATTTCGATACTATTGCTAGCAGCAGCTGGGGATATTACTAAATTACGTTGCATGCATAGGGAGTGTTATATCTTTGCTTCGCAAAATCTTTGTGCATACTATACTAATTATATTAAATCATGTTTAATATAATTATATCATATAAACTTAAGTTTATCCTCAAGTATCTATATTATAAATAATATATAAAATAACACATGTGTATCATGTAATAGATGTATTCAATGCTTTATCTATATAGATTAATATATAGACTATATAGATTATATAGTGATAATGTTTATTGTTTGATTGATAATTTATTTAAGCAAATACATAGTCGAAAATATAATCGAAATTATAAAGTATAAATATTTTCTAACGATAAAATACGTTATAGAAATACGAAAATAATAATACGAAATTAAAAAATTAAAGAAATTAAAACGTTTTACCGTAAAAATAAATGAAAAATAATCGAAAGTAGAAATAAGTTATATAGTAAAAATAAACGAAAAATTATCGAAATAGAAATAAAAGATAGCGTAAAAATAATCAAAAATAGAAATAAAATACATTATTTTGTAAGTGATATCGAAATATTCAATTTCTACATTAACTTTATAGAATTCTTCTTATCTGTGTACCCTGTATTAGTAATACATTATTACTCTGGTAATTGATTTAGTATTTTTGAACTTTTATAATTTGCTATTATGTTATCCTTATTTATAATCTATAGATTTAACTATAGTCTTGAATATTAAAATATCGATCGTTAAAAATGACATCTAAACTAAGGCCATATATGGCAATATACTTGCACATATCGCATATAACACCTGACATGTATAATCTATAAAAACCGCGATAATTATTCGCCAATATATTAACTCTACTGGCGAATATTCGCAAGTGTATGACGTCAGCTAAATTCATATGAAACACCCTCATCGGTCGACCTGGTGCTATTTCTTGAAATAGAGAACCCCCGTTTATCAATATATTGATTATAGGTAGTTATATAGGTATTATACCTAGTTACAATTATACATTTATATATCGATATTATGGTTTCACATCACTACGGTTGTTATGTTCCGTCCGTCGAATTGCATTCCTTCATTTTTCATCCGCCAATCTGTTGTCATTACATAATAAATAAACCCACTATTACGAATCCCTATTATCAAAGGGCTTCGATATTACTAAATATTACACTCATTACTATAGTAATATATATATATATATATATATATATATATATATATATACATTACTATAGTTTCCTAAGTATAAATATGTGTTTATTCCATGACTATTACATAACATGAGCGTAATTAATATATCGAATATTAATTATAAGTATTTTAGTAATCTGTTATTAAGCATGAAAATTGATACGTCGATAATACGGACGGATATAAATTAAATTAAATTGTACAATTATGTTGATAAATAATATAGTATATATAATTGAAAGAATTAATAATATTATTTGCGCGTCTACTCCATCCATACTCAATCCTACCATCTATATACCCATCCTATTGACTCATTAAGTACATTCACTATCCCTTCACTGTATGAAGTAAATTACTTACTAATGAATCTCACTGGACCTCCCCCACTGATACCCTACCTTTATCATTCACGTTCACCCTTATTTTCTCCTATTTTCTTGGATATTATTTCGAACTCACTAAACTCTGGCCAGGTTTCACCCTGCCTCAAGACTGTATTAATATCTCCTATTCTAAAAATACAAAACCTCGACCCAAATTCACTTAGCAATTATCGCTCAATCTCCCACCTACCCTTATTAAGTAAAATATTAGAAAGAATTGTTTCCAAACAACTCATCGCCCATATAAATAAAAACAATCTTTTCGAACGGTTTCAAAGCGCTTTTCGTAAGGGTCATTCGACCGAAACAGCTCTCCTCCGTATTACTGACACTATATTATCTACCTTAAATAGCAACACTGTTGCCAGCTAATCCTACTTGATCTCTCATCTGCTTTTGATACCCTGGACCATAACATATTAATCTCGCGACTTACTTTGATGGGTATATCTGGATTAGCGTTAAAATAGTTTACTTCATATCTGACTAACAGAAATATCTCTATTATGATTGACAAATCTTACTCGCCTCTTTTTCCACTTAACTACGGTATTTCCCAAGGATCCGTTCTAGGTCCATCCCTCTTTTATAGTTATATCCGCCATATTGCTGATCTAATTAAGAACTTTCCAAATATACACTACCATATTTTTGCTGGTGATATTCAACTGTTTACCCTTTTCCCTATAAATTCCCCTACCATTAACTCTGAATTAAATGAGTGTGCTAACTCCATAAAAGTATGGCTCCTCTCCAATAAACTACTAATTAATTCCTCTAAGACTACTGTACTTAACATATCTACTTCTGATACTTACATTCCAAACTTTACTCTAACTAACATGATAATTTCTCCTTCCCATTCATCCAAAAACCTAGGATTAGTATTTGATGACAAATTATCATTTAAGAATCACATATCATCCATTACAATATTTTACATGGAAATTTGTCAACAAAATTGACAAGTCTCATTTTGTTGTTTATTTAAACCAATATATAAAAAGGTATTCTAGATATAGTACAGTAACATACAGAAAATGGTAATTATATATATATATATTTATATTATATATATTTATATATATAATTATATTTATATATTATAATTATATTATATAAAATTATATATATATATTTATATTATATATATATTATATATCTATTAATATTACAGGTAAAAACACTAAGGAATGCCATAGAATACATTGCATATATGAAAAGTTTACTTGGAATCTGAACAAACTTCGTTATATATTCTCAATTGTAATAGTATTGTATAATAAAATTTAATAATATATTATTTATATTAAATATATCATAATATAATATATATATACATATTCTATTAAATAATATATATATATAATTGTTTTTTTTTTCATATTAATAAAATGATAAGTAAGTTTAATGGTATATTATTAATTACTATAGTAATTTATAAAAATAAACTAAAATAATTAATTTATCATAATTGCGTATGTTATTTAATATTATACTTGATATGATATCATTGGAATAAACTTGATATAAAGTAACGCCATCTAGTGGATTAATGCCTGGCCATATTACCCACAAAAGGTGGCAACATTACCCTCCATAGAGGCTATACCTTATAAGGATATACCTTAATAGTTTCAATGAAATACTCTAAAATATAAATATTAGTCGGCAGTCATTTTGTATATGATAAGATGTATATATAGTGAACAAAATATCGAATTATAACTAATATTTATAAATACAATCATATAATATAAATATATTGTCATTTATTAATAAAAATATTGAGTAATAAGATGTTAATTCCATTTATTGTTAAAGTTTCCATATTAGATTACTTTCTACTAATAGTTTCTCCATATATCAATAGATATGGTATACCAGTAAGTCTTATATTTTGTATAAAGGTTACATGATTCTGATCCACATCTTCTAACTTCAATATTATGTTTTTCAGTTATTATTGACAGAAATACTACTTTATATTTTTATTTTAAATCCGTAAATTTCATACTTTCTTTACCGCCTAATGAATTCCGTATCGTAGTTCAATTATTAATAACTAGTAAGTATTCGTGTGAGTTTGTTTGATGGGAGAGGAGGACATCGGTATACTCGGGATATATACACAGTCAAAGATTTACTGGTAGACGTGTGGGCACAAATATGTATAACACAATAACGTATATTAATATATATATATATATAACTGCCTGTGTGGCTCAGTGGCTAAGGCGTCAGACACACAATCAGTGGGACACGGGTTCGACCCTCGTCCGGACCATTAATCAATTTTAAAAAATGTGTCTTAAAATATTATTTAGAAGTGATCTTATATAATTGTGTATAAATAAATAATCGGCTCTCGTTAAAACCATGACTGCTTTAACATGAGAGCGGATTCGAAGGGATATTAGAGCCATATATAAGTGAACAAATTCATCTAAGTTCGTGGATGGGATGAACATTCCACCACATAAAATAACAATAACAATAACAATATATATGGGGGACATCATAGTATCGGGCGACAGCATAGAAAATATATTGATATTTATATGAAGCCCTTTAGAGGAAATAACAATATAATTATTTATACACTTCTTACGAAAAAAATGTACAACTTTCTTCTAATAAATATTTATTATTATTATTTTATTATTATTATATATATATATATATATATATATATATATCATTCTGTTTCTAGCATTCGTACTAATTATACTATAATTAATACTTTTCAACAAATTCAATTTCTATTGTTTAATAATCGGAAATTCATTCATTCATTCAATATAGCTTGTGTATATATAACAATGATTTTTTTCTAAGGAAAGTGTATATACAGTAGAAGCTCGGTAACTCAACATGCCGATAACTCAACATTGCCGATAACTCAACATCCAACACATATTTGGTTGGATACGTATATTTTATATGTTAACAAAAACCCTATTACTCAACAAATATAACTAAACATACATATAACTCAACATCGTTTTTATAATCCTAGCCTATACATTACATGTAAATATACATCCGATAACTCTACATATATGAAAAATCAAAATATCACAAACATATGTTGTTGGATTCGTATCTTCTACATTGCTCAACAAATATAATTCAACATATATTATTCAACATGTTTTTATTTAATAATATATGGATATAAATATATAAACGTAAAAATACAATTTCAATTATTATATTATCATACGAGTACTATTTTGAATGAATTTATGTGAACAAAACATTAATTAAGTCATTAATTTATACATCCGTTAACTCAACATACTCGCTAACTCAACATGAAAACTCCGTCCCGTCAATGTTGAGTTATCGAGCTTTGACTGTATATACACTTTAAAAATAATAAATAATATGCTTTAAATTAGTATTTATATGATGAAAACTAAGTGTTCATTACTAATATATAACAACAAAATTTGATATGTATGTTTTAAATGCTATAACTATATATTTGGTGAGTAAAAGCTAATATATATATTGCATTTAATTAATTTAATAGAACAATGAAAACATTGTATACAATTTTTGTATAAAAACTGAGCCGAACCTAAATATATTTCAGTGATTCGATACTACTTCTAGCAGCGGCATCGGGCATTACTAAATTACGTTACATGCATATGGAGTGTTATATCTTTGATTGGCAAAATCTGTGTGTATACTTTGAAATATTATATCTCATATACAACAGTCATACGTCGTAGGTATATGGGCACGTAATGTTGAGTATTTAGAGTATTTAAATGTGTGTGTATAATGTAGGAATATATTTATTGTGAATGAAGAAGTAACTGTAAAATATGATGTTTATTAGTAAATGTAACGGTTTCAATCAAATTATAGTCAATATTCACATACATTTGATTCTTTTGATCACTATAAGAAATCATTTATAAATAATTCTTCCTCTCAAGCCTGACTATCCTCTAATATAGCCTTGATCAATATTCGCTCCTTGAGATCAAATATATCCCTTCTGTTCCCATACCTTAAATTACAAAAATGTATTATAATCGCATTGACTGAGACCTGGATTTCTAATAATGACTCTGATATATTTGCCTCCATCTTGGACTTTGGATATACACTCTATCTCGCTCCACGACAAATGGGCCGTGGTGGTGGGGTAGGATTTATGATACGTAATGATTTTTACCTATCTCCATCCATTTCATTCCCCCCCTTTTCATATAGTGATTGTATTTCGCTGACCCTCAAGCTTCCTAACTTAACTCTACATCTTACCGTTATCTATCGTCCCCCAAAACCTGAAACCAGTTTATTCTTTGATGAATTTCATGATTTTATCCATAAACTTCCTTCATCTTCAACCTATCTACCAATAGTTCTTGGTGACTTAAACTATCACTATAATTCTCCCATCTATCCCCATGGTGACTTTAAACTCCTAACTGAGTCTCTTTCCTTGTGCCAACATATATCATTTCCTACCCATTCTAGTGGCAATACACTTGATATGATATTTACACCCCTATCCAGTCATCTTATTAGATGTATAAACCCTAACTCCTTTCAAAAAATTGAACTACTAACTGATCATTTTATTATTGAATTCTCTATAAATCTAAAATTCACAAATATTAAACGAAAACGTATTACATATAGAGATGTTAAGTCTATCGACCTACCAAGATTTGTAAACAATATCAAAACTGAGATCTCATCTTCAACTTCCCTCTGTCCGGTACTCCTAAACTCCACTCTCCTAAATATTATCAATATACATGCACCTACAAAAACTACATTAATTACCGACCGCCCTTTTTCTCCCTGGTTCTCCCACGAACTTTTCATCTTCAAGAAGAGTGTTCGAAAATTTGAGAAGAAATTTCTTAAAAATCCTTCTACTGAAACTAAATTAGCACTATCACTAGCTAGAAAAAATTACAAATCTACTATATCTCGTTCAAAATCTATCTATTATAACAAAAAGATAGCATTGATATCCTCCAATCCTCGCAAATTATTTAAAATAGCAAATAAAATTCTCTCTCCTCCAGATGAAAAAATCCTCCCCATTTTACCTAACACGTCAAATTTTCAACTGTGTTCTCTTTTTGAAAAATTCTTTAACCATAAAATTGCAAGCATTAATAATATTATTTGCGCATCTACTCAACTCATACTCAATCCTACCATATATATTACCCATCATATTGACTCATTAAGTACATTCACTATTCCTTCACTGTATGAAGTAAATGACCTACTCATGAAATCTCACTGTACCTCCCCCACTGATCCCCTACCTTTATCATTATATCACAAACTTTCACCCTTATTTTCTCCTATTTTCTTGGATATTATTGCGAACTCACTAAACTCTGGCCAAGTTTCACCCTGTCTCAAGACTGCCATAATATCCCCTATTCTAAAAAAACAAAACTTAGACCCAAACTCATTTAGCAATTATCGCCCGATCTCCCACCTACCCTTATTAAGTAAAATATTAGAAAGAATTGTTTCCAAACAACTCATAGCCCATGTAAATAAAAATAATCTTTTCGACCCGTTTCAAAGCGCTTTTCGTAAGGGTCATTCAACCGAAACAGCTCTCCTACGTATTACTGACACTATATTATCTACCTTAAATAGCAACACGTGTTGCCAGCTAATCCTACTTGATCTATCATCTGCTTTTGATACCCTGGACCATAACATATTAATCTCGCGACTTACTTTAATGGGTATATCTGGCTTAGCATTAAAATGGTTTACTTCATATCTCACTAACAGGAATATCTCTATTATGATTGACAAATCTTACTCGCCTCTTTCTCCTCTTAACCACGGTATTCCCCAAGGATCTGTTCTAGGTCCATCCCTCTTTTCTATTTATATCCGCCCTATTGCTGATCTAATTAAGAAATTTCCAAATATCCACTACCATATTTTTGCTGATGATATCCAACTGTTTACCTTTTTCCCTATAAATTCTCATAATACCATTAACTCTGAATTAATCGAGTGTGCTAACTCCATAAGATTATGGCTCCTCTCCAATAAACTACTAATTAATTCCTCTAAGACTACTGTACTTAACATATCTACTTCTGAAACTTACTTTCCAAACTTTACTCTAAATAACATGATTATTTCTCCTTCTCATTCCTCCAAAAACCTAGGATTAGTATTTGATGACAAATTATCATTTAAGAATCACATATCATCCATTACAAAATCATCCAACTTTCATCTCTTCAGAATTAAAAAAATACGGACATCACTTTCCAGAAACCTTACTAAAACTCTAATTAATGCTCTTGTACTTTCACGTATTGACTACTGTTCTTCCCTACTGAATTTACTTCCTGCTAAAGCTACTGCTCCACTTAATCGGATTATCCGTTCCTCAATACGTACTACTTACTGTTTAACTCGACTGGATCACTCTACTACAACATCTCATCAATCATCTCGTATGTGGCTACCATTCTCCCTCAGGTGTAAACTACGTATACTATCTATAATCCATAAATCAATATATTCTTTTACCCCTAGCTATATCTCTGATCTAATTAAAAAACGTACTATATTATCTTCTCTTCGTTACCAAAATGCTCCTCTACTTATCTCCCAGAACTCTAGTAAAACTTCCCTAAATTCTAGAGCTTTTAAAAATTCCGGTCCAACTCTATGGAATTCCCTCCCTCCTACCATTCGTTCTATTAGATCCCACAAAAGATTTATAAATCTTACTTCTTCTTTTCTCTCTACCCATAATCATTAAATCATCCAACTTATTATTTGTATCCGTGTTATATTAAATTTATATCATTATTAAATCGTTATTGTATTATTATTATCTTATTATTATATAACACTATACTATATCAATGCAGTCTGTAGTATATACAACTACACCATATCAATGCAGACTGTAGTATATAATAGTCCTTTATATTGTTTATTATTGTTTTTCCGTTGTATATTATTATCAAATTATTATCGTATTACTATTATTTTATTATTATTTTCTTCCCGCACGAGCGAAGGGGTCTACATGACCCTATTTTAGTGCTAATAAACTCAATATCATCATCATCATCATACGTGAATAAGTTTTTAATGTATTCAGTATTTTTATTTTCAGTAGATATGTTCATTATAGTAAGTGTGGTTAGTTCGTCAATGTATAGAGGTTTAGACTTAATTGAAGTTAGATTAGTTACTTTGGTTTTAATATTATTTATTGATTTAGTAAGTGTTTCAGAATATAATTTGTGGTTGTAGTTAGATGATTTATTGAATACAATTATTTTGAGTTAGTCGTGTCTTGTTTATTTTCAATATTTGTTGTGATTTAAGTAAGGTAATTATTTTTTTGTTTATAGTATTAAAAGTAGGGTCTGTTATGTCAGTAGTATTATTATCAACATTAACGTTGATTTAACTTTTTATACAAGATGAACATGTCAATTTAAAGTATTGTGAAGATAAAATATGAATCGCATATTTAGACTGAGATTATTTGTATAATAATTAGGTAATATATTTATATATATATATATATATATATATATATATATATATATATTCATTATAAACAGTCAAAATGGATAGAATATCTACAAGAACATTTAATACATTTTGCATTCAATAAATTCAATGCATTAAAAAACCATGGTTTTTATGAATTACATGAATTACAATTCATTATAATGTATGATTTGATTTAAAGAAATCACTTAAGCGAATTGTTAAGAAATCAATAAAACACAAATAATATAATTATAAGGCCACCATCATATGACCAATGCATTTAATAATAAATATTCTAACAAATAATAATGATTTCTATATATGTTCAAAAAATAATATTGATTTTTAAATACATTTGATATATTTTCTATATATTTTAAAACAAATAATATTGATTTTTAAATACATTTGATTTCTTTTTAGATATACAATATAATTAGGTAGACTACTGTTGGAGATAAAGTTTGTTCACCAATTTGAATATCAATCCGCCATTGTGTTTGTTAAGTTTATCATTTACATCATATTTTCAATAAAAAGTTAAATTCACCTACATTACTATAATGACTCGCAATTGCTTTAATAAGTATGCTATATCTATTAAATAAGGAAAATTATTCCAATTATACAAATAAGTACACCTATCATATAAAATTATAAAATAAGTGTACCAAACTTAGTAAAAATTATATTATATAATATTTATTTTTAAATATTTTTATTTTATGACTAAATATCAATTTAATATATAATTAGATTAAATTATATTAAATTGAGATTACACAATTTTAGATTAATATATTACCTATATATTAGTAATTTAATATATGAAAAATTCCAAATAAATTTATATTATAATTAGATATTTATAACTACTATTTACATATATTGCATATCAATTAATTAATTGATTGTCAATTGACAAATTATAAATAATATCATTGAATTAAATATATTAATTATAATATAATTCAATGATATTCTTTATAATTTGTCAATTATCACTGAATTATATTAGAATCAATATATTTAATTCAGTGAATTCTCATTGTATGCAGATTATTCAAATGGTGAAAAAAATACATTGCAGATTTATACAAATAGCAGTCTATCTAATTATATGTCTATGTTTATATGTGATGGTCGGCCATCTTAAGTTTCCTAAATCGAGGCACCATGTCTATAGAATAAAAATCAAATAATTAAAATCACGTGACTACCAATCTAGGTAAACTATAAATCTATGAATATTATCAATACCATGTCGGATTAATGCATACCAACAACTAGAGAAAGCCAGGCAAGGGCTATTCCTCCTGGGTGGTGGCCGTAACGGTATACGAGATATAATATGTCGAAGTATATATGCACAAGATATATTGAATGAATGAATGAATTGCCGATTATTAAACAATAGAAATTAAAGGGTGTCGAAAAGTACGTATTATCAGTAAGAATGCTAGAAACAGGATGATATATATATATATATATATTTTTTTTTATTTGTTATTTTATTTGGTGGAGTCCTTTCATCCCATCAACAGATGCAGTTTTGATTGATAACCATATATGGCTCTAATGTCCCTTCGAAGCCTCTGTTTTAACGATAATTATCTAATTATTATCTTATTATTATTTTATTTATATACAATTATATAAGATCACTTCTAAATAATATGTTAAGACCCATTTTTTAAAATTAATTAATTATCCGGATGAGGCTTGAACCAGTGTCCTGCTGCTTGTGTGTCTGACGCCTTAGCCAACTGAGCCATACATGCAGTTATATATATATATATGTGTGTGTGTGTATATATATTAATATATGTTGTTGTGTTATAAATATTTGTCCCCAATTGTCTACCTTAAGTTTATGGCTTACCGAGTTTACCGATTTTCGCCTCTCCCATAAAACAAACTCACACGAATACATACTAGTTTAAACTTTTAAACAATTGTTAATAGTTGAACTACGATACGGAATTCATTAGGCGATAAATAAAGTATGAAATTAACGTTTTTAAAAGAAAAATATAAAGTAGTCTATCAGTAAATAATTAAAGAATATAATATTTAAGTTAGAATATTAGAATCTTTCAGCCTTTATAAAAAATATAAGCATTAATGGTATACCATATAGGTCTATAGTTATAGCTAAATATATCTGGAGAAAGCCTTACTTAAATGCATACTAACTTCTTAATATTTATGTTTATAATATTCGTATATATTATAATTTTATTAAAGTTTACAAAACTCAGATACAATGATGTCAATAACGTAACCTATTAGTATAAATCAAGATATATATATATATATATATATATATATATATATATTAATAGAACATGTATAAATATTAAATATTATGATATATTTAATATAAATAATATATTATACAATTGTATTATACAATACTATTACAATTGAGAATATATAACGAAGTTTGTTCAGATTCCAAGTATACTTTTCATATATGCAATGTATTCTATGGCATTCCTTAATGTTTTTACCTGTAATATTAATAGATATAATATATATATATATATATATATATATATATATAATTGTTATTTTCTGTTTGTTACTATTCTATATCAAGAATACATTTTTATATATTTGTTTAAATAAACAACAAAATGTGATTTGTCAATTTTGTTGACAAATTGCCATGTAAAACATTGTAAACATCCGCATTGTGTAATATTTATAACTAAACACACATATCACAATAACAACAACAACAACAACAACTGTATACAGTATAGGTTATAGAGTAAACAAGTATAGAGTAAACAGTATATGTATACCCTATAGGAGATATCTATAATAATCGGTACACCTCTGTACTATGAATATATTAGATTTTATATGTCGTCATTATCAATACAATTACTACTATAAATGTTATATAAAAATGTATTTTACATTATTTATATATATATATATAATATATTATTCTTATGTGTGTATCAGGTAAACGACTAGATAAGCATTGCGCTTCTTCGATTACCTTGGTCATGCCTACATTCTGATATTATTATTATATATATATATATATATATATATATATATATTTGTATGTATATATATACATCAATGTATATACAATTTAAATCGTCCGTACTGACTTTATTAATAATTATAATTATTAATATAGAATGTTTCACTATATTGTCTCACTATTTATTATAATTCAATATGTTTATTATAAAGTATGTCTAATGATTATAAATCGAATATATTAAAAGAATACATATAAAATAAAATGTATAATATAAGAATAATAAATAATATATTATTTATTAATGTAATTGTACAATTTAATTTTATTTATATCCGCCTGTATTATCGATGTACCAAGTATCATTCTTAATAATAGATTACTAAAATATATTGTATACTACTTTAAGTATACTTATAATTAATATTCCATTTATTAATAAGCTCGTATTATATAATAGTCATGGAAACTATAGTAATGAATGTAATGTTTAGTAATATCGAAACCCTTTGATAATAGCGATTCGTAATAGTGGGTTTACTTATTACCTAATGAAAATAGATTGACGGATGAAAAATGAAGGAAGTTAATTTGACGGACGAAAAATAAAAAACCGTATTTATGTAAGACCCTTATGGGGATATAATTATATCGATATATAAATGTATAATTGTAACTATAATAAATATATTGATAAACGAGGGTTCTCTATTTCAAGAAATAGCACCAGGTCGACCGATGAGGGTGTTTCATATGAATTTAGATGACGTCATACTTGCGAATATTCGCCAGTAGAGTAAATATATTCGCGAATAATTATCGTGGTTATTATAGATCATACATGTCAGGTGTTATATGCGATATGTGCAAGTATATGACCATATATGGCCTAAGTTTATATGTCATTTTTAACGATCGATATTTTAAAATTCAAGACTATAGATAAATCTATAGATTATAAATAAGTATAGCATAATAGCAAATTATAAAAGTTCAAAAATACTAAATCAATTACCAAAGCAATAAGTTATTACTAATAGGGTATATAGATTCTAAGAATTCTATAAAGTTAAAGTAGAAATTTAATATTTCGATGCCACTTACAAAATAATGTATTTTATTTCTATTATTAATTATTGTAAGCTATCTTTTATTTCTATTTCGATAATTTTTCATTTATTTTTACTATATAATTTATTTCTACTTTAGATTATTTTTCATTTATTTTTACGGTAACTGTAAAACGTTTTAATTTCTTTAATTTTTTAATTTCGTATTATTCTTTGTTTATTTCTATAACGTATTTTATCGTTAGCAAATATTTATACTTTATACTTTCGATTATATTTTCGACAAAGTATTTGCTTAAATACATTATCAATCAATCAATAAACATTATCACTATTTAATCTATATAGTCTATATATTAATATATATAGATAAAAGCATAGAATAAATCTATTGCATTTTATATATGGTACACATGTGTTATTTTATATATTATTTATAATATAGATACTTGAGGATAAACTTAAGTTTATATGATATAATTATATTAAACATGATTTAATATAATTAGTATAGTATGCATTAACATTTACAATTATAAAAATAATTATCATAATTAATAATATTATTATTTTTATTTTTATTATGATTATTATTTTTGTGTGGAAAATATATTATATTTATAAAAGTAGTTTTTATAAAAAAAATAGTATTCTGTATATATATATATATATATATATATATATGTTAGTTAATATTAGTACCCCTAATAAATAAACCTTAGACAGCCGTTTTTGCTTAACGTAATAGTAGTTGCATACCCCGTGCGAGGACGGGACACAGTTACGTAATATTAAGAAAGCTTGATTTACAGCCTGCACTCGCTTCCGCTCTCTTTCGTTACGTCGCTTTGTGGTGTTCAAACGAAAGTCATTAATATCGTTAATATAATAACAAGAATACTACTTTATAATAAGTATATATATATATATATATATCCATTAAATATATCATTTCAAAGATTTTCTTAAGTAAATATATGTCATAAATAAAACATATATAATATAACTAATATCCAATCAAAATCACTGATGCCATTTTGTTAATTTATCGATAAAAGCGCCATTCGCGTGTTTATCTTTTACATGTATTGCTTGCGTCAATTGCTTATCCACTTTCTTTATATCGATGCTATAGATACGCGAATATTTTAGTCCAATACCGACAGGAAGCGAATTGTTAATTGTATATTTATAGTAAGTATTTACAATACCGATTTCTTTGGATTATTTAGAATGAATAGGTTTGTATATATCGGTAATAGTTTAAAGAAGAAACACAAACTTATAATATATATATATGTATGCGTGAGAAAATATAAGTATATTAATGATGTATGTACATATAAACCATATTCACTGTATTCTTGACGGAAGTAAGTTGTTGTACCTGTGGTTGTGCGGCTGCGCGTGGCGTCGCGTACGCGGTACAACGGCAGTAATAACAACATCCGGTACCGGTGACGTCATCGTTACTTCCGGTCGTGCTGGTGATGTAATCCGAGCCGTGTTCTTCGTTCGTACTGCGTGGATTGCGATATTACATAGACCGAGGTCATGGACTACATTTATACTCGAGTACAAGTGAGATATTCTCGCTAAAACTCGCTGGAAAACTGTATTAGCGAATATTCATTCATCGAACACGTTTGATCTATATATAGATTATAAAAGCGCGATTATTATTACGCAATAGTGGCGAATGTTCGCAAGAGTGACCTAGGATTTAGAGACTTCTTGGTAAGGCGTTCGAGAATGTGAAGTAAATAACATACTACTAAGTACGTCATGTCGCGGTCTATTGTATTTAGTATGCAATATATTATGTAATCTATGGTTTAATATATCGTTTAGTCTATTGTTAAATCTGTTGTTTAATCTATTGTTTAGAGCGCGATAGTAATGGTAATAATATGGCAGGTCATGAGTCGGTGCGGTGGTCAGGTACGTATAAGTATTCGAATAGAAATGTACAATTATATTTAAAATAATTATTTCTAAATACGCGAGTTTAACATTATTCCTACGACTACAGCGACATACGGCGGTGAGTATAAACATTATTGCTACGACTACAGCGACATACAGCGGTGAGTATTAACATTATTGCTACGACTACAGCGACATACAGCGGTGAGTATTAACATTATTGCTACGACTACAGCGACTTACAGCGGTGAGTATTAACATTATTGCTACGACTACAGCGACATACAGCGGTGAGTATTAACATTATTGCTACGACTACAGCGACTTACAGCGGTGAGTATTAACATTATTGCTACGACTACAGCGACATACAGCGGTGAGTATTAACATTATTGCTACGACTACAGCGACATACAGCGGTGAGTATTAACATTATTGCTACAACTACAGCGACATTTAGCGGTAAGTATTAACATTATTGCTACGACTACAGCGACATACAGCGGTGAGTATTAACATTATTGCTACAAGCTATATCGGTATAAGGCGTCGTGGTAGCGGCAGTGGCTTATACCTATGGTGGTTGTGTACGGAGTGGTCACGGCGGGAATACATGGAGAACACGGGCCTGCCTGTTACATAACTACCACGAACACTGGCGGCTATTGTTGCCTCGATAACAATGATGGCGTTGTGTCTTATTCGCCGTGGTTATAAGTAAGCGACGGAGGCGGCGGCATTATTAATGTACGACTGTGGCCGCTTTGATTGACGGCTCTCATTTCCGGCCACCGGATGTAGTTAATATTGTTTAGAATTATTAAGTACGCCCCCCTCCTGTTATTGGGAATCGGCTTATTCGTTGTTAAACTGCGGACGATTGGTTTAAGAGTAATCGTTATAAGTGAATACTTTTATATTGTTTAACATTAAGAATTGATATTGATCTATATTATTTATAATTTATTATATATATGTACTTATATATATATATATATATATATATATATATATATATATATATATCTGATAATGTTTTATCTATTTTAGTTTATTTTAATATTCCACTATTTATGATATTTTAATGAACATGCAGATTAAATCATTAAATCATTATAGTCATTACTAGTATACTTAATACTTATTTAAAGCTCTACATGTATAAGCTATTATTAACACAACTTTTAAATATATTTATAGCGATGTTGTACTATGAAGAATTGCATAATATAGTTAATTGTGCGACAATGATAATGTAACAGTTATGTATTTAAATGCATGTTATATAAATTCGTTCAGATATATTCGTCAGATGAATTAATTTTATAAATAATTTTATTTATAATTAAAAATAAAAATATTTTATTTTAAAACAATCGTTTGTTTGTTTATTATTATTTAGCGTTGTTATTATATTTATACTTCGCAGACGATGAAGTTAGATTTAATCGCACAACGTAAACATGGCGCATTCACACGGATACCTAGATCGTTACTGCGGCCATTACTAACACATGAATAACACGTGACCTTAGCGTACGGTACATGCTTATTATGACCTTGGGAACTGTCCAACTGTTAGCACGTGATCTAATACATGTTAGTTAATACAAATTACACGTTATTATATAACATTATTTAACATTGTATTGTAGTATTCGCGTCATTAAATATCAATCACAAACAACAATACATGCATTGTTAACGCCATCTCAACTATAACTTATATATAAGTGTAATACACTAATGGATGTATACCGCACACCTATATTAATGATACGTATTCTAATCAGGTCACCGGAATACTACGGCTCGTACACTACTACCGTGCTGTCACCTGGTGAGAGGAGCGTGCAACAGTACATCGCTCCGGGTTATGTACCGAACCGTTACACTACTTCACGTACCGACCCGAGCAAAAGTAACCTCTTCACCGCGTTACTACGAATATATAGACCGGTTATAACGACTTACCCTACTTACTTCGTAGTTGTATATACACCACTATCGCAGTTTATAGACTGTATATTGAATGTATATTTAATTGTTTAGTAATAATCTATCTGCGGCTATATCCGTAAATATTGATTTACTAACAATTAAATATGCATTCACCTAATGGACAGCATTACCCGACTACTTATAAATACATTAGTATATCCTAGAAATAAAAAACATTAATTTCAATAGAAGTTATGCAATAGTTATAAATATAGAAGTAATATTCACGTGTACATTTAACTATGATAAATGTGTTATTTATAATTACGTATTTAATATACATATTAATCTAAAATATACGTAATTAATATAAACAAATAATTAATAATAGCACAATTATTAATAAATTTGGAATAAGTATTTTAGATATTACAACGTGGTAATGTCCCGTTCTCCCTATGGTAACATTAATAGTACATGATATTACCATGGAGTAATCCCTGATAATACTAATATTCACATATGTTAATAATAAACACATACATATATATTAAAATAAATTATTATTGAATGTTATATTCACTAAGAAACTAGCTTTCTATCGACATAGCCATATTAATCTTTTGTTGATTGCTAATTTTTGTTTTCAGTTGTTTGTGTTATGTTTTATTATTTAATGAATTTATGAAGTTACGATTATTACATAGTTTTATAAAGCACTTAGCTGTTTTATTAGTTTTAATATTTAATTCAAAAAATATTTGTATCAATTAAAAATGTATTGGCAATTTTAATCAAATTACATATTTGTAATTAAATTACATATTTTTATTAAATTACTATATATATTGATATATATATATATATATATATATTAAATTTATTAGTATAGATATATAATTATTAAAATACATTAATATATCATTCATTTATTTTTCATTAAAAGATTGAAACTTATTTTTCGTAATATCGAAATATTTTCTGCTACTCTTTTTTATATGTTTCTTTGTGGCTCTGAGTTTCTTACTACATGTATGTAAACTTGTCTTTATCTTTCCCTTGAATTCTAATTGTTCGTGATATTCACCAAGGATTTCTATTGACATAGCCATACGAATCTTTTGTTGATTGTTCATTTTCATTATCAGTTGTTTGTTTTATGTTTTATTATTTAATGAATTTATGAAATTCAGATTAATATTTAGTTTTATAAAGTAGTTAGCTGTTTTATTAGTTTTAATATTTAATTTAAAAAAATATGTATATCAATTAAAAATGTATTGGCAATTTAATCAAATTAAATATTAGTAATTAAATTGCATAGTTGTATTAACAACTATACATAGCTATAAATAAATATATATATATATATATATATATATATATATATATATGATTATATAAATATATTAACAAATAAATTATTATTTAAAAATCTAATGATTTTAACTATAGTTATATATGTATAATATCTTATAAGATATATCTGTATATATCTTATATATCGATATATATATATATATATATCTTATAGCATATATGCTGTATATGCATTATATGGTAACCATGTATTCTTCGTTATACAATATCAACATTATAATGACCAATAAATGGTCACATTTAAATAATATATATATATACTAATGTCCGATGTATTTTGCTAGTATTTAATACTAAAGTAAACAATTATAATTAATTATTTTATAATTATAATAATTATTAATAATTGATAATATTAATAAATCCACTTTTATTTCTAAGTAAATATATATCTATACCTAAACATGTAACTTATAAAAACGAGTTATAAAATCGATTTAAATGTATTAATTAATTCTATATATAAAGTAAACACATAGTACAATGCATAGTATAGTGTGTGTAGTAATAACGTATAGTTATTAACCCTTTAAAGACCTCGCTACATCTTCCTGGCGACGAGCTATAAAGCATGCTTTACTTGCTGCAGCATTTCGATACTGTAGAATTGACGGGTTTACCGTTAAGACTGCTTTCTCCGTTCACCTGACTAAATATCAAGTTTCCTCATTCCTTTAGTATGTGTTCAATAGCGTATAATATGTCGAATTAATAATATGAATATAATTATATGATAGATTTATAAAAATTCATTATGTTAAAATACAAAATAAGATTGTCGATTTTAAATATGTTAATAAAAAATCGATAATATATATATATATATATATATATATATATTATTAATAATTGATAATATTAATAAGTTCACTTTTATCTCTAAGTAAATATATATATATATATATATATATATATATATTATAGTACTTAATTATTTATTTTATATTTTAAAAAGTGACCTCTTTAATTAAATATTACCATTATTTGTATATGTAATATGTAATATATTAAATAGTCTATATATAGACATGAAATAAAAGTAGATACAATATTGAATTAGTAATGACAGTGGTAGCGTTAGTAGTTGTAGTAATGAAAATACTAATATATATATATATATATATATATATATATATATATATATATATATATATATATATATATATGTATATGTATATGTATATATGAATGAATGAATGAAATCAGTTTATAGACAATTGTCTAAGGAGGATCATTGAAAGCTATAATTAGCTTTATTAAGTCGATACCTCCATAGTATATGAATATAATAGCTTTGGGACATTTATACAATAATAATAAGACTTGTGTACTAGAATTCAATATAATAAGAGTAAAGAAATATATATAAAGAGAATAATAATAATAATAAAAATAATGTCCCTCAGCGTATTTCATCATGTTTCATCAATCCATTAAATAAACTAATAAAATAAAATGTGTTAAAACTTGTGCAAACAAATATAAAACAAAAAGTGCGAATAAAATAATAAAAAAGTATTGAAATGTAATAACATAAAATGATTCAAATGGTTTAGTATATACAAATTAAAATAAAGTATGTTTAAAACTTGTGCAAACAATTATATAACAAAAAAGTGCGAATAAAATAATAAAAAATGATAAAAATATAATAACATAAAAATGACCCAAGTAGTTTTAAATATAAAAATTTTTAAAATTGACGAAGTAATTATTTAAAAAGTAATTCTTTAATACTTTTTTTAATTTGTGTATATTATGTATATTTTCAGATTTTAATATATTATTACTCATTATATTATTATAGTATTTTGGGCCTTTAAAAAAAATTGTGTTTTGAAATTTCGTTGTTTTCATTAATGGTAAAATAAATCTTGTTTTGTCTTTATTATAAATAAAAAATGTATCTAGATTAATGTTATAGTTATTATGTAAAAGGTTATATAAAAATAATATTATTCTAAAAGTTATGAGTTCATTCAATTTTAAAATAGAATTATATTTAAACATATTATTAGTGTGTGATAAACGAATCAGAGGTAATTGAGACTTGTCTATCATATTTTTATTGATAATTCGAATTGTTTTTTTTTGTATTAATACTAGTTTTTTTAATCTATCTTCATAAACATTACCCCATATTTCTATTCCATATGACATATTTGATACAAATAGTGAATTATATAATATAATTAAATTGCGTAGGTTAAGAAATTTTAGCTTCCGAAAAAGATATACAATTTTTGATAATTTATTACACAAATTTATAATATGAAACGAATATGTTAAATTACTATCTAATATAATACCTAAAAACGTATATCTATCTACTATTTCTATGTTCACATTATTTAAATTTATATTATTTATAATTTTTGTATTAAAATAAGGAAGTATTTTAGTTTTTTCAATATTCAATTTTAATTTATTTATATTAAACCAATGACATAATCTATCTAAATATAATTGCATATTACTACTCAATTCTTCATTTGAATTTGCAAATATAGAGAGTGATGTGTCATCTGCATATATATTTAAATTTATATTATCATCATTATTAAATATATTTGATATGTCATTAATAAATATAATAAAAAATAATGGACCTAATACTGATCCCTGAGGAACACCAAAACGTACATTTCTAACAGATGATACAGTATTATTTATTCGAGTTTTAACTTTTCTATCTAATAAATAATTTTTTAAAAACACATTTACATGACCCCTAAAACCACAGTTTTCTAATTTTTTTAATAAAATGTCGTGGTCTACAACATCGAACGCTTTTTTAAGGTCTAAAAATAGCGTAGCAATTTTTTTATTTAAACTATGTTTAGTAAATAAAAAATGTTGTAAGTTAAATATATATGTATATATAATATTATATGTATTAGTATAGATATATAATTATAATTATAATTATTAAAATACATTGATATATCAATAATTTATTTTTCATTAAAAGATTGAAACTTATTTTTCATAATATCGAAATACTTTCCTATACTCTTTTGTATTTGTTTCTTTTTCGTTTAAGTTTCTTGCTGCATTTATGTAGACTTGTCTTCATCATTCCCTTGAATTCAAATTTTCCGTTATATTCAGCAAGGAACAAGCTTTCGATAGACATAGCCATATGAATATTTTGTTGATTTTTCATTTTCGTTGTCAGTTGTTTGTTTTATGTTTTATTATTTAATAAATTTATGAAGTTCAGATTAATACACAGTTTTATAAAGCACATAGCTGTTTTATTAGTTTTAATATTTAATTAAAAAAAATATTTGTATCAATTAAAAATGTATTGGCAATATTAATAAAATTATATATTTGTAATTAAATTACATAGTTTTAAAACTATACATGTATATTGTATAGTATATATCATCAGAGCTATACATATATATATATATATATATATATAATTATTTAGGTATTAGGTATACCTACTTTGGTATTAAACACTAGCAAAATACACCGGACATTAGTTATATATAATATATATGTATATATATATATATATATATATATATATATATATATATATGTATATATACGTAGGATTTTGTTGTTTTTGTTCGGCCATAATGAACGTTTCGTTGCTATTATATCGATGAAAACGGTTCTAAGGCAGATGCGATGAGTTGCGTAAACAAAATAATAACATTTTATTTATCAAACCTAAACCCAAACCAAAACTCAAACCCAAACACATACCAAAGCTCAAACCCAAACCAAAACCCAAATCCCAAACCCAACCAATATCTATATGAATTACGTAACGGAATACAGCGAATATACTATATATAAATATATATATATATATATATATATATATATATATTAGTTTACTAATGATATTTATGTATATAACTACTTAACGCATACTATATAAAGAAGTGAGGGGTGGGGATATTTACAAGTGAGTGGTCAATAGTATCGAACGCGGAGAAGAGGTCAAGTACGCGAGGATTGTGCCATTTTTATTATCAAGATAAGTGAGAATATCGCTGGAGCGGTTTCTGTTGATTCGGAAGTAAGTTGTGCGCTTTGGAAGATTTGAGGCATTGTGTGCGATATTAAATATGTTAGTTGTTTCGCGAAGATTCGTTCAGAGAATATTTACAGAGTTGATATTGGGTGATAATAATGAGGCTTTAGTTGTCAATATTTGGTATCTTAAGTCTGAATAAGAGATGAACATAATGTATCCGTAAGTGTGTCTAGTAGAGCGTCTATATATGTACATGCAATCGATGTCGTTGTTGTCCCCGCTTTTTGTAGAGATAGATGCAAAGAGTTATACATTACTGTCCATATAACCAATGTAAATAGTATGTAAATTATATATATATATATATATATATATATATAATATATACTACTAATTATTATTAGTACTATTTTTATTATTATCACTACTATTGATACTAGTGATATTATTAATAATTTATAATATTAATTGTTATATCTACAGATTTATGAAACACTTACATATTTTATTCATATAATATTTTTTTAAATTTTAATATATAGGTAAATATATAAATATGGTAAATAATATATATAACTAAATATGTTGACTATAGTTAATTATAATTATATTTATTTATATAAATACTTACATAATATATAAAATACATATTCTTGGAAGATTATTTTGCCAATGTATATTCTTATGGCAATATATGTAGTTATACATATTATTTACTATATATATATATATATAAATAGTGGGCGTTTCTCTCACATGGATATTATATTTTGAGAATCTGCAATCTAAGCAATGATATCAAGTGATCATCTCATTACATACGTTACTTTAATCAAAGATGCAGCATTAATTTACATGTTCAGTAAACATTAATAATATATATATATAATAAATACAAATATCTATATAGATATTTGTATTTAATCTTTAATTTTTCATCTTTTTATATTTGTATTATTAATACCTGATAATATATATATATATATATCAGTAATTATTATAAAAATATAATAATCTAAAAAATAAATTATTAAAGATATTATTATACTAATATTAAAATATGAATATATTAAAAACTACTATGTTATGTATATATTAATATAGTTGTTTATATTTAATCTTGTACAGTTATACATATACGGAAGAATAAATTCTACATTAAAATCACTATAATATCCTTCATAATATTGTAAAGATATGATAAATAATAACTATGTTACTCATAGATTTTGCGAATAAAAATTGTCTTCGTAAAATCTTTAGGTTATATATACTATAGTCATAGAACTAGAAGGAAATAATATTGTAGAGCTTTCTCTCTAACTCTATGACTATAGTAGGTATATAGACATATATATGTTGTAATCGTTTACTTTTTTAAATATTATTATATATCGTTGTATTTATATAATTCTGTTTTTTATTTGTTTCTTTACTTCCGGTATGTTCCACTAATACAAATAGAATAGACAGTACAGTATAATAAAAATATCACAAATAACGCAGTCTCTTTATATAGGGGTGTATACACTTTTGGTAGATCACCTAATTCCTTATTGGACACATTAAAACATTTATATATATATATCTAGGTATATATATATATATATATATATATATATATATATCTACTACCATACTATAAATCATATAAACTATCATTAACTAATAGATATGCACCTAGTAACGTAGATATAATAACAACATGACTGACTTACGCTTAGCTAGGTATATTAATGATATAACATTAAAGAGGCCATTAAGAATAACAAACTAACCACCACAATAAACAACAACATAACAACATGAATGAACAATGACAAAGACTATTAACTATGTGAAATAAGTGAACTAAAGATTGACGATACCCGCACGAAGCTACCGAGGCAATAGTTATAAGATGTGATATTACCATATACGTTATGTAATAAATGTACACTTCAAACGAACGCCTGTTTTATTATTAATAAATATCAGAAAACTCATTTAATTTATTATTTTACATATACATTAATTTATATATATAATAATAACAATAATAATATTTATTAGCAGAATTTTAGTTTATTTTCCGTTAGTGTATATTCTTCTTATTTAATAGTAATATGATTTTACCACCTAAAGTGCTTCAAAATAATATATCATATGTTCTATTGTATATATATATATATAGGTACATTTAAATAAATGGATATTAGAAGCCACATATAACTAGAACTAAACAGTACAAGTATACTACTGAAGAACAGAAAGCTGACGAAGAGTTAGCGGTGAAGTGACTCCACTGCTTCAAGATTACACATGCCTTATAATATGCTACATGAATAGCTCTATGTGAAAAGTATAATCAGTGCAAACTTACCTAATACATCTAAGAATATTCTGGATAACTTTTACCAGATATATTTCTAATTCTTACTTATTAATTTAATAATATTTCACAATAATTCAATATTTACATAATTCTAATGATGGCTAATTAGTAACGCTTAATTTGTAATATTGACATCACTATTTTGTTTATTTATTCTAATACACCTGGACTATGTTTATGTTCATTATTAAGTCTCATTAAATCAGCTGTTTAATAATACTAGACATAATTTCAATGATTTAATATTGGAGGTTCTCACAAATGTAGAGATCGTTTCAAATCGAATAAATATAAATACAGTTTAAAAATACATTCAAATAATAACATAAACTTTAAACATTATCTTATTATAAATTATATCTCATTATAAATTTAAATGTGTCTCTATTAATAGCCACCAGTAAGTTATGATACAAGATAGTAATGAGATACAGAGATAGATATAAGATATAATATGTATTTACTAGAAAACATTTTATTTATATTTAACTAGCTCCTATTCCTAGTACTACTTTATTACTACACTATATACATCCTATAGTACATCCATACATGTTCATTATATGTATATATAATATAAGAATATAATAACATTGATATATATATATTGATGATTTATTATACATAATGATGTAAGTATACTATAATAATACTATAAAATAATGGATAGTGCATTAACTTCATTGAATGATGTCACTAAATCGCCATTAAAAGCAAATAAAACAAGTAAAAACAGTAATATAAAAACAGTATAAAAACAATGTAAAAACAATCTGAAAGGGTGTTTATGTACAGGGGTGGGTGGGGCAATGTGCGTTTCCAGGTCTAGTCAGGCCAATAGGGGCGAGTCCAGCTGTAGTAACACCAAAAAAGGGCGTGTACCTCGCTAGTCAGATCAAAAGGGAGCGTGTCTAGTCAGACCAAGAAAGGTCTTGTCTCCTTAGCTTATATTTAATGTCTCGCAGGTTCTTAAGAAGTTTGTAATTGTTAGACGGATCAGCGGTGTTCTTTGTTTTTATTGTTGTGACCACCTAGAGACAATAGCATTGTTATAGGTAGCAACATTGTAACGGTAGTATTGTTATAATCATGTATCATATGGTATATATATATATATGTATGTAACTAAAATATTCTACAACTAAACTTAAAACTAATATTTAAAATTAATATTCTAATATATTTTATTTTAATAAAGTTCTATATATATATATATATATATATATATATATATATATATATATATATATATATATATATATATATATATATATATATATATATATATAGATAGATAGATAGATAGATATAGTTTATTTGAGTCATTTAATGTCATTATTTTTTTCAATTAGTATTCCTTTGCGTTTTCTTTCTTCGTTATCCAAATGGCTTCAAAATAAAACCTTGGTCTTTTCAGGTTGTTGCAGTTACTGGAACATTGATTATTTAATTATAATAGTTAACTATATATTTCATATTTACATAAGATATAAAAGATAATAATAAATAAATAAAATACATCATGTAGATAGGCAAAATTTGACATCAATAAAAATCAAAATAATAATAATAAAAATAATTTATACATACATATATTTGATATAGTTTTTTTTTTTTTAGTTTTTTTATTTTATTAAAATGTTTATAAAATTCTTATATAAGTGTGACAATAATATATAAAAAATATACAATAAATATATGTAATAATAAGTACAGGCAAGTGTATAACGTTGCGAAAACTAATATATTTGAAGTTCAGATATCATGGATAAGGAGGTACTTTTTTAATTTATGTTTGAAGGTGGTCGTTGATGTATTGATGGTTTTGAGGGATGTAGGTAGTTTACTCCAAATGAGGCTGGCGCAAACAGAGTTACGGCGCTTCCTAAGTTTTTTTCCGGTGATAGGACAGTAAGTTAGTTTCAGTCAGGATCGTATAGTTTGAGGATCGTAGGTGGCGTGGTGCAGTATGGAGATAAATAGTCTATAAAGGTAATAAGGTTGTTTAGTCAGTAGGGAGGAATATAGAATAGATATTAATTTAAGTTAAGCTATTTTTTGCTGATGGCCAGTTAAGTTGTGTTCTTAGGTCAGTTATACTTGTAGTGTAGTCAGTTTTTTTAGATTAGTCTAAGTTATCTGTTAGGTAAGCGGTCGATGATTGTAAAGTATTTATTATGAGAAGAAAGTAGTATAGGTAATATTAACCTATTAGGTATGCAGTATTGTAGTAGAGATAGAATTAAAGTCTGGGTAATAGTTAGTGCGTTATATGTTGATATGTATGGACGTATTTTGTTTATATTGAATAAATGGTGAAATGTGGAAGCTTTTAATGTTGATATGTGATTATCAAAAGTTAATTTGTTATTGATATGGATGTCAAGATGTTTTATGTAGTAGAAGGAGGGATTAGAATATGACCTAGGTACATTTGTGGGAACATTGTTGTGGGAAGGGAATTTGGAGGTTAACAATTATTGGGGTTTAGCAGTAAATTTCTATTAGTGAGCCAGTTATTGATAGTAGTGACACATGCTTGAAGGTGAATATTGGATGATTTGTGACAATCGGCGTGAATTTAAATGTCGTCTGCATAAATATTGTACTTGACCGAAGAAAACGATGTAATAAGTTTTCTAAGGAGGGAGTAGGTAAATACAGAAGAGTATAGGGGGTAAGAACAATCTCTGAGTTACTACAAATATGACTTTGCGTTTGGGTGATAGAGATTTGTTAATTTTAGTACTGTAGGTTATGTTAGTGATGTAATTCAGAAACCATAGTTGTACAGTATCTTCAAATCAAATTAGTTTTAGTCTGTAGATAAGTAAGTCTAAGTTAATGATGTCGAATGGCAAAGAGAGGTCTAAAAGCAGTATACTGCTATAGTTGTATTGGGAGGTCATTGTCAAAGGATTTCAGTAGGTCGTTGATTAGTGAGAGTATAGTCGTTTCGGTACTGTGTAGTTTTCTGAATGCGTTTTGTTGAGGATCAAGTATATTGTTGGCAGTGAGGTAGAGAATAAATTGTTTGTAGATTACCTTATCAAGTAGTTTAGTTAAAATTGGAAGTTGAGATATGGGTCTGTAGTTAGAGAGTGTATTGCAGTCGAGTTGGATTTTTTATTAAAGGGCTGATAATGCAGTGTATTAGGTCTGAAGTGATAGTACTAGTTATAAGAGATTCATTAATGAAAAGTTTATATATTGGTGCTATGGTCGAGGCAAGCTTTTTCAGAGTTTGTAGGGGTAGGGGTTCTTATGGTGAAGAACATTTGGAGATATTAATACGATTATAGATCTCAGTAGTGGTGGGAAGGGAAAACATAGTTAATGTGGGTGTCAGAATTGCACAGTCATAATAGAGTTGTATGTCTGGTAATTGTTTGTTCAGGGTGTTTAGATTATCATAGATTAATTTAATTTTATCTGAAAAATAGTCAGAGAAAGTAGAGCATATAGGAGAATATCTGATAGATCAGGTAACATGATTTTCTTAGTTCTGCCAAGAAGTTTATTGGTTAATTTCTAGAGTTGTTTGTAATCATGTTTTTAACAGTTGAATTTGTCATTATAGTAGTTGGATTTTGAATTGTTTATAAGTTTTCGGTATATATATCGGTTAAGGAATAATTTGGAGTGGTTGTATTCAGTAGAAGATATATTGTAGATTCTGTTTTTCTTTCTAACAAGTCGTTTTTAGAGTCCGAGTACAATAGAAAACCATCGTGTAGTTGTGTGTATTGGTAGACGTTTATTAGTTAGTGGTGCGTACTTATTAAGGAGTAAGGTAAGTATAGTATAGAAAGGTGATATTGAACATAGTGTGGAATATGGGGAATCATTAATGTCTACCTAAAATTCTGTAAAGTTAATGTTTTTAAGGTTACGAAAAGAAGTTATTTTCGAATAACTTTAGGAGTATTTATGTTGATAATAAAACCAATGGCATAATGATCAGTAATGAGTATTGAGTTAGTAGGAGTGGCATTAATTAATAACGAGTCGAGGGTTGTAAATATGATTTCAAGGGTATGACCGTGTATATGTTTTGGGAAGTAGTTATTTTGATGGAGATTAAATTGATTGCAAAGGTAAATGAAATCTGAGTGGGGGTGAAAGTTAAAGTCGCCAGTAAGAATTTTAGTACGAGACAAGTATTCTAGAAGTATATCTGTTAGTTCGATAATAAATATATTATAATCGTATTAGGTGGTCTGTAATAAGACTTATAGTAAAATATGTTATTAACATGAGTTATTAACAAATAGTTTGATAGTAATAGTTCACAATTTGTCATGGTAATATTTTTGGTAGATGTGATCTTGCATGTAGAATCAGTGAGAATGGTAACACCACCACCGCGGCGACCGTCGGAGCGGAGTTTTTGGATAATTTGGTAGTTAAGGTCTTCTATGGAAACAGGAGTTAAAGTATCAAGGACGTTAATCCAGGTTTCAGTAAGTGCGATGATATTGAATTTATTAGAGGTGATGTACTGGGAGAGTATATCTATGTTGGAGCTAAGGGATCTACGGTTAATGAGACAGGCAGTGATCGAATGTTATTATTTGTGGTGAATCAAGTTGATTTGTCGTGTCTCTTATTTTTCTTAATGTACTCATTGGAAGATTTAGTCCAGTCTGTAAGTTGGTCATCAGTGGGAGTTAGTGGTTTTTATTTCCAATCCGTCTTATTTTTATCTAGGTATAATCCAAGTTCATATTTATTTATGTTAGGGTTAAGATGGTGTATGAGGGCATTTATAACCGATTATTAAATTATTGTTGATAGCATGATAGTATATTCGGCCGATACGGGCTTGGTCATGAGTGAGTAAGTCAATTTTAAATATGTGTTTGTATAGCGATTGCATAAGATCGAGAGCTAGAAATTAATCTTTAGCAAACAATGTGGTGAACGTAAGGAAACAGAGTGATGTGTTAAATGTAATATTGGAGATCGATGAGATATTAAAGTTCATATCAGAGATACATTTTGTGACAGAGATACGGTTTATACTGGTTTTGGGAATATTTTCGAGGGTAATAGTAAAGTTAGTAGGTATTTTTCTAGTTATTGGAGAAGCAATGTTGGGAGTGATATTAGCTGTAAGGCGTTAGGCGTAGGTAATCGTTGTGGAAGAGTTTGGAATAGTTAAGTCGGTAGATTGGTCGTCATTATTGGTTGAGTGAGGTGTTGTCAAAGCGCGATAATTTTAAATGATAATATCAAGGTCAAGTTTCATAGCATTGAGTTGATCAATGATAAGTGATGTTGGTGTAGGGTTGGTTGGTTTACCAATACATTATTTACACGTATAATTCATAGATGAATAACATTATTATGAATATTATTTTTAAATAATAGATCATGATATATTCAAATTTACAATAGTAATTTAAAGCTATATAATTAAGTTTATAATATACAAATAAAATAATTATCTATTTTATTAATTAATTTCATTTCATTTGAAACCTTTGAAACAATCACCAATACAAAATAATATAGAATCTGCAACCATATTGTAGTAGAGATAATATAAGTATTAAATTATAAATATTAAAGTATTAATTGCCGGCGAAACATATGAATATTTACATGGCGAAGATAGGATATTTAATTTATTAAAAGTACGATAACTTCTGAAATAAATATGAGAATTACTAAAGGTTGGTTAAGTCTTATTTATTGCAATTAAATCAATGTCTATATAAAGTTTAAGAATTAAAATACGTTGAAAAGGAGACATAGGTCCTACAAAACACTAATTTTAAAATAATTTTAAAATAAAAAAAAATTCTGGAATTTCCACTAACTTATATTTTGTGCTTATACTTGAGATATATGAAGAGTTATTTATTATAATAAGTTCTGAAATATTAATAACATGTATAAAGTATTTCATTTCTATCATATATATTTATATTATTATTACCTACACACTTTCCTCTTGCGAAATATACGCAGAACAATACGTGCATCACATATAGATTATAATTACAGACTATACGACTATATTTGTCATCTACTATTCATTAAGCACGGTTAGCAAGTTCGAACCATTCGTAACATATATCTCTACGTATACTGGGGTCACTCTCGACTAGGGGCGCTGGAACGATGAGGTGTATGTAGGGGGGGGCTAACCAATCAAAATAAAGGTGATAAAAGTGGGGGGGACCAATATATAGGAGGTCCACCTATATGTTAAAGTGTGGGGGATAGCCACCGACGGGGGCCCATCTCACTTGTTACAGCGCCCCTACTATCGACACATTCTAAAAAGACAGACACACAAATTTGGCCTATTTGTAGGACACTCCTAACCACAACAAGTATAATACCGTTAGCATTACACGTAAACAATTACAATACGTTACGTAATACAACACACATACATATCGCTAAATCTAACTATTATAAGACTACAATTACTGATGTTAGCTATTGTTACAAACATCTCTATAAGATCGTTTATTTAGGCGTACTTCTACAATCATGCTACGTGATAGTAATAATAATATACTTGTGAAACATAAATTGAAGAAATTAACCACATGAATAATGTGTATTTATATTGTATGATGTACAATGTACATTGTATGTGAATTGTACTTATTAATTATATGTTATATAAATACGTTGAGGTAAATTCGTCGGATTAATTAATTTTTATAAATAATTTTATATATAATTAAAAATAAAAATATTTTATTTAAAAACAATCGTTTGTTTGTTTATTATTATTTAGCGTTGTTATTATATTTATACTTCGCAGACGATGAAGTTAGATTTAATCGCACAACGTAAACACGGCGCATTCACACGGATGCCTAGATCGGTACTGCGGACATTACTAACACATGAATAACACGTGACCTTAGCGTACGGTACATGCTTATTATGACATAGGGAACTGTCCAACTGTTATCACGAGATCTAATACATGTTAGTTAATACAAATTACACGTTATTATATAACATTATTTAACATTGTATTGTAGTATTCGCGTTATTAAATAGCAATCACTAACAACAATACATGTATTGTTAACGCCATCTCAACTATAGCATATATGTATAAGTGTAATACACTAATGGATGTATACCGCACACCTATATTAATGATGTGTATTCTAATCAGGTCACCGGAATACTACGGCTCGAACACTACTACCGTGCTGTCACCTGGTGAGAGGAGCGTGCAATAGTACATCGCTCCGGGTTATGTACCGAACCGTTACGCTACTTCACTTACCGACCCGAGCAAAAGTAACCTCTTCACCGCGTTACTACGAATATATAGACCGGTTATAACGACTTACCCTACTTACTTCGTAGTTGTATATACACCACTATCGCAGTTTATAGACTGTATATTGAATGTATATTTAATTGTTTAGTAATAATCTATCTACGGCTATATCCGTAAATATTGATTTACTAATAATTAAATATGCATTCACCTAATGGACAGCATTACCCGACTACTTATAAATACATTAGTATATCCTAGAAATAACAAACATTAATTTCAATAGAAGTTATGCAATAGTTATAAATATAGAAGTAATATTCACGTGTACATTTAACTATGATAAATGTGTTATTTATAATTACGTATTTAATATACATATTAATCTAAAATACACGTCATTAATATAAAAAAATAATTAATAATAGAACAATTATTAATAAATTTGGAATAAGTATTTTAGATATTACTACGTGGTAATGTCCCGTTCTCCCTATGGTCACATTAATAGTACATGACATTACCATGGAGTACTCCCTGGTAATACTAATATTCACATATGTTAATAATTTATTTTTTAATATATATATATATATATATATATATTAAAAAATAAATTATTATTTAATCTGATATTCACTAATAAATTGGCTTTCGATAGACATAGCCATACGAATCTTTTGTTGTTTATTCATGTTTTCAGTTTACAAGTTGTTTGTTGTATGTTTTATTATTTAATGAATTTATGAAGTTCAGATTAATACATAGTTTTATAAAGCACATAACTGTTTTATTAGTTTAAATATTTAATTTAAAAAAATATTTATATCTATTAAAAATGTATTGGCAATTTAATCAAATTACATATTAGTAATTAAATTACATAGTTTTATTAAAAACTATACATATCTATAAATAAATAAATATATATATATAATTATATATATATATATATATATATATATATATATATATATATATATGTTTGTAGTAATAATGTATAGTTTATTAACCCTTTAAAGACCTCGCTACCTATTCCTGGCGACGAGCTATAAAGCATGCTTTACTTGCTGCAGCATTTCGATACTGTAGAATTGACGGGTTTACCGTTAAGACTGCTTTCTCCGTTCACCTTACTAAATATCAAGTTTCCTCATTCCTTTAATATGTGTTTAATACATCGATATAAAGAAAGGTTATTTCTTTATATCGATGGTTGAATAGCGTATAATATGTTGAATTAATAATATGAATATAATTATATGATAGATTTATAAAAATAGATTATGTTACAATATAATATAAGATTGTCGATTTTAAATACGTTAATCGATAATATATATATATATATATATATATATATATTATAGTACTTAATTATTTATTTTATATTTTAAAAAGTGACCTATAGGTACTAACGATACCTATACAATATGTAATATATTAAATAGTCTATTAAATAGTCTATTAAATAGTATATATATATACATGAAATAAAAGTAGATACAATATTGAATTAGCAATGACAGTGGTAGCGTTAGTAGTTGTAGTAATGACAATACTAATATATATATATATATATATATATATATATATATATACTAATATATGTATTAGTATAGATTTATAATTATTAAAATACATTGATATATCAATAATTTATTTTTCATTAAAAGATTGAAACTTATTTTTCATAATATATATATATATATATATATATATATATATATATATTTATATATATATATATATATATATCTTCATCATTCCCTTGAATTCAAATTTGCCGTTATATTCACCAAGGAACAAGCTTTCGATAGACATAGCCATATGAATCTTTTGTTGATTTTTCATTTTCGTTTTCAGTTGTTTGTTTTATGTTTTATTATTTAATGAATTTATGAAGTTCAGATTAATACACAGTTTTATAAAGCACTTAGCTGTTTATTAGTTTTAATATTTAATTAAAACAAATATTTGTATCAATTAAAAATGTATTGGCAATTTTAATAAAATTATATATTTGTAATTAAATTACATAGTTTTAAAAACTATACATGTATATTGTATAGTATATATCATCAGAGCTATACATATGTATATATATATATATATATTTAATTATTTACTTTGGTATTAAACACTAGCAAAATACACCGGACATTAGTTATATGTATATATATATATATATATATATATACGTAGGATTTTGTTGTTTTTGTTCATCCATAATGAACGTTTCGTTGCTATTATATCGATGAAAACGGTTCTAAGGCAGATGCGATGAGTTGCGTAAACAAAATAATAACATTTTATTTATCAAACCTAACCCCAAACCAAAACTCAAACCCAAACACATACCAAAGCTCAAACCCAAACCAAAACCCAAATCCCAAACCCAAATCCCAAACCCAACCAATATCTATATGAATTACGTAACGGAATACAGCGAATATACTATATATAAATAATATATATATATTGTTTTACTAATTATATTTATGTATATAACTACTTAGCGCATAATATATAAAGAAGTGAGGGGTGGGGATATTTACAAGTGAGTGGTCAATAGTATCGAACGCGGAGAAGAGGTCAAGTACGCGAGGAGTGTGCTATTTGTATTATCAAGATAAGTGAGAATATCGCTGGAGCGGTTTCTGTTGATTCGGAAGTAATATGTGCGCTTTGGAAGATTTGAGGCATTGTGTGCGATATTAAATATGTTAGTTGTTTCGCGAAGATTCGTTCAAAGAATATTTACAGAGTTGATATTGGGTGGTAATATTGAGGATTTAGTTGTCAATATTTGGTGTCTTAAGTATGAATAAGAGATGGTCATAATGTATCCATAAGTATGTCTAGTAGAGCGTCTATCTATGTACATGCAATCGATGTCGTTGTTGTCCACGCTTTTTATAGAGATAGATGCAAAGAGTTATACACTGCTTTCCATATAACCAATGTAAATAGTATGTAAATTGTATATACAATACAATGTATATGAATATATATATATATATATATATATATATAATATATATTTTTTATATATTAGTATATATATAATATATATTTTATATATTAGTATATATATATAATATATATTGTATATATTAGTATATATATAATATATATTTTATATATTAGTATATATATATAATATATATTTTTTATATATTAGTATATATATAATATATATTTTATATATTAGTATATATATAATATATATTATATATATTAGTATATATATATATAATATATATTGTATATATATATAATATATACTACTAATTATTAGTACTATTTGTATTATTATCACTACTATTGATACTAGTGATATTATTAATAATTTATAATATTAATTGTTATATCTACAGATTTATGAAACACTTACATATTTTATTATATAATATTTTTTTAAATTGTAATATATAAGTAAATATATAAATATGGTAAATAATATATATAACTAAATATGTTGACTATAGTTAATTATAATTATATTTATTTATATAAATACTTACATAATATATAAAATACATATTCTTGGAAGATTATTTTACCAATGTATATTCTTATGGCAACATATGTAGTTATACATATTATTTACTATATATATATATATATATAAATAGTGGGCGTTGATCCCACATGGATATTATATTTTGAGAATCTGCAATCTAAGCAATGATATCAAGTGATTATCTCTTTACATACGTTACTTTAATCAACGATACAGCATGCATGTACATGTTCAGTAAACATTAACAATAGGTATATATATATAATACATACAAATATCTATATAGATATTTGTATTTAATCTTTAATTTTTCATCTTATTATATTTGTATTATTAATACCTGATAATATATATATATATAAGTAATTATTATAAAAATATAATAATCTAAAAAATAAAATTATTAAAGATATTATTATACTAATATTAAAATATGAATATATTAAAAACTACTATGTTATGTATATATTAATATAGTTGTTTATATGTAATCTTGTACAGTTATACATATACGGAAGAATAAATTCTACATTAAAATCACTATAATATCCTTCATAATATTGTAAAGATATGATAAATAATAACTATGTTACACAAAGATTTTGCGAAGAAAAATTGTCTTCGTAAAATCTGTGGGTTATATATATAAATAGAGTATGTTATATATATATATATATATACTATAGTAATAGAACTAGATAGATAGAATCTGCTAGAGCTTTCTCTCTAACTATATGACTATAGTAGGTATATAGACATATATATGTTGTACTCGTTTACTTTTTTAAATATTATTATATATCGTTGTATTTATATAATTCTGTTTTTAATTTGTTTCCTTACTTCCGGTATGTTCCACTAATACAAATAGAATAAACAGTACAGTATAATAAAAATATCACAAATAACGCAGTCTCTTTACATAGGGGTGTATCATGGCCTCCTTTACCTTAAAGGAGGCCATGGGTGTATAAACTTTTATTAGACAACCTTATTCCTTATTAGACACATTAACATATTTATGTATATATCTAGATATATATACCTAGAGAGATATATATATATATATATATATATATATATATATATATATATGTATATATCTACTACCCTACTATAAATCATATAAACTATCATTAACTAATAAATATGCACCTAGTAACGTAGATATAATAACAACATGACTGACTTAAACTTAGCTAGGTATATTAATAATATAACATTAAAGAGGCCATTAAGAATAACAAACTAACCACCACAATAAACAACAACATAACAACACGAATGAACGACGACAAAGACTATGAACTATATGAAATACGTGAACTAAAGATTGACGATATTCGCACGAAGCTATCGAGATAATAGTTATAAGATGTGATATTACCATATACGTTATGTAATAAATGTACACTTCAAACGAACGCCTGTTTATTATTAATAAATATCAGAAAACTCATTAAATATTATTTTACATTTACACAAATTTATATATATAATAATAACAATAATAATATTTATTAGAAGAATTTTAGTTTATTTTCCGTTAGTTTATATTCTTTTTATTTAATAGTAATATGATTTTACCACCTAAAGTGCTTCAAAATAATATATCATATATTCTATTGTATATATATATATATAGGTACATTTAAATAAATGGATATTAGAAGCCACATAGAACTAGAACTAAACAGTACAAGTATACTACTGAAGAACAGAAAGCTGACGAAGAGTTAGCGGTGAAGTGACTCCACTGCTTCAAGATTACACATTCCTTATAATATGATACATGAATAGCTCTATGTGAAAAGTATAATCAGCGCAAACTTACCTAATACATCTAAGAATATTCTGGATAACTTTGACCAGATATATTTCTAAATCTTACTTTGTAAGTTAATAATATTTCACAATAATTCAATATTTACATAATTCTAATGATGGCTAATTAGTAACGCTTAATTTTGAATAATGACATCACTATTTTGTTTATTTATTCTAATACACCTGGACTATATTTATGTTAATTATTAAGTCTCATTAAATCAGCTGTAAAATAATACTGAACATAATTGCAATGATTTAATATTGGAGGTTCTCACAAATGTAGAGATCGTTTCAAATCGAATAAATATAAATACAGTTTAAAAATACATTCAAATAATAGCATAAACTTTAAACATTATCTTATTATAAATTATATCTCATTATAAATTTAAATTGTTCTCTATTAATAGTCACCATTAAGTTATGATACAAGATAGCAATGAGATACAGAGATAGATATAAGATATAATATGTATTTACTAGAAAACATTTTATTTATATTTAACTAACTCCTATTCCTAGTACTACTTTATTACTACACTATACACACCCTATAGTACATCCATAGTATGGATTCCATACATGTTCATAATATGTATATAGATAGAATATAATAACAGAGCCTGATATATATATATATATATATATATATATATTGATGATTTATTATACATAATGATGTAAGTATACTATAATAATACTATAAAATAATAGATAGTACATTAACTTCATTGAATGATGTCACTAAATCGCCATTAAAAGCAAATAAAACAAGTAAAAACAGTAATATAAAAACAGTATAAAAACAATGTAAAAACAATCTGACAGGGTGTTTATGTACAGGGTGGGTGGGTGTGGCAAGTTGCGTTTCCAGGTCTAGTCAGGCCAATAGGGGCGAGTCCAGCTGTAGTAAGACCAAAAAGGGGCGCGTACCTCGCTAGTCAGATCAAAAGTTCGGCATTATTTACACCACTAATGTGTACCGAATATGTACACCCCCGTTATTTATGGAATTTAAAGATTAAATAAAATTTTAAAATACAATAATATCTATAATCATATAATATTAATATATTGTAATTGTGTGAATAAAAATAATGAGTCATAATATGTTAAGACTATTTAAAGTGTCTGTATTAGGTTAGTTTACCCTAGGTGTGCTATTACTGTAATCATATTTTCACCTCCAGATTTCAGTAATTCTACTGCTATATTATCTATTCCGGGCGATTTTCCATTCTTGAGCGACCATGGTCATAAGTATCATATGCATATAGCGGCTTCCATTTCACCTCACAGGATAGGGTAATTGTAAAAATAATCATTTAATATAAATTGTTATATTATCTCGGTTTTAACTACGTAGTTTTCTCATTATTAGCAATCCTATAACAATGTTATTTACCTAAATAAATGAATATTAAAATATTGACATATACTAATATATTTGTGGAATATATATATTATAAAAATCAGTGATAAATAAGGATCTTCATTGTAAACATCATATTTCAATATTGAAAAAATAATTATAGATTCGAAATTAACTTTTCATTATAGAATAACCTCATTAGGAAATAGTACATATTTTCCCAGTATATGACAAACTCGGCTTTTTACTGTAATCTAATTATTACTAGAACACATATAATCATATTAGATATATTAGATAGATCTATTGTAATAGATATATTTATAATAACATTTTATATTTTTCAAATTTCAATTTAATTTAAAATAACATCTGGAATCACTAATTTACTAGGACCTATATGGACTTACCATAATATTTACCATCCCATAATAAACGTAGTGGTGTTATATATGTTATGCAGTATTAAATGTATACATATTTAAAGCCGTATCATATGTTAACATTATTTTACCCAAAAGGGGAGAATCTTTGTAAAAGTTCCATTTTCCACCATGCAAATAGCATATAACACAAAATTATTATAGTGAAATTATTTTTCGATTATTTTCAGAAAACGATATAATTTAATGAATATTTACATAATTTCAAATTTATTAAATATTTTATCATTGTAAAATAATAAACCAATAATTATCTAATTATAAGAAACCACAATAATCTACAAATAATATTTTACATTAATAATTAGTTTAGCTAACTATGAAATATGTACCTATGTTATATAGGTTATGTAGGTATATGTGTGATGGTCGGCCATCTTAAGTTCTTCATCTAAATCGAGGCGCCATGTATATTGAATACAAATCACGTGACTACCAATCTAGGTCAACTATTAATCTATGAATAATATCAATGCCATGCCGGTTTAATGCATACCGACAACCATAGCAAGCCAGGCAAGGGATATTCCTCCTGGATGGCGGCCGAAATGGTATACAAGATATTATATGTCGAAGTATATATGCACAAGATATATTGAATGAATGAATGAATTACCGATTAATAAACAATAGAAATTTAATGTGTCGAAAAGCACGTATTATCAGTAAGAATTCTAGAAACAGGATGATATATATGTTTTATTTTAATTGTATTTGTTATTTTATTTGGTAGAGTCCTTTCATCCCATCAACATGTGCAGTTTTCATTTATAACCATATATGGGTCTAATGTCCCTTCGAAGCCGCTCTCATGTTAAGGCATCAATAGTTTTAACGAGAGCCAATCATTTATGTATACACAATTATATAATATCACTTCTAAATAATATTTTAAGACCCATTTTTAAAAATTAATTAGTGGTCCGGACGAGGCTCGAACCAGTGTCCTACTGCTTGTGTGTCTGACGCATTAGCCAACTGAGCTACACAAGCAGTTATATATATATATATATATATATATATATATATATATATATATATATATGTATATATTAATATATGCTGTTATGTTATAAATATGTGTCAAATGTCCCCAATTGTCTATCGGTAAGTTTAGTCTATTAACTTTATATGGCTGACCGAGTTTACCGATTTTCGCCTCTCCCATAAAACAAACTCACATAATAGTGTTGAATACATAATAGTGTTATAGTGGAAATAAAATACGGAATTAATTAAGTGGTAAATAAAGAATGAAATTAACGTATTTAAAGAAAAATATAAAGTAGTCTTTCAGTAAATTATAAATAAAGAATAAATAGTTAAGTTAGAATATTAGAATCGTTCAGCCTATAAAAACATAATCAGAGGTCATGCCTTAAATTTAATTAAAAGCTACCTATTAAATAGAGGTCAAACAACTTCTATTGATAATAAGTTATCTGATATATTAATAAGTAATATAGGAGTTCCACAGGGTTCAGTTCTGGGACCATTGCTATTCATTATTTATATAAATGATATAACACTATTAACAGAAAATGATATAAATATAACCACTATTTTATTTGCTGATGATACATCAGTTAGTGTTTCAGCCAATAAAATAAGTGTTTTAATAAATGATACAAAAAAAATATTAGATAAATTAGAAATATGGTTTAAAAAAAATAAATTAATAGTAAATACTGAAAAAACCAAAATAATAATTTTTTTTAAAACACGTGAATTTTCGAATTTTAATATTGACTACGCTATATACAATCAACAAATACAAATAATAGATAAATATAAATTTCTAGGTATTATAATAGATACTAAACTAAATTTTAAAACACATATATTATCAATAAAAAAAAAAATCTTACAAATAACTTATATGATTAGAAAATTGTCTAATGAATTACCACATCATATTCTTATGTTACTATATAATTCACTTTTTTTATCTAATCTTCATTATGGGATAGAAATATGGGGCAACAATTATAGTAATATAATAAAACCTCTATATAATATACAAAAAAAAATACTTAAAATAATATATCTTAAAAAAACTAATACAACCTATAATTCACAATATACAAATAAAGATATACAACCCCTACCCATATACACAAACACACTTACTATAAAGCAAATCACTGAATATAAAACATTATGTTACATGTATAAAAATAAAAATAGATTCAAAAATAACATTAATAAAAACAATAACTATAATCTAAGAAATAACAATGAATATGAAATAAAAAATAAAAAATTTACTTTAACAAATAATAGTTTATTAATAGTTGGAATTAAATTATGGAATAAACTAGATGAAAATATAAAAAAAAGTAAAAACATTAACATATTTAAAAGAAAAATAAAAAAAATACTTATTTCAGAGAATAATTAAAGATATAAGATGAAGAGAAAGAAGAGGATGGCAGCCTTTATAAAAGTCGATGACTTACTGGTAGCCTTTTGGAGAAATTTTTGTTTTTATTATAGCTATTATATTATTATTATTATGATTTGTTAATCAAACATATATGTAATACTCCAATAAATTATTTTCATTCATTCATTCATTCATACGAATTACTAGTATACCATATAGGGCTATAGCTAGAGATATCTGCAGAAAGCCTTACTTAAATGCTTACTAACTTCTTTATATTTATGAGTATATTAATGCTTATGTATTATAACGTTATTAATTTTTTTACAAAACTCAGATTTATTGATGTCAATCGTAATCTATTAGTATATATTAAGTTATATATATATATATATATATAATATATATATTATTTAATAGATTATGCATAACTATTATATATATTATGATTTATTTAATATAAATAATATTATTCAATTTTATTATACAATACTATTATAATTGAGAATATATAACGAAGTTTGTTTATATTCCAAGTATAGTTTTCATATATGCAATGTATTCTATGGCATTCCTTAATGTTTTTACCTGTAATATTAATAGATATATATAATATATATATATATATATAATTGTCATTTTATGTATGTTTCTGTTCTATATTTAGAATATCTTTTTATATAATGCTTCAAATAAACAGCAACATATTATTTGTCAATTTTGTTTATAAATTGCCATGTAAAACATTGTAAACGTCGCATTACGTAATATTTACAACTAAACACAAAAACCACAACAACAACAACAACAATAACACCAACTGTATACAGTATAGGTTATAGAGTAAACAGTATAAGTTATTATAGATATACCCTGTAGGAGATCGGTACACATCTGTACTAGGATACATCTGTACTGTACCTATATATATATATATATTATATTTTATATGTCGTCGTTATCAATACAATTATAATTATAAATTTTATATAAACATGTATTTTACATTATATATATATATATATATATATATATATATATATATATATATATATATATATATATATATATATATATACATCTATGTATATACATCTATGTATATACAATGTAAAGCGTCCGCACTGACTTTATTAATAATTATAATTATTAATATAGAATGTTTCACTATATTGTCTCACTATTTATTATAATTCAATATGTTTATTATAAATTATGTCTAATGATTATAAATCGAAAATATCGAAATAATACATATAAAATAAAATATATAATACATTATGAGAATAATAAATAATATATTATTTATTAATGTAATTGTATAATTTAATTTAATTTATATCCGCCTGTATTATCGATGTACCAATTATCATTCTTAATAATAGATTAATAACATATATGGTATACTACTTTAAGTATACTTATAATTAATATTCCATTTATTAATAAGCTCGTATTATATAATAGTCATGGAAACTATAGTAATGAATGTAATGTTTAGTAATATCGAAACCCTTTGATAATAGCGATTCGTAATAGTGGGTTTACTTATTACCTAATGAAAATAGATTGACGGATGAAAAATTAAGGAAGTTAATTTGACGGACGAAAAATAAAAAACCGTATTGATGTAAGACCCTTATGGGGATATAATTATATCGATATATAAATGTATAATTGTAACTATAATAAATATATTGATAAACGGGGGTTCTTTATTTCAAGAAATAGCATCAGGTCGACCGATGAGGGTGTTTCATATGAATTTAGCTGACGTCATACTTGGAGTAAATATATTCGCGAATAATGATCACAGTTATTATAGATCATACATGTCAGGTGTTATATGCGATATGTGCAAGTATATGACCATATATGGCCTAAGTTTATATGTCATTTTTAACTATCGATATTTTAAAATTCAAGACTATAAATAAATCTATAGATTATAAATAAGGATAACATAATAGCAAATTATAAAAGTTCTAAAATACTAAACCAAAGTAATAATGTATTACTAATACAGGGTACACAGATAAGAAGAATTCTATAAAGTTAAAGTAGAAATTGAATATTTCGATGCCACTTATAAAATAATGTATTTTATTTCTATTTTCGATTATTTTTACGCTATCTTTTATTTTTATTTCGATCATTTTTCGTTTATTTTTACTATATAATTTATTTCTACTTTCGATTATTTTTCATTTATTTTTACGGTAACTGTAAAACGTTTTAATTTCTTTAATTTTTTAATTTCGTATTATTCTTTGTTTATTTCTATAACGTATTTTATCGTTAGCAAATATTTATACTTTAAACTTTCGATTATATTTTCGAAAATGTATTTGCTTAAATAAATTATCAATCAATCAATAAACATTATCACTATATAATCTATATAGTCTATATATATTAATATATATATATAGATAAAAGCATTGAATACATCTATTACATTTTATACATGTGTAATTTTATATATTATTTATAATATAGATACTTGAGGATAAACTTAAGTTTATAGTAACATAATAACATAAGTTTATATAATATAATTATATTAAATATTAATGTTTATTTAATATAATTAGTATAGCATGCATTAACAATTACAATTATAAAAATAATTATAATAATTAATAATATTATTATTTTTATTATGATTATTATATTTTGTGTAGAAAATATATGATATTTAATAAAGTAATATAGTAATACAGTAATGTGTGTGTTAATATTAGTACCCCTAATAAATAAACCTTAGACAGACGTTTTTGCTTCACGTAATAGTAGTCGGATACCCCGTGCGAGGACGGGACACAGTTACGTAATATTAAGAACGCTTGATTGACAGCCTGCACTCGCTTCCGCTCTCTTTCGTTGCGTCGCTTTGTGGTGTTCAAACGAAAGTCATTAATATCGTTATTATAATAACAAGAATACTACTTTATAATACGTATATATATTTCCATTAAATATATTATTTCAAAGATTGTCTTAAGTAAATATATGTCATAAATTTATAATTCCTAATACTATATATGTACATACTATATACATGTACTATATACATATAAATATACTATATCATGTATGGTAAACCAAAAATAGGTATATTAAGGTCATAATATATATATTTATATAATGTAATATTTATATCAGTAATATTGTTTATAAAAATACATAATATTTTTTGTTATGACTTATAAATAGATACACAATATATTTTTAATTGTATCAATACAATCAATTGAAAATATTATTAATACGAATAATCCGGTATCTTATCATTTTAATATCGAATAAGTTGAGAATACTGTATATATGACCTATGTAACGATAGATCATAAGTAACGAACGTTATATAAAATGCATCGTTTTTATAATAATTTTTTTTTAATTTCATGTACATAAGTATTATTATTATGCCCACTACTATTATTTATATTATTATTAATATTATTATTATTATTATTAATGCGTATATTCGATATAAATATTCTTGTATTACACCATTATTATTATATGTTCTTATTTCATAATTATTATTATATTATCAATATTTGATATTTATGTTATAAGGATATTCTTAATATAAGTTACGTATATCTTCTGAATATCCTTCCGTATCAAAAGTTATCTATTCATAACCTTGTAACCTTTTAACCAATTTGTTTAGACACTGCGATCAACATCAGTAATGAGTTTTCGGCGGTGTATCGTATATTAATTATTATAAGCTATATTAAAAATATTATAAGCTATATTCATGACATATATTATTAATTTGTAACATGTAATATATGTAGGGGAAAGTCTCCTATTAACGACACCCTATCGTATCTCAGTAACTATAAGAGATATCAAAAAATGACATATATACGAACTGTTAGTAATTTAATGGTTAATATAAATAATTATTTTGTTTTTCAAGATATTAAATCCTAAATTGTTATTTGATAAGATGTAAAAAATTTGTATTATTGATTTTTTACTGGTTTTACTGGTTTTATTTGGTTTTTTACTGGTTTACTTTATAAATATTTGAATAATAACTTTTTTTAAATTAATGTAAATAATAAAAAGAAAACACAATGCTATGCTTAATATTAAATATTAATTTAATTTTCATAAATATTATAAAAATAATATAATTTGAATTATTATTAACCAATGTATCTTAATTATACCAACCTATACGATTTATCTATTACCGACCCCCTAAATTACCTTAATACACACTACATGTGATTTATAATATAAAATCAAAATATGGATCATGATTTCACTTTGAAATTGTTTGTAATATGTGTGTGTATTTCAACCCATAAATAGTATATTGTAATAGCGTTATAATACTATACAATGATTCTTTAGTATATGTAGTCATATTTATAGTCAGTTAATTTAAAGTTTAATATAGAAATATAAAGTTCAATTATAAATGTATCATGAATATTAAAATTTAAATTCAATGATATATAAATTGAGTACGTTTTGTAATTCGTTAAATCTATTTATATATTCTCTTTTGATTGGATACTATAATACCATAATGGCATATGTATCCCATTACCTACCCCCTGTTTATTCATGTCAACACAATTATATCAAAAATTTAAAAGAGCTTAATTATTTATTGTAATAATATTAGTATAATTACAAAATTTCAAATAAATATTATGAATATTAAATTAGTTATTACAAAAAGTCATGTAAGGGTCGGTAATTGGAGACTTTCCCCTATATAAATTGTATCGAAGATAATGAATTAAAAGTAGCCGTTAAATAGAAGATCAAACGTTAATACATGAACATATATATTGTTGTTATTGTTGTTATTTTTATTTGGTGGAGTCATTTCATCCCATCCAGGAACTTAGATGAAGTTTTTCATTTATAACCATATATGGCTCTAATGTCCCTTCGAAGCCGCTCTTATATTAAGGCATCCATGGTTTTAATGAGAGCCGATAAAGCAAGCCGTTATGAAAGGTGCATTACATAACGTCATGTGGCAGTGACTTTGGCACTTCCGATCGTTGAATTATTTTGAATGAATAGGTGTGTATGTAATGTTAACTATATCGGTAATAGTTTAAAGAAGAAACACAAAATTATAATACAAATATATATGTGTGTATGAGAAAATATAAGTAAAGTAATTATGTATGTACATATAAACCATATTCACTGTATTCTTGACGGAAGTAAGTTGTTGTACTTGCGGCTGTGCGGCTGCGCGTGGCGTCGCGTACGCGGTACAACGGCCGTAATAACAACATCCGGTACCGGTGACGTCATCGTTACTTCCGGTCGTGCTGGTGATGTAATCCGAGCCGTGTTCTTCGTTCGTACTGCGTGGATTGCGATATTACATAGACCGAGGACATGGACTAAAGTTATACTCGAGTACAAGTGAGAATATTCTCGCTAAAACTCGCTGGAAAACTGTATTAGCGAATATTCATTCATCGAACACGTTAGATCTATATATAGATTATAAAAGCGCGATTATTATTACGCAATAGTGGCGAATGTTCGCAAGAGTGACCTAGGCTTTAGGGACTTCTTGGTAAGGCGTTCGAGAATGTCAAGTAAATCACATACTACTGAAGGCGCGGTCTATTGTATTTAGTATGCAATATATTATGTAATCTATGGTTTAATATATCGTTTAGTCTATTGTTAAATCTGTTGTTTAATCCATTGTTTAGAGCGCGATAATAATGGTAATACTATCGCAGGCCCTATCTCAGTGCGGTAGGTGCGGTGGTCAGGTACGTATAAGTAGTATATGAATGGAAATGTACAATTATATTTAAAATAATTATTTCTAAATACGCGAGTATTAACATTATTCCTACGACTACAGCGACATACAGCGGTGAGTATTAACATTATTGCTACGACTACAGCGACTTACAGCGGTGAGTATTAACATTATTGCTACGACTACAGCGGTGAGTATTAACATTATTGCTACGACTACAGCGACATACAGCGGTGAGTATTAACATTATTGCTACAACTACAGCGACTTACAGCGGTGAGTATTAACATTATTGCTACAACTACAGCGACATACAGCGGTGAGTATTAACATTATTGCTACGACTACAGCGACATACAGCGGTGAGTATTAACATTATTGCTACAACTACAGCGACTTACAGCGGTGAGTATTAACATTATTGCTACAACTACAGCGACATACAGCGGTGAGTATTAACATTATTGCTACAAGCTATATCTGTATAAGGGGTCGTATTAGCGGCAGTGGCTTATACCTACGGTGGTTGTGTACGGAGTGGTCACGGCGGGAATACATGGAGAACACGGGCCTGCCCGTTACATAACTACCACGAACATGGCGGCTATTGTTGCCTCGATAACAATGATGGCGTTGTGTCTTATTCGCCGTGGTTATAAGGAAGCGACGGAGGCGGCGGAGGCATTATTAATGTACGACTGTGGCCGCTTTGATTGACGGCTCTCATTTCTGGCCACCGGATGTAGTTAATATTGTTTAGAATTATTAAGTCCCCCCCCTATTATTGGGAATCGGCTTATTCCGTTTTTAAATTGTGGATGACGATTGGTTTTAGAGTAATCGTTATAAGTGAATACTTTTATATTGTTTAACATTAATAATTGATATTGATCTATATTATTTATAATTTATTATATATATGTACGTATATATATATATATATATATATATATATCTGATAATGTTTTATCTATTTTAGTTTATTTTAACATTCTACTGTTTATGATATTTTAATGAATATGCAGATTATATCATTATAGTCATTACTAGTATATATAAGTATACATATACTATAAAAGTATACTTAATACTTATTTAAAGCTTTACATGTATAAGCTATTATTAACACAACTTTTAAATATACTTATAGCGATTTTGTACTATGAAGAATTGCATAATATAGTTAATTGTGCGACAATGATAATGTATCAGTTATGTATTTAAATGCATGTTATATAAATACGTTGAGATATATTCGTCAGATGAATTAATTTTATAAATAATTTTATTTATAATTAAAAATAAAAATATTTTATTTTAAAACAATCGTTTGTTTATTTATTATTATTTAGCGTTGTTATTATATTTATACTTCGCAGACGATGAAGTTAGATTTAATTGCACAAAGTAAACACGGCGCATTCACACGGATACCTAGATCGGTACTGCGGCCATTACTAACACATGAATAACACGTGACCTTAGCGTACGGTACATGCTTATTATGACCTAGGGAATTGTCCAACCGTTATCACGTGATCTAATACATGTTAGTTAATACAAATTACACGTTATTATATAACATTATTTAACATTGTATTGTAGTATTCGCGTCATTAAATATCAATCACAAACAACAATACATGCATTGTTAACGCCATCTCAACTATAGCATATATGTATAAGTGTAATACACTAATGGATGTATACCGCACACCTATATTAATGATGTGTATTCTAATCAGGTCACCGGAATACTACGGCTCGTGCACTACTACCGTGCTGTCACCTGGTGAGAGGAGCGTGCAATAGTACATCGCTCCGGGTTATGTATCGAACCGTTACGCTACTTCACTTACCGACCCGAGCAAAAGTAACCTCTTCACCGCGTTACTACGAATATATAGACCGGTTATAACGACTTACCCTACTTACTTCGTAGTTGTATATACACCACTATCGCAGTTTATAGACTGTATATTGAATGTATATTTAATTGTTTAGTAATAATCTATCTACGGCTATATCCGTAAATATTGATTTACTAACAATTAAATATGCATTCACCTAATGGACAGCATTACCCGACTACTTATAAATACATTAGTATATCCTAGAAATAACAAACATTAATTTCAATAGAAGTTATGCAATAGTTATAAATATAGAAGTAATATTCACGTGTACATTTAACTATGATAAATGTGTTATTTATAATTACGTATTTAATATACATATTAATCTAAAATATACATAATTAATATAAAAAAATAATTAATAATAGCACAATTATTAATAAATTTGGAATAAGTATTTTAGATATTACTACGTGGTAATGTCCCGTTCTCCCTATGGTCACATTAATAGTACATGGTATTACCATGGAGTATACTCCCTGGTAATACTAATATTCACATATGTTAATAATAAACACATACATATATATATATATATATATATATATTAAAAAATAAATTATTATTTAATCTGATATTCACTAATAAATTGTCTTTCGATAGACATAGCCATACGAATCTTTTGTTGTTTATTCATGTTTTCAGTTTACAAGTTGTTTGTTGTATGTTTTATTATTTAATGAATTTATGAAGTTCAGATTAATACATAGTTTTATAAAGCACATAACTGTTTTATTAGTTTTAATATTTAATTTAAAAAAATATTTATATCTATTAAAAATGTATTGGCAATTTAATCAAATTACATATTAGTAATTAAATTACATAGTTTTATTAAAAACTATACATATCTATAAATAAATAAATATATATATATAATTATATATATATATATATATGTTTGTAGTAATAATGTATAGTTTATTAACCCTTTATATACCTCGCTACCTATTCCTGGCGACAAGCTATAAAGCATGCTTTACTTGCTGCAGCATTTCGATACTGTAGAATTGACGGGTTTACCGTTAAGACTGCTTTCTCCGTTCACCTTACTAAATATCAAGTTTCCTCATTCCTTTAGTATGTGTTCAATACATCGATATAAAGAAAGCTTATTTCTTTATATCGATGGTTGAATAGCGTATAATATGTTGAATTAATAATATGAATATAATTATATGATAGATTTATAAAAATAGATTATGTTACAATATAATATAAGATTGTCGATTTTAAATACGTTAATCGATAATATATATATATATATTATAGTACTTAATTATTTATTTTATATTTTAAAAAGTGACCTATAGGTACTAACGATACCTATACAATATGTAATATATTAAATAGTCTATTAAATAGTCTATTAAATAGTATATATATATATATACATGAAATAAAAGTAGATACAATATTGAATTAGCAATGACAGTGGTAGCGTTAGTAGTTGTAGTAATGACAATACTAATATATATATATATATATATATATATATATATATATATATATATATATATATATATATATATATATATATATACTAATATATGTATTAGTATAGATTTATAATTATTAAAATACATTGATATATCAATAATTTATTTTTCATTAAAAGATTGAAACTTATTTTTCATAATATATATATATATATATATATATATTTATATATATATATATCTTCATCATTCCCTTGAATTCAAATTTGCCGTTATATTCACCAAGGAACAAGCTTTCGATAGACATAGCCATATGAATCTTTTGTTGATTTTTCATTTTCGTTTTCAGTTGTTTGTTTTATGTTTTATTATTTAATGAATTTATGAAGTTCAGATTAATACACAGTTTTATAAAGCACTTAGCTGTTTATTAGTTTTAATATTTAATTAAAACAAATATTTGTATCAATTAAAAATGTATTGGCAATTTTAATAAAATTATATATTTGTAATTAAATTACATAGTTTTAAAAACTATACATGTATATTGTATAGTATATATCATCAGAGCTATACATATGTATATATATATATATATATATATATATATATATTTAATTATTTACTTTAGTATTAAACACTAGCAAAATACACCGGACATTAGTTATATGTATATATATATATATATATATATATATATATATATATATATATACGTAGGATTTTGTTGTTTTTGTTCGGCCATAATGAACGTTTCGTTGCTATTATATGGATGAAAACGGTTCTAAGGCAGATGCGATGAGTTGCGTAAACAAAATAATAACATTTTATTTATCAAACCTAACCCCAAACCAAAACTCAAACCCAAACACATACCAAAGCTCAAACCCAAACCAAAACCCAAATCCCAAACCCAAATCCCAAACCCAACCAATATCTATATGAATTACGTAACGGAATACAGCGAATATACTATATATAAATAATATATATATATTGTTTTACTAATTATATTTATGTATATAACTACTTAGCGCATAATATATAAAGAAGTGAGGGGTGGGGATATTTACAAGTAAGTGGTCAATAGTATCGAACGCGGAGAAGAGGTCAAGTACGCGAGGAGTGTGCTATTTGTATTATCAAGATAAGTGAGAATATCGCTGGAGCGGTTTCTGTTGATTCGGAAGTAAGTTGTGCGCTTTGGAAGATTTGAGGCATTGTGTGCGATATTAAATATGTTAGTTGTTTCGCGAAGATTCGTTCCGAGGTTTTGGAGAATATTTACAGAGTTGATATTGGGTGATAATAATGAGGCTTTAGTTGTCAATATTTGGTGTCTTAAGTATGAATAAGAGATGAACATAATGTATCCGTAAGTATGTCTAGTAGAGCGTCTATCTATGTACATGCAATCGATGTCGTTGTTGTCCCCGCTTTTTATAAAGATAGATGCAAAGAGTTATACACTACTGTCCATATAACCAATGTAAATAGTATGTAAATTATATATATATATATATATATATATAATATATACTACTAATTACTATTAGTACTATTTTTATTATTATCACTACTATTGATACTAGTGATATTATTAATAATTTATAATATTAATTGTTATATCTACAGATTTATGAAACACTTACATATTTTATTCATATAATATTTTTTTTAATTTTAATATATAGGTAAATAATATATATATAACTAAATATGTTGACTATAGTTAATTATAATTATATTTATTTATATAAATACTTACATAATATATAAAATACATATTCTTGGAAGATTATTTTACAAATGTATATTCTTATGGCAACATATGTAGTTATACATATTACAAAGATTTTTCAACTTCACAATATCTTTGCATATTATTTACTATATATATATATATATATATATATATATATATATATATATATATATATAAATAGTGGGCGTTGCTCCCACACGGATATTATATTTTGAGAATCTGCAATCTAAGCAATGATATCAAGTGATCATCTCATTACATACGTTACTTTAATCAACGATACAGCATGCATGTACATGTTCAGTAAACATTAACAATAGGTATATATATAATACATACAAATATCTATATAGATATTTGTATTTAATCTTTAATTTGTCATCTTATTATATTTGTATTATTAATACCTGATAATATATATATATATCAGTAATTATTATAAAAATATAATAATCTAAAAAATAAATTATTAAAGATATTATTATACTAATATTAATATATGAATATATTAAAAACTACTATGTTATGTATATATTAATATAGTTGTTTATATGTAATCTTGTACAGTTATACATATACGGAAGAATAAATTCTACATTAAAATCACTATAATATCCTTCATAATATTGTAAAGATATGATAAATAATAACTATGTTACACAAAGATTTTGCGAAGAAAAATTGTCTTCGTAAAATCTGTGGGTTATATATATAAATAGAGTATGTTATATATATATATATATATATATACTATAGTAATAGAACTAGAGAGATAGAATCTGCTAGAGCTTTCTCAACTCTTTCTTAACTCTATGACTATAGTAGGTATATAGACATATATGTATGTTTATTTTTTTAAATATTATTATATATCGTTGTATTTATATAATTCTGTTTTTATTTGTTTCTTTACTTCCGGTATGTCCCACTAATACAAATAGAATAAACAGTACAGTATAATAAAAATATCACAAATAACGCAGTCTCTTTACATAGGGGTGTATCATGGCCTCCTTTACATTAAAGGAGGCCAGGGGTGTATACACTTTTAGTAGACCACCTTATTCCTTATTCCTTATAATTAAATATGTATGTATATATCTAAGTATATATACCTAGAGATATATATATATATATATATATATATATATATATATATATATATATATATATATATATATATATCTAGGTATATATATATATTTATGTATATATCTACTACCCTACTATAAATCATATAAACTATCACTAACTAATAGATATGCACCTAGTAACGTAGATATAATAACAACATGACTGACTTAAGCTTAGCTAGGTATATTAATAATATAACATTAAAGAGGCCATTAAGAATAACAAACTAACCACTAATAAACAACAACATAACAACACGAATGAACAACGATAAAGACTATGAAATATATGAAATAAGTGAACTAAAGATTGACGATATCCGCACGAAGCTATCGAGGTAATAGTTATAAGATGTGATATTACCATATACGTTATGTAATAAATGTACACTTCAAACGAACGCCTGTTTATTATTAATAAATATCAGAAAACTCATTTATTTATTATTTTACATATACACAAATTTATATATATAATAATAACAATAATTATATTTATTAGAAGAATTTTAGTTTGTTTTTCGTTAGTTTTAGAGTTTATATTCTTCTTATTTAATAGTAATATGATTTTTCCACCTAAAGTGCTTCAAAATAATATATCATATTTTCTGTTGTATATATATATATGTATATTTAAATAAATGGATATTAGAAGCCATATAGAACTAGAACTAAACAGTACAAGTCTACTACTGAAGAACAGAAAGCTGACGAAGAGTTAATGGTGAAGTGATTCAGATGCTTCAAGACTACACATGCCTTATAATATGATACATGAATAGCTCCATGTGAAAAGTATAATCAGTGCAAACTTACCTAATACATCTAAGAATATTCTGGATAACTTTTACCAGATATATTTCTAAATCTTACTTTGTAAGTTAATAATATTTCACATAATTCAATATTTAGATAATTCTAATGATTGCTAATTAGTAACGCTTAATTTGTAATATTGACATCTCTATTTTGTTTATTTATTCTAATACACCTGGACTATATTTAGGTTAATTATTAAGTCTAATTTAATCAGCTGTAAAATAATACTGAACATAATTTCAATGATTTAATATTGGAGGTTCTCACAAATGTAGAGATCGTTTCAAATGGAATAAATATAAATACAGTTTAAAAATACATTCAAATTATAACATAAACTTTAAACATTATCTTATTATAAATTATATCTCATATAAATTTAAATTTGTCTCTATTAATAGTCACCATTAAGTTATGATACGAGATAGCAATGAGATATAGAGATAGATATAATATATATTTACTAGAAAACATTATACTAGTACTACTTTATTACTACACTATATACATCCTATAGTCCTACATGCATAAATGTTCATTATAGGTATATATAATATAAGAATATAATAACAGAGCCTGATATATATATATATTGATGATTTATTATACATAATGATGTAAGTATACTATAATAATACTATAAAATAATGGATAGTGCATTAACTTCATTGAATGATGTCACTAAATCGCCATTAAAAGCAAATAAAACAAGTAAAAACAGTAATATAAAAACAGTATAAAAACAATGTAAAAACAATCTGACAGGGTGTTTATGTACAGGGGTGGGTGGGGCAAGGTACGTTTCCAGGTCTAGTCAGGCCAATAGGGGCGAGTCCAGCTGTAGTAAGACCAAAAAGGGGCGTGTACCTCGCTAGTCAGATCAAAAGGGGGCGTGTCTAGTCAGACCAAGAGAGATCTTGTCTCCTTAGCTTATATTTAATGTCTCGCAGGTTCTTAAGAAGTTTGTAATTGTTAGACGGATCAGCGGTGTTCTTTGTTTTGATTGTTGTGACCACCTAGAGACAATAGCATTGTTATAGTATAGGTAGCTACATTGTAACGGTAGTATTGTTATAATCATGTATCATATGGTATATATATATATGTATGTAACTAAAATATTCTATAAATAAATATTAAATTAAAATTTTAATATATTTTATTTTAATAAATTTCTATATATATATAAATATAATAAATGAAATAATTATGAATATTATTTTTAAACAATAGATTATTAAATATTAAAATCTTCAATAGCTATTTGAAGCTATATAATTAAGTTTATAGTAAACAATATACAAATAAAATCATTATCTATTTTATTAATTAACTTCATTTCATTTTTAACTTTCTAAACAATTACCTATACAAAATAATAAAGAATCTACACCACATTGTGCTAGAGACAATATAATTATTAGCTTATAAATAGTATAGTATAGGATTCTATAAGTAATTTTGTATTTTATATTAGTAATTAAATTATTAATGTGTATCATCTTGGATAACTACAAAATACAAAATAAACTTTACCCAGTAAAACAAGCCTTTGTTTACTGTTCTTATTTAATTCTGGTTATTTAGCGTAATAGTTGACCAGTGAAACGAGAGTTAATTGGGTCAGTATTTAAGTTAAATAAACCTGAACTTGCCCGTGTTCCAAAGGGAAGGCGATAGAAGAGGCTGTAGTATGTCTGGACTGTCTTTTAATAGCTGGAGGTGATGTCTATTGGAATTTTGGGCATTGAACATCTTTATATTCAACATAGGCATATTTATCAATTTCATTAAATAATAATTGTATAGTTTTATAATTCAATTATATTTATATTTACTTTATAATACCTCCTAATTTTTATTAGCTAATTTTATATTTTTTAAATTCTAAAGTGAGCATATTTTCATTCCTTTTTGAAGATGTAATTATAGGCATACTTGAAATATAATTTATAATTTGTTCAAGAAAATGTTATACAAAATCAAATTATATACCTTAAGTCATGAGATATGGTACAGTGTTTTTTATAGTTTTTTGAATGATATTTTAATGAGATAATGATTTACAAGCTAACATCAAGCGTGATATAATTATGTTTAAGGGGATATCGCCATAGATAAATTTGTTAAAATCGAGAAAAAAAATATTAGGTATTGCGTACTATTGATTAATGATATGTTATTCATTAACTGTGAACAAATAATCTATGAAATCAGTTAAGAAAAAGGATAAAAAGTATCTTTTATAGCATGCCTTTCTAAAATAAATTATTTATTTTAAATCTACATTCAAAACTAATATAAATTGTTATATAATATTTTATATATAATATAATCACAATATCAAACATTTTAAAATAGATTTTTTACATTTATTTGATTTATAAAATAAATTATTTATTTTGAAATCTACATTCCTAACTAATATACATTTTTATATAATCTTTTATATCTAATATATAAATTCTATAAATATAACATGTATATATAGATAAGAAAACAGATCTATTACTTTATAATATTGATTTTATATTAGATGAATACATAATTTGATTACACTCTAAATAATAAAATTGATATAGGTACTATAATTATTATATAACATATGATATATATATATATATATATATATATATATATATATATATATATATATATATATACATTTTTATAAAAATAACATTTATATCTTCCCAATATTACCAAAGATTTTCCAAAGGAAAGATATTGCACTTATGTATATTTCTGTAACCTAATAATTCGATATGGCCATCTAGCGGTATTAGTCAGATAATAAGAATTGTCTATATGTATAGTAATTTCTTAATTTCTTAATTAAAATATCACATGTTATAATATTTCATATACTATTTCGCCATCTAGTGTTAATGGTCAGATTCATTTTAAATTTACATTTTTAAAGGTACTAGAGATAGATAGGGAGTGCAATATCTTTCCTTTGGAAAATCTTTGATATTACTAAGAAAATATAAAACTATTACTTTATGATATTGATTTTATATTAGCTAAATGTATACATTTATTACTTTATAATTTATTTGAATTTTATTGAATTTATTTATTGTTGACTTTTCATAATTGAGTTGTTTTATTCGGAATAAATTATGTTGCTATGTTTTCACATATAAATCAGTGTTTAGATAACAGTACTGATAACAGTACTAGATAACAGTGATCCACCTAATTTCTTTTGCTATATATAAATAACATATGTATACACAATTCCAGAGAAACAATATTAAAAAATGAATGTATGATATATTGGATTTTATAAAATTGGTGAAAAAATAAAAGTATATATATTATTATACATGTAAAATAAATATTTTGTTGTCTCTAGAATTATAGATATAAATGTCCTTTTTATATAACAAAAAAAAACAATTTTTAAATTCAATGAAGATGTTTTTAGAAACACTCAATAAACGGAGGTAATGCATTCCCTACCTCTATATACGTAAATTCAACAAAATATCCCTTTAATACGGTAACAATGTGTACATCGGACTCGATTATAATACTGTAGGATGAAGTTTGTATGATATTTACATTATTTTGGTGTAGTCCTTTCATCCCATCCAAGAACTTAGATGAAGTTTTCACTTATAACATATGGCTCTAAAGTCCCTTCGAAGCCGCTCTCAGGTTAAGGCATCCATGGTTTTAATGAGAGCCGATCATTTTTTTATACACAATTATATAAAATCACTTCTAAATATTATTTTAAATCTAAGTTATTAGACCGGATGTGGCTTGAACCCGCGTCCTACTGATTGTGTGTATGAGGCCAACTGAGCCACACAGGTATCATAGATATTAGTACTTAGCTAGATCTAAAGAGGGTAGGGGTAAGAGCTAACAAAATGCGAGCGAAGGTTCATGATTTGATCAGACTTCATCTCTAGTTCGGCGACCAGGTCCGCAATCTTCTGTTCGCAGTTCATAATCTTCCTGAGGTCATTGGAGGCGTCGAATTCACACAGTTTATCGCAGTATTGTTGATGTTTCCTATGTGATTAGTACATGATATAGTGTCATTGTATATTAATCAAAGGGTAATAGTTATATATATATATATACTATATAATTATAGTTAAATATATAATAGATATGTTAATCAGGAGGAGATACAGATATGTTACTGAATGAAATAGATAAAGCAAGGACATGTATTATATAAAATCTCATGTATATAATGAGCTAACTGAAAGTAATAGGAATGCACAGATACAAATTATAAATTGAATTACTGATAATAAAATAATTAATTGATAATACAAAATAATGTTGTCAAATGGTTTGTACAATGTGCGTTTAAAATATTATATAAATATTTAGAATATTAAAAATGATTATCAATATTTATTTATATTATCCATTTTTAAAGAATCAAACTTCTTTTAAATATCATTTTAATTTTATATCCATATACCATTAATTTCAATAATTGGTAAATATGAATTATAATAAAGATTGTTTACAATTATTATAGTTTCGTTATTATAATAAAATTTATCTGGTGATATATATATATATATATATATGGATGTGTTAATATGTTTAACCAAGCTATAATTTAAATGTTGAGAGATCTCTTATATGCTATTTATAATGAATAAATAATATTAATAAAAATGATTATATTTGTAAATTATTAAAATTGTAAACAATTATAAAATATTTACAAGAAAAGTAAAGGTGAAATCACTCAACCGTGAAATAAGCATCATATATCACGGATGGTACAAACATAGATAGATTAGTGAATTCATCCTCCAATTGTTTCAGCAGATCAAACAGATAACACGACTCCGCGGTACTGTCTACGAGGGGGGCGGGGGGGCTAATGTGGTGTCTAGCGAGGGCTGATGAGGAGGTAGTGGTGGTGGCGGTGGCTCTAGTGCATCTGTTCATCTGGTGCAGCTTGGAGGGGGGTGACTGTAGGCGAGGTAATGGTAGGCAGTTGTTAGGGTGGATTAGGGGTAATAATACATAGTTATTAGGTGGATTAGGTGTAATGAGAACATGTTTGTATACTATTATATGTATGTATAAAGGGGGTATCCCAATACTAGTATTTCATGAAATAATTTCTGGAAATGTTTGCTAGAAAATCATTTTCTAGCAAGGTAACTACAATTGTAGTAGGATATCCCCCATATTTTACGGCAACTTGCCGGAAATATAGTAACTTAAAAGGGGTATCCCACTACAACTTTATAGAAAATCACTTTCTAGCAAACATCTCCGGACATTATTTCCGGAAATAGGGGAAAGGTGGATAGTAGTGACAGGTGTATAGTAATGACACCCCACGTATCTCAAAAACTACAAGTCCAATTAAATTTATTTATATACGAAAGTTGTGGGTATTCACAAGCTTTATTGACATAAGTATTTTTTATTTCCTTAATTTTCAATATAAATAAATTAAATCAATTAATCGATTTTGTGAATATATTCTTAAAAAATTACGAAATAAGTTTTTATAAAAGTATTTTTAATTCCTTGATATTTAATGGAAAATAGAAAATTAAAGTATTATACTAAAGATGAATTTAATATCTACACGAAAATATAATTCATATTAATTTATGATTATTGGAAATGTTTCTACGATCAATTACATATACCATATACATTCGTATAGTAGTGACACCCTAAAATCGGGTAGTAGTGACAGTCAAATGGATTCTGATTGGTTGTCGATAATATTGCAATGAAATATAATAAATATAATTCAATTGCGTGTGTATACAAAATTATTTCAAGTATTTTTTAGAAATAATCGGGAATAATAGGTAACAAATAGTATTGTAATGTATTTCCACCTACCGGTTATTATTAGTACTAATGCATGTCAGTACTACACTCGGGGTGTCATTACTACACGCATTGGAGTATAGTAATGACACCCTCGTTATCTCAAGTGTTAAGGGGATGTCCCAGTGTTCAAAATGATAAAAAAAAAAAGATTTTGTATTTATTTTTTATTCCATAATATTAATACATGTAGTGTGTTTTAGTATCTGTATAAATATCAGCTGCGAATTCAATCTATAAATGCCATAAAATTGATTTCTAAATTGTTATATTATCAATAGATATGTATACTTTCAACTTTCAAATGCTGTTTTCTCAGAATAATTATTTCGCGCTAGGTATGTGTGTATAAACTTAGGTATAACAAAAACTAGTATATGTATTCTACTAATTGTTATTGCATTATATAAATAACATATATATGAATACTATTACAGGCGTGATTTTCTAAATTTGTATATGTATAGTTGCAAAAAATAACAATTTCTATAGAAATTCCGTAAATTAAAAAATTAAAATGTGTGCATATATATATATATGTTATATACTATATATTATAAAAATTATGTCCTGTAATATGTTGTGTATACATTTAATGAATGGAATATAACAAAAATTAGCTCAGTTCAATGAATAGAAATCTGCGCGCCTAGTTTTGCGTAGACCCATTATTTGCTATCTCTATACATAGAGAGGCGGGCGTCGTGTGCCATCCCCTTAACGATTATATTAAAAAAATTTAATAGCAATTATTTAGATAATATTAATTTATATATACAATATAAAAAAACGTTATATAGATTATCAATAGTTTAAGAGTTATTGCAATATATTTAAAACTGTCACTACTATCCACCTTTCCCCTACTGGTAGTGGGATGTGACCTCCTTAACTAACTATAAACAATATTATAATAGAAAGGTTTATTGACTCAGAAAACGATGGACGTTTATGTGCGTCAAGTTGAAATAAAACAAATAAATAGTTACACAAATAATAATTAATTTAAAAAGAAGACATTATAATGATAACATATATGTATAACTATAGTTTATGATTAATACAATGATATTAATCATGTGATGTATTCTATTTACTTTCTATATATGCTATGTGCATTCTTATATGTGATATTTAAATTAGGCAGGTATTAACTAAGTATTAAGTATAATAATTATTATATATAATCTATTGGTTTTTCATTGGCATTATTTTAAATATAGACATTATATAATTAAATTAATTTAATATTACATATTACTTATTAAATACTACATCATATATTAATTATTACAGAAATATCACAATATATAGATTTAATAATATTTGTTAATCACATATAGAGTTTTGTAAAAAAAATAAATTAATAATTAATAATTTAATTAATAATTATATTTGGATTAAATAATATTTGAATTAAACGTTAAAAATTAAATATAAATTAAAGAAAATGCCATGAAACATTACGGTAATTCATATTAATATAAAAACATTTTTATATAGTTCACTTTAATATTTAGGTGTAATTCACATATTTTTAGTCTGAATATAAATGTATATATTATTATATAATGTATTAGCGAATATACAAATCTATAATATTATTAATTCTAATAACATTCACCATTATAAATAGAGTGTCATAATGCTGTCCGTATGGTGACATCTAAGTAACTACAGTGCCATGCATTAATAATTATTCTAGATATTTTAATATTTAAAAAGTGTTCTTGATAAAATTTAGCATAACAATAATAATTTATATATATATATATTTATATGTCCATATTTATTTCTATGCGTGTATAGGTTTGTAAATCTATATGACTACATTTTGCATGCATATACATTACATATTACTTTGATGCATATAATATTTCATAACAGTGGAATGTGTATATATATATATACGAGTGCACAAAGATATAATAATATGCCGTAATACACACTAATAATAACAATTTTGTTATGGCGCTTATTCCTGGAGATTCTCTGCGAGTTCAGTAGCGACCAGACCTCTTGAAGGTTGGTGTTTAGGGAGTGACTAGTGGCAGATGACTGTGTGCGTGTGTGGAGAGAGAGATACAATGCTTAGTTAATTATGTGTGTAGGTAGGGAGATAGGTAGGCAGGTAGGTAGGTAGGCAGGTAGGTATGTATGTAGGCAGGCAGGCAGGTAGGTAGGTAGGTAGGCAGGTGGGCAGGCAGGTAAATAGGTAGGTAGGTGGGTAGGTGGTAGGTAAGTAAGTAGGTAAGTAGGTAGGGAGATAGGTAGGTATGTAGATAGGTAGGTATGTAGATATGTAGGTAGGTATATAGGTAGGTAGGTATTGATCAGTAATGGTGGTGGGTGGAGGGCTAACTCAATAATTGATAGGAGACAATCAATAGTATTGGTATTGTTGGAGGCCTGCGCTATAGGATGTAATAATAGTATTGGCATTGTGGTGGTAGTGGTGGTGAAGGTAGTGATGGAGGTATTATGGAGAGGTCAATATATCAATAATATATATATAGTATTATATAATATATAATTGCTAAATACTAAATTATATTATATAAAAAAAATACTATTCAAATTCAGATTTAATATTAAATTCATTAGGATTAATATTAAATAAGATTTGTATATTAATATACAATAATAACTATATATAAAAGTATGTTATCACTATAACATGATGTAGTAGATCTTATAGGATCGTATATAAATAATAGATGATTAGGTAGGGGGACAGGAGAGGTATGGTATATATCACCCATCCCAAATATAAATAGTAGAAGGATAGACTATATTTGATCCCCTTCAATATGTAACAATACGATAGCAGTCTATAAATTATAGACTAATGTTTTATTTGCATTAATTTAATATAATATAATGATTACTGAAGAATTCTTATATTATAATGAATCTCATGTTTAAATAAATATATATATATATATATATATATAATATAATATATGAAATATAGTCGCTGTCCATGCCACTAACCCTGCCAGTAACGAATGGTATGGGTTGATTGGGAGTCTTAAACGACGAAGGGGATACGACATTCTTTGTATGGGGCGGAGTCAGTCGCTTTGTGGGCGGAGTCAGCCTCTTTGTGGGCGGGTTTATCGTGTGTTTGCACGGAGGCGACGCCCTTTTAATCGATAACTTCCTAGTGGCAGAAGTAGCACCAACTGTAAACAGTAATTGTATATGATATTAATGTATTAATTACTATATGTATATATTTTCAGGCAACAGCATAGAATTGGGCGATAGCATAGAAAATATATCGATCTTAATCTGAAGCCCTTTAGAGGAAATAATAACATCAATTATATATTTCGTACGAAAAAAAATGTACAATTTAAAACTTGTAATAAATATTTATTATTATTATTATTATATATGTATATTATTTACTTGTAATATTCAATATGAATATATTCGTTTTTAATATAAAATATCTCGATTTATTTATTAAATAAAGCTGCTTATAGATATAATATAGATAATTTTTCATTTCTTTTTATGGTACTTATAAATTATTTAAATTCTTTATTTTTTTAAATTTCATATGTTCTACGTTTGTTTCAATAATGTATGTTATCGTTACCAATATTTTAACTTTATACTTTCAACTACTGAATTATGTGTCAATCTAAAATCAATAATATTAATAATAATAATAATAATAATAATAGAGATAGAAAAAAACAAAAGCTAAATAAACGCCATTACCTGGGGAAGTTCTTTTGCTGTGTTTGGACATGGATTTCTTAACCGCATAGGGAGGTGAATTATTCTTAACCTCGTCTAGGATGATTTGATTGACATCTGCAGACTTTTGTAACTGCAATGTTATTGTGTTACATAACTCATTCAAATGAAACAATTTAAACTATTACTGAGTATTTTAAACCTTTGCTGCTTTTTCTTGCATTATTTTTCTATGAAATTTTTCTTCTTTGAGTTTTTCTTCCAATTCTATCAATTTATTCTGTAAATATTTATAACAAATAATTAAATTAAATTCACTTTATAATTTTTAAAAATGAACATCAAAATAAACATTTTATTATCTAAAATTATAAACAACAATAAAATTAGTAACCCTATTTATAGATACATTACATTGTGAGATCTATATTAAATGATTGCAAATTAGGTAATGTTTAGAAACACATATATATATATATATATATATATATATATATATATATATATATATATATATATATATATATATATATATATATATATATGTACATAGTATTATTATACACCTATGAACTGATTGATTAGTACTATAAGTAATTACTATTAAAAGACATATATTATATATTAAATATATATATATTCGAGTAAAGCTACCCCTATAAAACTAGCACTAGTTGCACTAACCTCAGACAGTGTCTGGGTACTGGCAAGACGAAGTTGGGCAATCTCGAGCTGAGATATCTTATCCAGTTGGCTCTTCAGTTTATCATTGTGGTTGTCGGTTCTTCTCATCTGACCAATGAGGAGGTTGTAGTGATGCGTAACGGAGGAGGAGGCGTGGCTCTAATTAAATGTGCTGTGTGCTATCATATATTTTAATTAAATATCGTATTATATTACGTTATATATTATAATCATTGCGATTATCACTTCTTCTCATCTAGCCAATGAGGATGCTGTAATAGGGTATAATGGATAGTATAATGGTAGAGGTGGTGTGGGTTTAATTAAATGTGGTGCGTATATTATATATTTTAATTAAATGTTGTATTATATTTTCTATATTTTCGTATTAACGCATATGTTATATGTATGATATTTATTAAATGTTATGTTGAGTTATATATTATAATTAAATTGTATATTATATGATATATTGTAATTAAATGTAATGTTAAATAGTATATGTTACATATGATATGTATTAATTAGATGCTGTTATATATAATCGCCTCAACAAATATACATGTTACTATTATCAACTATTGAAACTGAAAAATTGGATTTTAAACTATTGTTTACTAATATACCATTACCGCTATTAACTTCATGCAATACTATGATTCTCTAGATGGTTAAACAATGTTGGAAATCGCTATAACAATATGTATCCTAAATATTTGATAGGTGTCCATTGAATTCAATATTAATTATATATAATTGAATTATATTTTTAAAAATTATATTATAATATATTGATAATTATTGATGAACATATTTATAAAATATAGTAATCTAATTACATTATATATTTATTGATAATATATATATATAATTGTAAACTAAACTAGTAATAAATTATTTTGAAATATACTATTCTTTTCAAATTAATTTATCAAGTGAATTTAATTTATTAATTTAACCCAATTAACCTTAATATAAGTTGATTATATTCAAAAATACAATAACCGTTATTGTAATAATAACTACATAAATATCTAGAATATCTATTAATAGAAAAATAGATAAGGAGATAGATGAACTAATAACCTTTCTTTCAAAATCAATCATTTGATAAGTATTCTTTTGTTTAGTGGTGATTTCCTTCGAAGTTTTGGAGATGTCAAATTTATTAGAGTTTCTCTCATTTAACATCGTCCTCATACCTGGTGAATTCAGAATTACATACATTAGTATTAGTAAATACAATTACATATTAGTAAACAATGCTTTCATAAAGGTCAATGTGCAATGCCCATGATTTTAGTTATTATCAAAAATACTCATAAAATTAGTTATTCTTTCAATGCATAGATGAATGATTATCAGGAATAATCAATATAAAATAATCAGAACAATTTTAAAATGATTATCATATAATGATTATATAATGTTATTTTTGTTATTTTGGTAGAGTCCAAAAGGTCCTAATATCCTTCAAAGCTGCTCTCGTGTTAAGGAATCCATGGTTTTAATGAAAGCTGATCATTGTGTGTACTACACTAGGTGGTAGGTGTAACAACCTGATAGAGCCTTCTCCAAATCGAATGCCTGATGTTCAGCTGATTCAAGTCTCTTCTGAACCTCTGTGATAATAGTAGTGATAGTGATGGTGGTGGTGATATTAATGGTAGTGGTGGTAATAGTGATGGTGGTGATGATGTTAGTGGTATTAATGGTCACAGTGGTGGTGGTGGTGATTTATAATGGTCGCTATCGCCAAACAAATATATACATATATTGCAATAGATAGGGTATGTGTAAATCTAGGAAATGTAAACCTATACATAAACAAACACACTTTGTAAATCATTGCAATCTAATTAAAGGTGTACATAAAGCTAGAGTGTTCGTAATACATATGATTACAAGAATCAGTATTATCTAATAATAATAATAATATTTATGAATTGAAATCTCATATATATATATTGAATACAATACAAATAGCGGATACAAATGGACCCCCAAGAAGTCATAGACTGTTATACATGTTATAAATAACTGTGAGGGGACCTGGACAATACAATACAAATAGTAACATTGTAATGTACATGTATATCATAGCATAGGTCTACTTGTACAGGAGCTAAAGTCAAACTTCTCATGTCGAAGTCACTAATTGGTGCTAATGAATCACTATAATACTAGGGTGCGTGCCCATTACAAGGACAATAGAACTGTCGCTAGCGGTAACAGTAGCAGAAGTAGTGGTAGCGGCGCAGCAGTAAATAGCTTAATGTGGGCGCGGTAGAGTTCCGGTATTGTACGCATAGCGCCCCAACGCGTGGACAAGTTCAGACACGAGATTGTGTACCGATACTGAATAGATATATAACTAATTATCGTAGAGGGCATGTGTTATACTAGAATACCTGCTACATATATTGATGTCGATATATGTGTGTGTGTGTGTGTGTGTGTGTGTATGAGTGTGTATGTATGTGTGTATGTGTATAGAATACTATGTATTTAATGATATATTGATATTCTATAATGATTTATTTTCCAATTATATACAAGGATATTATGCCCTATAGCTCCTCGATATTCTCACTTACCTTAATATATGCATTCATTAATTATTTTATAATTAGCTTCTATATATATATATATATATAATATATATTTTTATATTATATAATAGTAATAATAAAATATGTATACATATATATATACATATATACCTATAGGTATAAAAATATATATTTTATATAAAGATAATTATTATTTTGGTAACTAATTGAAACTAAAATCAACAAAATGTAAAATTAAATTAGAAATTAAAAATGAATAGAAATAAGTGAATAAAAATTATTGTATTGTATAATTTAAGAAATTAGTTTACAAATTATATAATATTTCTTACAATGAAAGTTAATTTTAAAATAACTAACACCATCATAATTGAAGGTAGGATTCAATATTAAGAATTCTATATTTTATATCTATTAACCAATCAGATGGCAGACAATTAGCACTAGTTCAATAGTCAATACACTGGTAAAATAATCAATATAGGTCTATTATCATGGTACAATCAATGTTATATAATGTATAATTATTTAATGTGGTGTGTTATATGATGTGATATTATGTAAGGTAATGTATTGTATTGTTATATAATGTAATAGTATGTGTATTATGCAATGCAATGTATTGTAATTTAGTATGATGTAATAGTGTATTGTATTATGTTATATCATTTATAATGGCGTTTATTAGAAGTTATATAAAATAAACAAATGACAAAACAATAAATATAGAAAAACAATTAATAAAAACAATTATGATGCAAATAGTTCAAATTTCGTGGATCATATTTGAAAGAAGAAAAGAAAGAACTATGTAATGTTATACATATCATATATATAGTAGTGTTATACATAGTGTATATACATTAGTATTAGTCAAATTTATATACAGTAGTATTATAGTGTATATACATTAGTATTAGTCAAATATATATACAGTTTTGTTATACATAGTGTATATATAGTAGTGTTAGTCAAATATCTATAAAATATAGTTATACATAGTGTATGTATAATACTACTGTATATAAACTCTAACACCTCTGTATATACAAGTAGTGTTAGAGTGTATAATGTAAGCATAGTAACCAGTAGCTCCGAATGTGATATCTGCATTAGTGGTTGCCATAGAAACATCGGGTAGGTGTGTGTCCAGCATGGTATCAATGCCAGTGAAGTCTGCAACCTTATCCAGGGCTCTGTCTGTTCAATGGGTGTAAGTAGATGTAGGTCAAGTATTAGTGATAGTCAGTGATGGGCGCGATCATGACAGTGATCGTAATCGACAATCATCAGCTACTGATCGAAGATGGACTATCGTGAACAAAATTAACAAATACTTTGTATATAATTATATCAAGAAATAACAAAATAGGGGATATAATATAAACGTTTTATTTACGAAAAGTTGAAATATGATATAATAAAATTAGTAATAAAATAATATAATATAATGAATTCGCTTTCAATAAAACTAACAATACAAAGTTAGTATCGTTTAATTTATTACGTAGTGGTTTATTTACATTTGTAGCAATACTAAACATTCTTTCTACCGGTGCAGATGATGGAGTATAAAATTGTATTTTAATAATAACATTTTTATAATAGGATATTATTAAGAATATCTAAATTAATATGTTTACTATTTATATAATTGAGTATTTCTATTTATTCAGTTGATTTATAAGTGAATGGTCCATTATCATCAATAACATAGAATTCATTAATATGAATTAGTATCGCTTTGTTCTGGTTTAGTTATGTAAAACTCATTATCTGAGATATGTCTATTGCATATAACATATTGCTTAATTAATGTAGATAACGACAGATATTTTTCTTCTACATAATTAACCAATCTTTACTTACATTTTTGGTTAGATATTGTTGCTATAATGGCACTATTGATGGAATAATCAAATGAAAAATAATCGTTAAACCTACGTTTTAATCCTTCCTTTAATACATCTAACAATGGTTGACAATAAACTAATTTCGAGGAGATCGACGATCAAAATAATTACATAATCGACGATCGTTAGAAAATGATCGATGATCATGAAAATTCGTGATCATCACTGAGTATAGTAATAATACAATATCAATGTATAATATCATTATTGTAATATTGTCAACAGTATATCAATAATTTATAATTAAAATATAGTTAATATATTCCAATTAATAAATAATAAACTTTCACACTAGATTAACTAAAAATAAAATGAACTTAAACTTAAATATATACTCTAAAATATAAGAAATATACAAATAATATTTGAATATGTGAGGATTTAAGTTTTAATATTAGATGTTGATAACAAATATAATGAACATATTATATAAAATTAGATACTTTTGAATAAATAATCTTGGTTAAATATAGGCATGAATTAAGTCATAGTAAGTATAGTAAAATATTGGATATATATATTAATAACCTTGAAAATGTTATTAACCTTGTAATAAATCATTGAATCTCTTAGTTTCATAAGGTAAAGAAGTCATATTCTTGCCAACTTTTTGTCTGTCATTTTCTAATAAAATCATCTTATCGTGAAGTTTACAAATTGCATTCATTATCCCTGTATAATGAATACTAATTAGTTCATAATTATCGCACTATTACATCATACTTATTATATCATAAGTATTACATCATAAGTACAGCCTCGTAATTATAGCATTATAATTATTGCACTAAAATCCTTACATTCTAGGCATTGTGTATTACTGATCATGCGCGATAACCTGCAATGTTGGAATGTTAAATATTTAATCAATGTTCACAAAAATCTATTTACAGGATATCAATATAAATTTTATAAAAAAGAACTTTATTTGTATAGATTTCTCTGTATTGATTTCAGTATAGATTAATTGTTCTATGCAATAATGCTTGTGATTGATGTGTGTATTATCTTAGTTAATATATAGACACAAGTATAAAGCTGACATATTTGATAACTTATCAAATTATACTACAAATTTATTGTAAATTTAATTACAAATTTATTGTACAAATAAATAATGTAATAGTTTGTATTCAAATTAGTAACCTTATTAAATTAATTAGATTAAAAAAATGAATTTATTTTCTTAGAGAAACATGTATAGAACATTTCCTACACTGTAATAGGTTATTAGCTAGTAATGTGTGGGTTACTTTAAATCTGGTAGGGTTAGATTGCATCATGCTTTCTATTGAAAATCAAAGCTTAATTATTATTATTAACTTTCCAATGTACAGTATTATATAATTACAATAAAATCATGCGATTAATAAACAATATACTTCAATGGAGTGGCACGGGAATGATTATATAATATATTTTACGTACATTAGCCCAATCACAATGTACATATTGATTGATTATTGATTATTGGTATTACAATTATATATTTGAAATATAAGTCGGTATTTGTTTAATTTAAATTAAATAATTTAACATTTTTATCAAGAATATTTAATCTTTACAGAGATAGAGAGGTGAAGCGATGTGATTCAGAATCAACACTGATAACGCCATCTATATTAGTGGTGTACCTTCATTGAGATTCTCGGGGAAGGCAGTCTGTTGAGGAACCTCGCGTGTCTGTTTCATGTTAAGGAAAGGTTTCCGATTGGGATAGGTGTCGTAGGTTGTAGAGATTCCTATTGACCTCGCATCTTCTATACTGTAGGGTTCGAGTTGGTGGGGTTATAGTGAAGTTGTAGTAGGGGGTGGATGGGGTTATAGTGGGGTTATAGTAGGGGGTGGATGGGGTTATAGTGGGGTTACAGTAGGGGGTGGATGGGGTTATAGTGAGGTTGTAGTAGGGGTGGATGGGGTTATATCAGTAGATAGGGCTATAGTAGAGAGTATAATAAGGGTTGTAGAGAGGGTTATATAGATGTGTACACTGTACAATAGTGAGTATGGTTGGGGTGTTAATGGCCATGACTATAGTTGTGTGTAATGTAGTTCTTATAATGATCATTATCTTATGCAATACATATTTTTATAACAATAGGCTTATTCAGATATTAGCAGTAGTCTATATAGGTGTGTGTATAGTGTATATAGATGGTTATAGAGGTTTGTATAGATGTGTATATAGGATTATATAGCTGTATAAAGAGTATACAAATATATACAAGTGTCCATGTATATATATATAAGGTGTATATATATGCACATTGTATACAGACATGTGATGTATGCATACTGAATAAGTGTGTACTGACATGCAAAGTGTGCAATGCAAACACACACACACCACAGAGCTAGAGAGAAACCTTACCTTATCTAGCTCTGTGGGGCACTCTCTAGCTATGTGGCATACACCCACACCCGTACGAATACAAAGAGCGATGACAGTTGCGTTATTCAGTTGGCACAGCGTGTATGTAATAGGTATGGTGATTGCATTAAGTATATAATTTAGTTCGTTTGTTTTCGTGCAATGTTACGCATTTTTACAAAAACGTATAAAAAGGTGTATATCATGAATTATGAAAATAAATTAATGTCGAATGACTCGCATTAAGAGTGATGATACATAATGTTTCCATTATGGATATTATTGAAACTTCATATGCGGGTATGTATATCATAATATATTTTTAATTGTTAGGTTTATCCATATGGTGTCAAAATAAAAGGGTCAAAAATTTACATGGGAAAAGATAGGGAAATTAGCATTAAATTACATAAATATGTATTTGCCATGGAAATAATTAAGATACATACATTATATTTTTAAAACGACTGTAATATATGTAGTTTATATGAATTGTATCATTAGATTATTTAAAAAATATTCTATGATTTGTTTTACTAATTATTTATATAATTATAGAAAATATATTTGTTATCTAGAATTAGCACACTTTAAGTTATAAAAATTGAAGGTATCTATTACAAAAAATTATTAGCTTACTATAGAGCTACTAATAGAGATTAATTTTGATTGTGTAAAAAAAAATTTTAGTGTAATACGATCTCGACAAATTTGTAGGTATTTCAAATGAATTTTTGTTAAAATCAATGATATTTCATAGAATTTATTTTATTTAATAAATGTATCTATATACAATTATAATTACATATGTTTTGATAATTATTACATTTTAAGAAAATAATATTATTGAAAAAAAAATTAGGTTACCTTAATATTGTGTTGTTGAAAAATTCATAGAAATGAAAAAAAATTCTTAGAATATTAAAAAAAAATAATCTAATGAATATTTCGTATAACCTACATATATTAAATACATCCTCAAAATATAATACCTGCACCTTTATTATTTCTATGGAAAATACTCATCTATGTAATTTAATGCTAATTTCTCAATCTTTTCCCATGCAAATTGTTGCCCCATAGAGATTTTTAAATAAACATTCAAATTAAAAAAAATATAAAGTATTATGCTATACATACCCATAGGTACCCGCTTATGATGTTGCAACAATATCCATCATGAACACCTATTCTATCATCACTCTTAACGCACACACACACACACACTAACACACCCAAACACACATCAGAAGCATTACCCACTAACTCAGATTCTAGGAAGCGAGGGGATTTAAAAGAGCCGGGATTGAATTCAAGCGAAGGCATGTTGTCTGCTGCTGCTGCTGTGATAGAAATAGCTATCGTTAGTGTGGTGTATTGTAACTGTGTGTATGTATGTATAGGGGATGAGATTCTGAATAGTGAAATGTGAATGGGTCATCCATGCATATCCACACATTGTCTTAGGTTCAATGAATTGATATACTATAGCATTATAATTTGCAATGTTTACATTTGTATGTGAATTACAAAATAAAACCAATAATAACCAATAATTATTGATTTTAATCAATAACATGTATTAATAAAAAAATAACCAATAATAAGTACAATTATAATTTCAAATTATATATATATATATATATATAAACAATATAAAGTGTATATAACTAAACAGGATATCACTATTATGTCATAATCATACATCACACTGGGTGATTGTTGCATAACACGATTGAGAAACAACTTCACAGGTCATCATTTACATATTATATAATATCCAATAGAATAGTATACATCACTGATGTGATACTATATAATAACTGAAGTGATATAAGACATCAGAGATAATATCATATATGTATACATATTATATGTACTAAATATTTACTAAATAATATATCACTATACATATCACTATACATACATATATTATGCTACATATTATTACATAAATTATAATTGATATTAAATAAAAGCAACCCGTAAACTTAAAACCTAAGAAAACCAAAAATGGGTAGATAAACATAAAGACAGAATGTAATATTACTTAGAAATACAATAATATTGCAATAGTGAAGGTTGAATCATATGAAATATGATAAAAGATATAATCATGGGAGTTTATTGATATGCACATTATTAATATAAACATTCAAGTTATTAATATAAACATTTAAGTTATTAATTATAAATAGGTATCACCCTCATTTATGAAACAAATATATTATGGAAACCAAAATTTGTTAGTGAAATCCATAGAGTGATAGATTATAATTTAAGTTAAACTTAATAAATATATGATTATGATTATTATAGGCTTGTGTGTGTTGTTAATGTAGGCATAGGTAATGACATAACATCAGAGTGGCAATGCAGATATCAGTGACGACTACTTACGAAGTTAGTAGAAGCGTGTGGTCACGGTTGAATGATTACGTCATAACGGATGGACTTACATAAACCCAAGGGAGTAGAGCTATTATTACATATCAATATGATATACTGGTATTTGAATAATTCATAAGTAAAAGTAAACTACACAACTTAAAAATTAGTATTAAGTGTACATTTTACACTGTACAACCATGTAGAATGGGTACTGAAAGACAAGTTACAATAGCCATAGTCCAGTCCTTCGTAGTATTGATATTAGTTAGTTATAATATATGTATTTATATTAAAATGGTTTATTGACTACAAAATCACGTGGTGATTATGGGCGTCATGAGAAAGAAACAAAAATAAAATAAATAGAGTACAATAAAAATGAAGGAAAAGGGAGGGTAGGTTACAATGTGTATAGGTGTGTGGATAGTTTACATTTAAATTTGTATATTATAACATTAATAATTCTATTAAAACCTACATACTTTATTCACAAGTACCTCAATGTAATATAACTAGTGTTTATTATTCTGGTTTGAAATGTGTTACATAAATAATCTATGAATAGAATTCAAGCGAGGGGCCATGGGTAGTAAATGAAATGAAACATATGTCAATGAAACAATACACGCCAATCATGTGATATTACACTTAGCGCTTAGCTTAGTTATTCTAATTAGGTAGGCGGGGGGCCGTTTCGAAGTCAAGATTAACTCATTTTAATCATAAGCTCGTATTATGCCTGGTGGCAATCAAACGTAAGTTTAATATAAACAGAAGTTTAATATAAAACAGCATTCACTGTAGATTAGCTTACCAGTGATAGCACGCGCAATACATACTGTGTATGCAGAGTTTAGTTTCATTATTAGTGTGTGTTATTTCGGTAGAGTACTTTCATCAACCATTTAGGAACTTAGATGAAGTGTTACTAAAAATAATATGGCTCTAATGTGCCTTCAAAACATTTCATAGTATTACATCCAGATGTTATTAAAAGCCAACACATTTTTATGTATATATATATATATATATATATATATATATATATATATATATAGCATACATGTATATCTTAATTCACTTCTGACTATAATTGTAATACTAATTTAAAGGTGTGAAAGGGGATTAAACCCACATCCTACTGCTTGCCCATCTGGCCCCCTTCTAAACTAACTAGGCAGCTAAATAGTTACTATCTCTATTGATGAACTGAGTGTATAGATGAGTGTATAGAATCCCTCTCACCTATATGAAAAATAACTAAAACATTCACCCATCTCTCACCTTATTAACTAGTGGTTACAAATGAATATACATGTATCTATTTGTCTAGTAGACTAATACATCTAGAATATGTACAGCATTGTTTAGTAAGCTTAGGCTCTGTATTTACATGCAATCTTATGTGTATTCTTTTCACTGTTTGCAATCTGATGCTTCTAAGTTACATAGAAAGAAGGTATTCATGTCATACTAAATTAAATGTGTAGGTGTTTTAAGGTATAATTTTAATACGTATTCATATAGGTAGTGAATTATATGAATACTTATAATTATATTGTATTATTGTATATTGTACTACATATTATAACTATAAATGATAACGATATAACTAGTAATAACTAGTAATGTATACATCCGATGCAGTAAATAGAACTTTAGTAATGAATCATTACTAATGAATCATTCACTAAAGAGCAACACTACCTTATGTGCCCAATACTTAGGGGGCTGGAACGATGGTGTGTATGTAGGGGACCAACCAATCAAAATAAATGTTGTGGTAAAAGTAGGGAGGGGGAACCAATACATAGGAGGTCCCACTTGATTTTAAAGTGGGGGGGCATATCTCCCCGTCCCCCCTCTTGCAGCGCACCAATACTCCATGGTGAGAGTGAGATTGTACATATATCTCCTATACATGATAACATGCCTATGTAGAGAAGGACAATCACCACCATTGTGTCGTATAGTTAGCTACTTTCTACACTTTTATATAAATGTTATGTTGACATCAATTTAGCAAAATTACTGCCCTCTACTGAGATTCAAACCCCTGCTTTCTATAGTGAAGACAGATACTTTAACCATCGTTACAATAAAATAGATATTTATATATATATAAAGTTTTATATTTAATTTAATGTACATCTTCTATATAGTAGTATAATATAAAAAGGTATATATTTAATTGTTGTAGATATAGTGAATAGTATTCTAGTTTTACTTAAAAGCAATAATACATGTTTAATATACACTGGTTTAAATAATACTAGTGATATAATAATATTAACATCTTGTATACAAAATAAGTTAACTGAGTGTACCTTGGCCTAGTTGTACTACATACAAAATAGATCATACATATATATAAATAAGTGTGAAAGAATGAATGCATTAATGCATTGATGCATACACTGCATTGATGCACTCCTGCATAGTGCACAGTGTAGTGTACACAGGTATATGATGCATGCACACATGCTAACAATGCTTGGGCATCAATAGATTAATGCATGCTGATAAGGATGCCCATCAGCACTGGTGGCATCTTGTTAACACAATGCATACAGTGTTTTTGTTGTTGTTGTGAGAAAATATACTAGACAATGAATGCCACAATTGCTGGGTACAATAGAAAATAGGTAAAAACATTATTACATACATATGGAAATATTTATATATAAGTATATATATGTATATATTGTATTACTAATTCAAAATATATTATGTATACATATATGTATTATTATGTGTTATTTGATATGTTTACTAATTTACATATGTATTTATACTAATATTATGTATCCACTCTATAAAATACAGTGTACATTAGACCGGTTCGTACTCAATTTTTTTTCGTAATTTTATAAACCTTCACATCTGTGACAATTATGTATGCTATGATAAATAAGTGTTTACAATTTTAGACCTATATCTTAAATGTTGTTATGTCACGAGACCTTTTAATTTTAACATTGAATACATATAAAATTTAACATGGGGGAGATATAGAAATAAGTTTTATTCAATTTTTATAAAATTTAATGATTTTTTTTAAGCCAACTATGGATATATCCTAGAAACATATATAACAAGTAGTATTAACAATACAAAATATTTTTCATAACAATCTAGATGCCCAAATTTTATAAAATAATTTTAGTAAAAAAAAATATCTAAAAATCGTATAATTTAATATAAATAAATTATTACAATTTAATTTAAAAAATTAAAATATATAATTTATAGATAATAATAATACAATTCAAATTAATTATTAAAAAATTAAAAATTATTTTTAGAAAAAAAATTAACATCATTTGTAAATTTTTTTGGATTTTTATTTGAAATATGAAATACAAAATATGTTTACATATTTTTTAATTTTTTAAATTTTATTTATATAAAGGACATTTATATCTAAATCATTTCCACAATTCAATACAATCTGATCACTCAAATTTATGTAAAGTATAATTATATATATTAATTTTAAAAATTAATTATTTTTTTGAATTATTTTGAAATAAATACTTTAAAATTAATACTGTAAAATGGTGTATTTTCTCGAGTTTTAGGAGACATTAATATTGGTAATTTGTAGATATTATATTATTAATAAATATTAATAATGGTATATATTATATTAATTCATTAAATATAATACAAATACATAATTAATTTTAAATATTAATTTAAATATTTGTAAACATCAAAGATAATAAGATGGCGTCATTACTATTATACATGATATATTATACATTTTATTTTAAAATAATAATTTATATTTCAAACTTTAAATGCTTCGTGACCAAAGGTAACTATTTTTTTATAAAAATGTTTAATGTTTAAAAATGTTTAATACATATTATACTAAAATATAGATATGTATTATATTTTATATGAAGGATTAAAAATTGATTCGAACGAACCGGTCTAGTGTACATTATACAATGTATATTGTACATTGTACACATATAATATATCCAATAATTATTTTAACATGTCTGATTATACGGGTTTCTAATAATGAGAGTGGCTTCACTAATGACAAATGCGAATACTAGTGACACATGTCAGTCTGTTGGCAGGTGACAAGTGAGTTAGATTTAGTTGTAACTTAAAGCTATGTTACGCTACCTAAATGTGGAGATAGGAGAGATGTTAATGTAATATAATTGCACGGAATCACAACCTAGAGGGGAAATTAGAGAATATTGTCTAATTTGTTACTCTCTATTGTTCTATTGGCCGATGATCCACAAAATGGTTGACGTGATAAATACTGTTTTCTCACGACAAAAATAGCACGTGTTCTATTGTACGTATGTAAAACATAGTAAATCTGCAACGTTTGTATGATTACTTTCACAAGGTAACTTCCACACAGCAAAACTTTGACACAGCAACATAGTTAGGTATAATGTGAATACCCTATTATATAATGTGATTGTACACTTATTCCCTGTAATTAGTGTGTTCATTGTTATAAAAGTAGAACATTATATTCATCTTCAGTTCGGTTAGTGATATTATCCCTGCTAGCTCTTGCTATTTTAATGTATAGATTGATGATATATTTTTACATCTATATATTATTTAGAAGAGAGTTGCATTCATAATGTTTATATTAAATATTTTATTTGTATATCTTAAATACAAATTATTTTAAATATTTATACACACAAATTTTATATTATATTAATTTCAAATTATTCGTTTACACTATAAACATTATCATAGAAAATAAAATAAAATTGTTAAATTTAAATTATATATTTTATTATAAAATTACACTGATATTTAAAAAATAAAATTAATTCATCAAATATTGTTATGGAAATGACAAATGCTATGTTTTGCGAATAGAGTTTCAAAATCTTAAACCGATGTTAAATCAATAAATCGCAGATATATATATATATATATTTGTAATCACAAGACATAGATCGAGGTTTTAGAAATTAATATATATCAAAACACAAGAAAAATAGTAATATTATATCATATTGTACCCTGACAGCTATCAAAGTATGAGATTTCTTGAGATGAATTTTGGTGCATTTGTTTTTCAGATTTATATTATATATATATATATATATAATTATAATAATAAATATCATACTTTTATATAATATCAATTAAAACTCGTACTTTGATTGGGCCCACAGTATACTAATAGACTCGATAATCAGTGATATTGTATGACAACGGGTAGGGTGTATTGAATCAGTAGATCTATTGTTCAAGCATTCTAAAGTGTGCGCACTGTACATAATCTATCGACTGAGGTTGTACGAGTATCACTGTTAGGAGAGTCCATAGTGTTAAGTAGGTTAGTAGGTTAATGGGTTGTTAGGTAATGCAGGAATAACAATGATAATGAGGTCAACAACGATAGTAGACTTTACGTCAGACACGAGAGAGAGAGAGAGAGAGAGAGAGAGAGAGAGAGAGATAGAGAGAGAGAGAGAGAGAGAGAGGGAGAGAGATAGAGACAGATAGAGAGAGACTCACACATATAAAACAGTGCCACCACATAAATAATACATGAGAGTTGGTCAAGGTGTGAGCACATGAACACGGTGTTGTGCACAGTTGATTAATTAGTTAGACCTATGGTCAATAGGGGATACATGTATGTTCGTGAAGCTATTGTTACCACAACGGGGTGTATGGGAACATGTAACAGGGGGGGGGTGATTAATTACATGCAGTAGAGGTCTAGCCATATCGGAATTACCATCAGTGGATAATCAACAGAGGTAAGGTGAGGTGGCCACACTCTGGATTATATAAGCAATTTGGCGAATATTCGAACGAATAATCTCGGTTTTTATATATCAAAGTTTGATCACCAAACACGTATGTGTATTTAATTCACAACTGATGTCGTTTGTATAGAATATTCGCAGATCCTCATGATACGAAGATCTGATATCCAGTGCCTATCGTGATACTAGACATTCAAATTGGAAAGGTGTAATCTACGCCTACATATACATTGTATATATGTATGTATATACATATGTATATTATACAACCTATGTTAAATCTCATGATGGCTGATAATCCCAGATCGATAATATCAGCCGAGTTGAGATTTAACATTTTCTCAATACTCGCCTATCAATAAACTAATTAAGGCATTGAATAAGCAGTGCGTTTCCATGTTGTAACATCCACCCTTGTGTGGTTACACACTATACTACTATAGTGTATGAGGACTCTACCCTTCCCTTACATTGTGTACATACACCTACCTATGAATCTACTGTACATTGTATGCCCCACTTATATGATGATGATGATGATGATATTAGGTTTATTGGGCACTAAAATAGGGTCATGTAGACCCCTTCGCTCGTGCGGGGAGAAAATCATAATAAGATAATAGTAATACGATAACAATTTGATAATAATATATATTGAATATAACACGGACATAAATAATAAGTGATATAGAGGAGGGTTTATACTACATACTGCATATATATATATATATATATATATATCCCCTACTTCCCTGTATATATCACGTCTATGTATGTAACATTGTATATTCTATAAAATGTGTATATCATATATAATGTGTATAATGTGTATAAAGTTTATACTGTATATAATGTGTATAATATGTATAAAGTGTATAGTGTGTATAATTAATAAGGGTATCAATACATAGTGAAATAAATATTTAATATTAAACAGCTATATAAAATGTCCAGCTATATCAATCTAAATACATTGTAATTGTAGTGCAATGCTATATGAAATGATGATATCAACAAACAATGTATGGCTGTAGCCAGATAGGCTCTGATATATATTTGTGTTTATGTTTATAAAATAAACAACTTTCAATGACAAAATGTATATTATATAATATATAATATATATAAATATATTTGTTGTGTGTGTATATGTGTATGTGTGTGGGTGTGTGGGTGTGTGTGTGTTTGTGTGTTTGTATATAATATATATATATATATCCCCAGGAATGGGGTCAATTAATTATTTGTATTTGAATGATTAATCAGAGATGTACAGACATACAGCATCAAATACAGCATCAAATACACTCATATATTTAATTATTAAATAGAACCAACATGTTATTAAGATTTTTAATAAATTTAGTGAATTTATGAATATTAAAAAACAACAGTAATTTTTAATATCTATATTTTATATAGTTATATAGTTATATAGTCACTAATTCAATCATACTAATTATATTTCAACCAAAACTATCTGTATTTTTATTTTGTTTTACTTTTATTTTATTTATATATATTTGTATTTTCATTTGATAAAGCGAATTTGTATTTGAATAAAACACTACATACATACTTTTATTTGAATTTGATATTTTGTGAAAATGTAATTTGTATTTATATTTGTATTTGATAAATGCATTTGAACCCCTCCATTATATATATATTGAATTGAATTTAATTGAATATGGTTTATTGAGTAGAAATAAAATATAATGCAGTATATACAATTTCTGCTAAAATAAAAATGTTATGATTTTAATGTTTATCCTACTTGAATACATTATATATATATATTTATTATTGTTATTTTATTTTTGTGTTGTCCTTTCATCCCATCCAGGAACTTAAATGAAGTATTCACTTATACCATATGTCTCTAATGTATTTTCGAATCCATACTCATTTTAAGGAATTTATGGTTTTAACGAAAGCCGATCATTTATGTACACAATTATATATGTTCACTTCCAAAATATTATTTTAAGACCTATTTTATTGATTTTGGTGGGGCTTAAACCCGCGTTCTACTGATGGTGTGTCTGACACATTAGCCAACTGAGCCACACAGGTAGGTAAATATATATATATATATATATACTGATTATTATATAACTTAACAACTAATATCATATGGCATCATATGAATATCTACCATAGTAATGTAAGCATACCCTCGCATGATAAAGCATTGTAAATATAGAACGACGGCAGACTATTAGACTTTTAGAATATCATAGACTCTTAGATATGAAGATATGTTCCTTCCATTTCAATCGTCTCCAAAAGACTAAAGAAATATATTTTATTATAACTATTTTGTTAACTTTATTATAACTATATACTATCACACTTTAGAGAATTGCGTTTACTATTAAGTGTCAAAATAGACTAAATAGTTTTATAATATTATTATTATTATTATTATGCACATAGGGAAGCTGGTGTCATTTAGGAGATACGGTGTAGTGCGTCTACAAATATACACTTCACATAGTTACATTAATTAGAATCATTTGAGGAATCCGATAGAACGGTAATAATAATAATATGAGATAATAATAATAATATAAGATAATAATAATACAATAACAATTTAATAATAATATACGTTGAATATAACACGGACAACAATGATAAGTTGGATGACTTAAGAATTATGGGTAGAGATAAAAGAAGAAGTAAGATTTATAAATCGTTCGAGGGATCCAATAGAACAAATGGTACGAGGGAGGTAATATTACATAGAGTGGGAAAGGAATTTCTAAAATCTCTAGAATTTAGGATAGTTTTACTAGAGTTCCGAGGGATAAGGAGAGGAGAATTTTGGTAACCAATAAAGGGTAATATTGTACGTTTTTGAATAAGATTAGATATAATGCAAGGGGTGAAAGAATATATGGATTATAGAGATAACATGTAGTTTATAACCGATGGAGAATGGTAGTCACATACGAGATGATTGATGAGCTATTGTAATAATAAAATAATATATTATATTCCCTAGTATATCAATTATAATTTTAACCATAAATTATTGATAGAATAGTAACAAAAATATATAAAATTATATTATATATATATACCTATAAGTAAATTATTATGTTTATAATTAAATATAATGTAATATAATGATTGTATTATTATAATAATGTAATACATTATGATAATTATTATCATAATATATATATATATATATATATAATCATTATAATAATGATAACCATTATCATAATGTATTAAATTTTGAATAATTATAAATTATTAATAATAATTGTTATTAACTTATTCATTATCATAATATGATATTAAATATCATATATCATAATCATTATCATAATGATTATGTAATATCATATTAAATATGTATATAAAAAGTAGTATATAAAGTTATATACTGTATATTATACAGTGTATATAATATAATAATTATAATAATTAAATTATTAAATATACATATTTAATGTGATATTACATTATCAATAAGAAAATTATTATAAAACTCATTATTAAAATGATGAATGCAATGATCAGCTTATTCTATATAATTATAATAATTATTATTATAATTGTAATAATTATTTAATAATTTACTATTATAATTATAATAATAATAAACTTTATACTAATTATAATAATAATAATAAACTTTATTATATAAATTAAGTTGTTTATTCAATCAATCATTGCATTTAAAATTGTAATACTAATCTATTATTATAATGTCGTATTAATTTATTTTACTTATCGGTTGGTAACAGTATACTAATATATAATCATTAAATAAGTATAACTGATTAGTAATCCTGTTTTTAAAAATATTAAAAATAAAAATTATTTACTTAATTATTATTATTATTACTGAAACTGTGTGAAATATGATATAATATTCAATTAAAAACACTATAATTAAATCGTTATTACTAACCAAAATAGTTATTATTTATTTGAAATTGGGGTATGAATAAAAATGTGATTTAGCGTGTAGAATAACGGTATCCAAGCAGCTAATTGAATTGTTATCAAATCTTAAAGTTTGTTTATAAATATTGCGTGTGCATTTCAGATTGAGAGTTCGCATTCTTTGCAAGTTGTTTACGCTTCACTGCACACCAGCCTGTCAACTTGGACCACTATAATTATAAAACTATATGATATACTAATATATATATAGCTTAGGTAAAATACAAATAGACTCACTATTATGATAATATATTACTAACACAACATATCACATATTGAGTATATTATATAGTAGATATATATATATATATATATATATATATATATATATATAGGATTTAATGCTTGAATAAACCTATAGATTGATTAAAACAATGTTTTATACACACATATATATATATATATATATATATATATATATAATAAACCTATAGTTTGTAACCAATTAGGTTAACAACTATATGTTTATTGTATACATTGGAACTACATATAACACCCCCCATATAATAGCATACAGCTCACAGTGACATCATTAGAACATAATTTTATAATATTGCATCCTAAAGAACAATATTGTTATATAACAGCAATGATATCATTAGCGATGATCATTATAACAGCATCAGAAAATAATCATTTTATTAATATATAAACTATTAAACTATAGTTGTATATAACTAGGGAACCTCCCTGATATAACTATTTTCAAAGCACTTTGATATAATGGGCTTTTCATGTATATATATACATTCCTATACATTCTCAGAATATCATATGATATCATTCAATAATATTGTCATAAAATCATCGGAACGCCATCATTTGATATCGATTGTCTCATAGTTTACATCGAAGTTCTCCATCAAAAAGTTACCCATGTCCGTATAACCAAGACCTCCTATAACCTCCTATAACCCCCGTATAGGAGGTATTCCCAGCAAACAATTTCGGCAGATTTTGAGCAGATTAAAGCAGATTTTCGAACATTCTGCTCAATATTCTGCTTTAAATCTGTTTTAAATCTGCCGAAATTCTGCTTTAAATCTGCCGAAATTCTGCTTTAAATCTGCCGAAATTCTGTTTTAAATCTGCTTAAATTCTGCTTTAAAACTGCCGAAATTCTGCTTTAAATCTGCCGAAATTCTGCTTTAAATCTGCCAAAATTCTGCTTTAAATCTGCCGAAATTCTGCTTTAAATCTGCCGAAATTCTGCTTTAAATATGCCACAATTCTGCTTTAAATCTGCCGAAATTCTGCTTTAAATATGCCACAATTCTGCTTTAAATCTGCCGAAATTCTGCTTTAAATATGCCACAATTCTGCTTTAAATCTGCCGAAATTCTGCTTTAAATCTGCCGAAATTCTGCTTTAAATCTGCCGAAATTCTGTTTTAAATCTGCTTAAATTCTGCTTTAAAACTGCCGAAATTCTGCTTTAAATCTGCCGAAATTCTGCTTTAAATCTGCCAAAATTCTGCTTTAAATCTGCCGAAATTCTGCTTTAAATCTGCCGAAATTCTGCTTTAAATCTGCTTAAATTCTGCTTTAAATCTGCCGAAATTCTGCTTTAAATCTGCCGAAATTCTGCTTTAAATCTGCCGAAATTCTGCTTTAAATCTGTTTTAAATCTGCTTAAATTCTGCTTTAAAAATTTAAAGCGTTTTTAAAGCAGATATATTCTGCTTTTTAAATTTAAATTCTGCTTAATAAAATAATATTAAAATCTGCTTAAAATCTGCTTAAAATCTGCTTTAACTTTCGATTCTGCTTTAATTCTGCTTTAAATCTGCCGAAATTGTTTGCTGGGTTGGTATAACCTCCCTAAAGTATACTTTACTAATTAACTATACAACAATCTACTCCTGCGTGATAACGATATTTCAGATTATGTAAAAATATAGATTTCTATACCGAACACAAATAGTAAATATGAACATGTATTATACTGAATATTAATATATATATATTGAATTGTAGAATTATGCTGATATTACTGTTTGCTGAGATATCGAATATATCATGTTTGCATCTAGTTCGTACAATTAATTGTACAATTGTACGTTCATTATAATGATGTAGGCCTATACAAAATGTCCGCAAACTTTTTATGGCCCTCTATATTTATTAATAGACGCGTTGCGTTCTATTTTTAAATAACCGCGGTTTTAACAATAGATAACTAAGCGAGACTTCATTCTCTATGGTTATAACTCTCATTACTCTGATAACTCTAATGTATAACTCTATCTATAAATATCAATACATCATCAAATTCGTATATACGGTGTATATTCTAAGATTGTAGAGAGGATATCACTATTATCGGCATTAACTATGAACATTACGTAATATATACATATATAGGTAGGAAATAATTACATATATGTACCAATACTATACTTATTCACACGTATATATCAATACCTCCTATAACCTCGGGGTTATAGGAGGTCTTGGTAGTAATCATAGATTTATAGATAAATATCAATACCTCCTATAACCTCGATGTTATAGGAGGTCTTGGAACAACGCTACTACCAAGACCTCCTATAACCTCTTAGAGGTTATAGGAGGTCTTGTATATATACGTGTACGACGTATACGCGTACGACGTGCACTGTACGTACACGTATACGTGTACAAGTTTAGAGTAGAGCGGCAAAACTCGCGAACATTCGCCACTATTTCGCGAATAATATTTGCGAGTACGAATCTCGATTTGTTGATAGATCTAACGACGTTTATAGGATAGGATGGTTGTGAATTATTTACTTAATATAAAGCCGGGTGCCCTTAATTTGTATAACCTCAGTATTATACTTTCTAGTATATATATATATATAAAGTTATACTTAATTTGTGTGTAATAACAAAACCTCCTATAACCTCTATAACCAAGAGGTTATAGGAGGGCTTGGTAATAAGTGTGTAATAATTATTAATTATTATAACTTAAAGTTATTATTAATAAGCCTCGCTTGTCTATTCCGCAGCCATTTCGTGTCTGTCTGTCTGTAAAGTAGGTAACCTATTACGTAATAGTTAACTCAATGACGTGTCCTCGGTTATACGTTCTTTAGATGCGTTAGCGAGTTGTCCGTGTACAATGTACACTGTTCATGATATAGGCATGTTTATGTGCGCGCGCACACACACAAACACACACACACACACATATATATATAGGTATATGTAAGGTGTATATACCTAATTGTATATGTGAATATATTCAATAGTTAATAATTACTGAGCAATGGTGATCATCCATCTGTATAAATAAAATATTTACGTATATATATATATATATATTGATAGGTGTATATATATATATATATATATATATATATATATCGATTATCTGACCGTGTATGAATATATTATTGATTCATACATAGGTCCATATGATGTGGACAGTGTTGGCTATTACTACACACACACACATACACACACATACACACACACACACATACACACACACACACACACACACACACACACACACACACACACACATATATATATATATATATATATATATATATATATATAAATATATATAATTATTATCATATTGTTAACATTAATTATTTATAATAGTATTTGTTATAAATGCATAATACATTTGTGTTTATTGGTTTTTTATTTAAGCCAATATGTACCTATTAGCAAAGCCCTTTGCAAAGGGATTTGCTATTAGTATAAAATGTAACTATATTATTGCGATAAATACGTTATTTAGATTGGCATAGGCCACATAGCACGCTACTTAATATTTGTGAAATTGGGAAAACAAACAACAAATAATCTAAAATATATTTACAGTGAAAGCATATCCTAGGACATATATGTCCGATACTTCGTCGCAACTTTTAATGATTGCCTATTTCTGAAGGGGATGTCTCACTACCGGTATTTTCGTTAACTTGCCGGAAATATTTTAACTTTAAAACGATTTTCTATCAAGTTAACTACAATTTTAGTGGGAAACCCACTTACTTTCCGGCAACTTGCCTGAAATATAATAACTTTTTTAAAGAGGGTATCCCATTACAACTTGGTAGAGGATGGTTTTAAAGTTACAATATTTTCGGCAATTTGGCGGAAAGTCTTGTAGTGGGATACCCCTTTTAGAAAGCGACTTTCTAGCAATTTGTATTGGAAATACCCCCTTTATAAGTTAAGTATATAAAAGTATACTTTCCGGCAACTTGCCAGAAATATAGTAACTTTAAATGGGGTATCCCACTACAACTTGCTAGAAACTCGCTTTCTAGCAATAATTTCCGACCATTATTTCCTGAAATACTGGTAGTGGAATATCCCTTTAGCTTTTTAACCTTAATAGTTATACAATATTAATTATATATTTTATAATTAAATGATAAAGTATATCTTTAAACAACAAACTCAACGTGTTAAAATTGGAATTACCCAATAATAATACAAACCAAACAAATAATAATATAATAATTATACCCATATATTATATAGGAATACACATTATTTATGTATGTTTATTATTAATTATAGCCTATTAGGCTACTACTTTTAAAAAAGTGTATACAAAATTAAATATTCTATAATAAAAATAAAACGAATATAATTCTAACAACAAATAAAAAATTATAATAAAATATAAATTTATACCTATATAAGTTATTTATTAAAATATATATTGGTATTTGTTTGAATTACATATTTATGACATTTTCTCAATAATATATTTATACTTATATTTACATATTTAATTATGAATTATGAATTAAACATATATTAAATTTCCATATATTAACTGGTATTACTAATTTAATTGTTAATTGTATTTTCATCATAATGTATTACATATAATTGATTACCATTATTTATAAATATAAATTATTATTCTATAATTATACTTATACTAAAGTATTCGAAATTGTAAATATATCAGATAAAATTATATCTGTATAAATAAGTATTCGTTAATTTAATAAATGGTGATTATAACTTAAAACCTATATATCTATATAATGTATAGATCCATTTTTTATTTTCTAAGTTCAATTTATATAATTTAAAATGTTTACATTTAAAATTACTGGATTTATATGTTAATATGTGATGCATTTTTATACCCCATATATCTTATAATTAATTACTAAAATATTAATTTTCTAATAAATAATCGATGCACCTATTCAATTTGATTTATATGCCAGACATAGATTTGTATTTTACTGTAAACTATAAATCTATAAACTACATTTTTTAGTTTATTTTGTCATTGCTTTTATTGTATATTAAATTATTTTGATATTTATGTATATATATTTATAATCTTTGTATTATTGAAATGATTTATGGGATAAATATTTATTTTAGTGCAGCCATCTTGTCTCGTTTTGTGCCGTCCTGTATTTTTGTCGTTGATTAAAAAGGTTTTTGAGGCAGTATATTTGACATTTATTATAACATTTATATGTATAACATAATTATCTATCTATGTGCAAAATTTTATTAAAATAAATTCATTCTAATATGACAAAAAACAGCGATTCCTTTTTTTATAAGTAAATTAATGTCGACCTAGCGACCCACAAATGTTCTTAGAATATTTTCAAGTTTATATTACGTATTTCCTAATACATCGAATGATATTTTGATTTTTCATTATCTTATTCATGTAGTTTAAAATATTTCTATTACTATTAATTATACCTATTTAGCATTAGGTGAATTAATTTCTAATACGATCATTTAGTTATTAAAAGTATTTGCTTACTATATTTTATATTTTATTACTTCATAAAATGTAATCAAAAATTATATTTTAAATTACAGAATTATCGATTCACTAAAATCTGTATATTACTTAATTAATGTACATCATATATTTATATAATAACTATAAATATATAGAGTATCTTTATATCAACATGTTTATTTTATTAAATTAAATCTTGTATTCATTTCATGCATTGCATGCGTTTTATTTAAAAAGAAATTGTTTTGTTTAAATTAATATTCTTTAAATATTTACTTAAATTTTAAATTATATATATATATGTACATTATATGTATATATATTAAATATTATACATTAATCATATACATTAAATATAGATATATATAGAGTTTTATTTTCTTGTAGAATTGTTAAATTTAATTATATAAACAAAGTGATGTATTTACTTTTTAACTATTTTATCAATTATATATTATAAATATGGTAACTGGAGAAAGTCGGCACATTTAAATACACCTATATAATTAGATTTAAATTCGAACGCTAACTAAAAATATAGGGGCACTTAATATCAATAGTGATTCGTCCGCACATATTTAATTTATGCTGGCGTTCTAATTTCAACCTAATTATATATGTTTAAATATACCAACTTCATCCTGTAACCCTATATATATATTTATATACATACAACAATCAATTAATAAAGCCACTTACGAGAATATTCATACAAATTAATATATTAATAATCTAATGTAAAATTATATATGTATAATATATAATATTAGCCACTTACGAAAATATTCATACAAATTAATATATTAATAATCTAATGTAAAGTTATATATATATATATATATATATAATATGAATTTTATTTGTATTAAAAATCACCATAGTAGTGCATGATATGATTCTCTAAATGGAGCCATAAACTACGGATAATAGTCTTATCCTTTTTGTTACCTTCCCTTAACCGTTAAATTGTTAATATATGTAACTGATGGAGTGTGTCACAATAGATAAGTCATTATATTGTTTATATGTGATATTGTTTATACGATATAAATTATACCATATTAAAAATCATTTTTAGATGTAACATTTTTAACAGGTCTATTTTAAGTTTTATTTATACAAAATTTAAACATATATATATATATTTATATTATTCATGATTTACCAGTTATTTATTATGATTATTTGTAAAATAAATAAATTTTCATTTTTAACTATATTGCATATATTGTTCATTAATTAACAATATATTTATAACTTTAAATAGAATTTAACTCATATATTTATTTTACTCTAAATTATATAATATATATCTATAAAAGTATATATTTATAAATATATTATTGAGAAAATGTTTGACTTATGAATATTTAATACAAATAAATACCATTATAATAGTACATATTAAAAGTTATATATGTTACATTATGTAACTTACATATAATATGTAGAAACTTTAGTATATTCACTTCCAATAATATCTATTGTATATTACGTAACTTTTTTTATAATTAAATACAATCAATCAAAATAATATATTCTATACCAGAATTCTCAATATTAATTTATAATTTATTAATACTGACCTTGACTGTCAAGGATTGACAGTTTTATATTTTATAAATATTTCTACATCGTATATATGATATAAATTAATATCACTTATATATATATATATATTGTGGGGTTTGAGTAAAATACCTTTATCTAATATTAAATACAAATACAAATAATTGTTTCCAAAATAATTAAATACATATACAAATAGTTATATTATTAATGTTTTATTCAAATACAAATCCTCTTTATCAAATTTACATAAGAACACTAAGAATACAGTTATACAAAAGTATAATTAGGTTGTGATGCTATCGTCGCCTATACTTTACATTACAAAGTTGAATTACAAAGTTAACATCTATAATGTAATAGATTAGCGTAGATTTCAACTCGAAACTTTGAACCTTATTCTACTTATTCTATTTAAATACAAATACATATTTGACCCCATGCAGATATATATATATATATATTATATTTTTATTATTTTTATATAGTTGTAACTTATAGTTATGTAAATATATTTGATTTACTTCATGTTTTATTCATATTCTAAGTACTTGTTATAATGTAAATATACAGTTTAATATTTGTTAAGAGGATGCAGTTGTGACAATATTATGTATGTTTACATGTAAATAGAAATATAAGATATATAATACTACTTTAAAAATAAGGATAAGTGACATTTTTGGAATATTGCCAATTTTATTTGACCTATAGGTAATATAGATATAAGCTAGACATTTACGACTATAAACTATCATAGAATTTTTTATAAAATATAATATATGACAAATATATTTGAAAATAAAAATTGTTGTATTTCTAAAAAAAATATAAAAATGTTCATATATAATTATTTATATATATATATATATGACTAAATATATATAATATAAAATATATTAGGATATATCATAAACTTTTTAAGTGTTGCCTCGGCTTAATAAATAAATATTGTTTTCAATAAAAATCAAAAATATAATAAATTAAAACATAATTTACAATTTATAACCTTCAATATTATCATTATGATACTTGTAAAGTATTTGGGTTTCATTAAAATATCCAGTTTAACTATATAACATTTGTAATGATAGATATATAATAATTTTATTATTGAAATCATTCTTATTAATAGTTATTTATTTATTAAATAATAAATTATCTTGACACTTCAAAATTTATATTTATTTTAAATTTACATTAACTTAGATTTAATTAAAACTTAAATAAAATACAATACTAAAGCCTATACCACACCAGTTACCGAATATATCTTCTCTGATATTACAGACACAGTAAACCTATTTCTGCAGACGATATCCTCGATTCTATTTAGGACAATTTCTAAATGCACGCTATATCGTTGATAGTTATATTATATAAAAAACATTAAGATTATTTTCTAGATTCATAAAATTGCATGTTAGAAATTATAATTTGAGATTACAATGGATATTTGATGTGTGAAATAACTACATAATTATATTTTTATATTGGAGTATTATTAAATGTAGATTGTAATAGATAGCAAATTACTATCCAAATTAATATCTAACTAGATACTATCCGGTGATAATGAATTTCATTTATAACCATATAGGATCTGATATAAAATAAGTTTTAAAATAAATGTTTAATATATGGTATGAGCCTTATAATCATGTTATAACATCGAGCATGAGTTTAAAAATTCTTAATTTAAATCTCCATAATAGGATATGATATTGAATAAAACACATTCAAATAATATGAATTAGAATTATAATGTTATCATATGTATATATATATAATATGTAATGACTATAATTAGTATATCAACTTAGGTAATATATTGTATTGATATACAATATTTATAATTTATATTAATATATATATATATATTTATTTATGTATGTTACAATTACTATTTAAGATACATATATATATATATATATATATATATATTGTACTTATAAATATACTATGATATGATAATAATTTTATATTAGTCTTAATATAATTGATATATATATATAATAGTAGGTTTGTTTACCTAGCAACACACAGTCTTATTGTCTACTGATCAGTGAATCATTATGTAATTATTTCTCAGTGTAGTGGTAATATCTTATCATAGATATGTAGTTTATTGTGAATAGATAATGTAAGTTATAGCATAATAATTGATATAGATATTGATTAGTATATATATATATATATTACACATAAAATATATGAATATATTTATAATAATATTATACAATTTAAATATATCATAATCTATTATATATATATATATATTAAAATATTATTATTATAGTATATCTAACAATGAACTTTTAATTTTTATATAAATAAACATATTATAAATTAATTAACATATTTATAAATACCAATATTCTATATTTGTAAAATCTGAATATTATTGTTCATGATATTTAAATAATAAATTATTGATCTATTTAATATTTGTTTAACTCGCTTTAATCAGTTTTTATTAGCTTTATAATAATTTGTATCCATATTATATTTAAAATATATATATATATATTTATATTAACACACATATGAATATGTATTATAAATTATAATATTTAAAATTTCAATATAAATTTCAATTATTAAAACAAAATCACCTGTTCAATTATTTTTTGCAATTATTGCATAAAAAGTACAATAACATCTTATTTGTTGATAAATTGTAGACTATGTAAATTATAAAATATTATCAATGAAAAATTACATAAATTATTTATACTGATGAATAATTTATAATATAATATATATATATATATATATATATATATATATATATATTAAATACCCTTATGCGTAAAGATTTATATGAATTTATATAAATTATCAATTGCATAGTTTATTAACCTCATCTAATAATATTTTTGAAAATTTATATTTATTTAACATTTATTTCAATGTAGATTTAATGAAATTATTTTAATAATAAATCAATATAAAAAAGAATTAGAAACATTACTCATTGCATCATTTTATTTTATTAAATAATATATTTATAAATTAATTGACACGTCAAAGCTATGTAGTGTATGCAATTATACTCAGGCATGCGCTTCTGTAATAATTTCATAAATTATCACATAAAATAGAACAATTTTCAATTATCTCGGTAAAAATACTTACTTTTACGATTGCCTATTTTATCCTCAATAATTTCACCAGATTTCTTGTGGATATTTATATATACAAAAATCTTTTATTATAGTTTATACTTTATTTTATATTTTTATTTTCATGGTATTCAATTATCTTTAATATTATTTAAATATATAGTAATATTATATTATTTCTATGATTATATATATATTTAATATCAGACACCTTAATAAATATTATAATATATGTAATATTGTATTCAAATACAAAATAAGAATGAGAACATAAAAACTATTAATTTTTTACATTCGTAAATATAATAACTATATTTAAATTCGTTATCAAATATGTGTTCTATTTAATTAATAATTAAATATATTTGTTTAGTGTAGTTTAGTAGTATATACAATAAATAAATATTACTAAATAAATTCATTATTAGGTATTAAAATGTGTTTCAAATGAGATAATATCTAATATATATTCAAAAATTATTAGTAATATAAAAAACTATACAATGAAAATAAAAATGATGAACTTACAACCCAAATAATAACATACATTTTAAATTTATAATTTAGTTTAAATCCGTTTAAATTTTAATAATTTCAATTTTACTTATATTAGTATTATTTATGTGAAATATATTCCCTGCAAAATTATGTATATTCTATAATTATTTATTAATTGTTGTTATTAATTATTGTTAAAAATTATGAATATATATAGTATAATATATATTATATGTTACTTGGTAAATTACTAATTAAGTGTGTATATATATAATAATAATATATTATGTATATTACATAATAACTTTTTGTATATTACAGACTAAGCTATTATAAATATAAACCAATTAAAATTAACATTGTATCTATTAACTATTTATTAGAAAATATATTTTTATAAATTAAAAAAGGCTTAAGAAATTAAATATTACCATATTAACAATATGCTATGTGTGATATTATCAATATACTCTCTATTAAAACTATCATGTCTATCACACAGTACAATGAACACAAGTGCAAGTGTACTGAACACAAATAGTCAGATATTAACTCAAAATAATGAGAGAAGCATGATTGAACCTGATGGTGACTCTATTAAGATGTTCGTTGGCCAGGTTTGCATATAGTAATGATAACATGTATATATGTATAGTGTCGTTAACTAATTTAGGTGCCTCGATCGATGCCAGATGAAGAATTAAGACAGCTATTTGAACAATTTGGTCCAGTTTATCAAATGAATGTATTGAGAGATAAATTAACAGGAATTAGTAAAGGCTGTTGTTTTGTTACTTTCTATAAGAGAAAAGATGCATTAGAGGCTCAGAATAAATTACACAATATGAAAACAATGACGGGAATGCAGCATCCTATTCAAATGAAACCTGCGGATAGCGAGAAAAGAAGTAGTTAGTTTATTTATACGTATAATAAATGTCTAATTCACTTTTGATCACAGTCGAAGAACGAAAACTATTTGTTGGTATGTTATCAAGAAAATGTACTGAAAATGATGTAAGGATGATGTTTAGTCCATTCGGTAATATCGAAGAATGTACAGTTCTTAGAGAGCCCACTGGTCAAAGTAAAGGTATATGCATAATTGATTTAATTTATCTTGTATTTTTTGTATACAAAATTATCTATTTATGATTAGTATTTTATATAAATATATTAATATATAACTTTATAAGTTAAATGATAAGATGGAATATTCTTTAAATATATTTAAAAATAGAAATTGTATCTAATAGTATATTTGACATATATGTCATATTGTTGTTTTAAAAAAATATTATTTACAGGTATATTGTACATATATTGGAAATTAATTTAAATGTATTTATTTAAATATTTCATTTAAAATTATAATATATATTTAACAGAAATTAACAATAAAACTATATATTTGAGAATTTAACCAAAAATGCTTAATTAAATTTGGTGATTACACTTGATTATAAATATAAAATAATATTATACATTGGTAGTAATTCATTAGATTCAACATATTAACTTATCACCAAGCATTTTAAAGGAATTTTATGGTATTTCATTGTTGATACTAAAAAATAACCATACATTTATTTTATAAATAAATATAATTAGTTTAAAATTACCTAACTTAAATCAGATTTGAATTTATGTTTGCAAATATCATTATCAATAAGGATCCCACATTTGTTATAAATAAATCATAAATAAATCTATTTTGTTAAACAATAATTAATGTAGAGTTAAAAATTCACTAAAATAAGAAAATATTTGTATGCTATAATATTTATAACTGCCATTTTAATAATATAAATCTCACTCAACAATAGATTTGAAAATATTTGTATAAATCCAGGTAATATTTGAAATTGTTATTGTTTTTATTATAAAATACAAAGTTTTTGTATTTTTATCATTACTAATTGTGTTTTGCATAATGATTGTTAATATAATGTTATAACTATATACAATAGTTTAACACCGCACCTATAACATTTAGGTTGTGCCTTTGTCACCTACCAAAGTAAAACCTGTGCACAGAATGCCATAAGAGGAATGCACCAAGTACAAACAATGGAAGGCTGCAGATCTCCAATCGTAGTGAAGTTTGCTGATACACAAAAGGATAAAGAAGTCAAAAAAATGCATCAGAGTGCCCATATGTTTAGTGTATTGGGAGGAGGAATGGGTTTGTATATTTATTGAATATATATATAAATGTTTGTAATTATCCTTTATTTTCTATATAAACATAATTATTATAAGTAATAATTATGTTAAGCTATCGTTCAAATGTTATGTTTCGTATTTATATATGAATTTGAAAAATATTATATTAAGATGATTTAATGATCATATATAATATTACTATATAAGATAATAGGATATTATTATTGTTGACTGAAAGCTTCATATTTTCACTTAATCATACAATTGTTTACTAACTCTAGTATTTATCTATATGATAGTTCTATATAATTTATGATTTGTATTGCTATATTATCGTATCATCTTTTATATAGTTTACTGACTAAAGTTCAAAATCATCATACATTTTCTAAACATTAGTGATTGTCAATAATCAACAGAATTATCAACTTATGGTCTACTAAATGATACTATACATGTATGTGATTTTTAATTTCATATTCAAATAAGAATTTATTATACAATTTATTTTTATCCATTATTAATGTTTTATAAATTAAAAATATATAATAAAATATACATTTAAGGCCATGCTCGTGTCACCAAATCTCGTGTCACCAAATCTCATGCACTTCTGCATGTAAATACATAGGAAACAGTGTTTTCACTATAAATAAATCTTCAAATTCGATAACTTAAATTCTATATTTGGCCGATTGTCAAAATTATTACTGTAATATATTTAGATTATATATATATACATATATATATAAATAAAATAGCGTTTTTTAATAATTATTAATCATATTAGTTCATTGTTAAAATTAGTAATTAGGAAAATAAAAATATTCAATATTGAACCGTGTATACGATTTTAACATAATGAGTACATAGTGAACATTTATTTTAAGATTTATACAGAATTTTATTGCTATCATATTTAATTTATATATATTTATAAATTTATTTTAGTAATATAAATTTATACATTTGATATAGTAAAAATCATTTTAATATTCCTTTATTCATGATATGAAAATTTCAGAACATTGAAATACATCCATATAGTATTAACCATAACTAGTAATAATAATAAAATTTATTTTTATTTTTACAATTTAACCACTCTCTGTGTTAAAATATATCTATTATAAATTAAAATGACAACATTTCATGATCCACAACTTCTATATATGACATTAATTGACAATAGGAAATACAGAGTTAATAGTCTAGCACAGAATTATATTCATTAAATCAATTTATTTGTTGTTTGAATTATATTTATAATATGTATATGTATTCTATAATAGAGATATATTATATATAGCCTATTGTGTATATATATATAAATTACTATTTTAAAGTGTCATTTATTCTATAGAAATTGTATTTTTACAATTATAAAAAAATATTTATGAAAGAATTCTCTATTGTAATATATAAACATTTGTTATAGCTTTTATACATGCTACACTGCTAGTGTGGATTCATTATTTTGAGAAACAGCATTTGAAGTTTATCAACAATAAAAATACAATATTATCAATTAAATTAGACAAATAATATTCAGAAACATATATATATATATACTTTTATATATAATAATTTATGATACATATATTTATATATATACTTTTGGTATACAATAATTTATTATATTAGAGTATATATATAATCAAATTTATTTACATATTTAAAAACGTATTATAGTATTGTAGTAATTATTATAATAGTAATATAATATATAATTTGAATAATAATTTCAAAATATATATTAGTTGGTTAGTATAGTAATATTCATTATAGTATTGAGAATATAATATAATGAATATATCACTTTTTATATATAAACCACTTTTTACATAATTTCTATACTCCATGAATAATTTTGTTTACAGATATTAATAAACATATAGAGTACTTCAATTAAATAAACAAATTTTAAAATAACAAACTATTTTCACCACAAGATGTGACATCGCCTTAATCTTAAAAAATTACTTTTTATAAAAAATATATTTACAAACAAATAATATTTCTATTAATATATAATACTAATTTCATAAAAATAACAAATATTTTGCTAAATAATATATTTATTACTAAAATGTTTATTAATATTATATAGTTATTATAGTTCATCTTATTTGTAAAATACTTGTTGTATATGTTTTGTACATAATTGTAAATAATTTTGCAGTGATATTATTTAAATAAAATATTAATACTAACTATGTCATGGTATATTTAATATTAAGGTCTATTTATTTTATAAATATTTAAATTAACTAATATAATCTTTCATATAAACTTTGTATTTCTAATTAATAGGTAACTTTTCCAGTAACAATCCACCGATGAATACGAACCCGCACTACATTACAGTTAGTAATGTTAGTAAACCTACCATAATGACCAGTTGTATAATGATGATGTTCTTTCAGTTATTACAACACGCTATCGCGGCTAACAACATGGGTGGCATGATGAACGGCATGAATAATGGTTAGAAACTGCATGCAATGACCCGAATTAACCTGTTTTTAACATCCAGACATCATAGGAATGAATGCGTTACAAGCTCAGCAAGTGTTGGCAGCAGCTGCCGCTCTACAATCTAATCCAGGTTAGCTACAGTAATACAATGGTTACACACACGGGAATGAATAATGTTTGGTAACGAAACCCTAATAATAGTACTGGCAGCCGCAATGGCAAATTTGGCTAACCAATCTTTGAATAATCAGTCATCCTCAAATCAGTCTACCAGTCACCCAAACCAGGCATCCACGACTCCTCCTCCTCCCTCTTCTGGTAATGTAACTGTTGTTCGATCGCACGTGTCTATTTCACCTGTCTTCGTCGTCATCATCATCATCATTGTCTGTTTGTCACTCTAGATCTGTCACTGTAGGTGTATACCATAGAGCACAGGTGTTCAAGCTGCTTTTTTGTGTCCAGCTTGCTTTTTTTTTCTTTTACTCTTTTTTTAACGTAACCATACATTTCTAATTACTCTATACTCGACTAATGCTTGCATACTCTTTATAGGCCAATCGTTTAGTGGATTTAATAATCATACGCCACTATCTGCAGCCGGAAAACAAACTGAAGGTAAGGCTATTGTATTAAAACCCTTTGAAAAAGTGAATTAAATGAAACACTACTATTTATAGGTCCGGATGGTGCAAATTTATTTATATACCATTTGCCTCAGGAGTTTCTTGATCAAGATCTTATGAATATGTTTTTACCTTTTGGAAATGTTATATCTGCTAAAGTATTTATTGACAAGCAAACTAATCTAAGTAAATGTTTTGGTTTGTATCATTAATTATTTGTGTAACTATATATAATAATACCATTATAATATGAACAGGTTTTGTTAGTTTTGATAATGCAGCATCTTCTAAGGGAGCCATACAATCTATGAATGGATTACCAGTAGGAATGAAAAGATTAAAAGTACAACTAAAGAGAGGTAAAACGGACTGTTGTAAACCATATTAAATTATCACTGCTTGTTATTATGTTAATTTGAATGCCATTTTAGAATTTTTTATTTATATATACACATATATATAAATATTTATATATATACATATATATATTGTTATTACACTCTATTATTATACAACTTAGTTGTAATTATTATATTACGTTATACTACTATATTATCAGTAGTACATTATTTTGGTGTGATCTTTGTTATTGTAAAATTGCTTCCTAATATAGAATATTTGTTTGTTTATTAAAGTCTTGTATAGTAAATTATAGTTTTATTGCTATATATACTTTTACATTGTTTTACTATATGGAGACAAGGTTAATGTTAAATTCAGCTTATCGCTGGCTTATATTGTTATCTGTTAATTGTACCTAGTCAATACCTGTTGTAACATTTGTGTGTTTATACAAAATAAACTTTACAAAAATTATAAATTTATTATAATAAACTAATTTCGCATTTCAAATTCTCGTTTAAGCCATTCTGAAGAATGATAAAATCTTGAATCTCCTAACTTTAAAGCTGTACGTTTATATTCATAATAATATACTAACGACCCTATATATATATTGTATGTTATTATTAATAAATATTATTGACTTGATTCATTAACATACCCATCTTTTGAATTCCGTTCAACAACCAATACAGTTTATTTTCTATGTGCATATTAGGATCGTGCCATTGCAGAGTCTAATAATAGATATATTAAATTTAATAATAATAATAGATTAGTATTACTTACCAATGTCCAGACATGTAATCCTACACATAATCCGAAGTAAATGAATGTTATAATTATTGTCATCTTGAATTTACGAACCAGGAGAGAGACCAGGCCTGCCTAATATAGAGAATGGGATAGCAATAGAATAGATTTATAGATATTGTATTTGGGTACTTACTTGAAATATATAAGTATTGAAGAAGAGCAAGAATACAATTATAGCAGCAAATAATATACAAATGTCTTGAAACCTGTAGAATAATATTGCAAATTTTAATACTCAGTAATTAATTAATACTAGTAATTTAATATCTGAAGTTACAAATATTTGCAACTGGATATCTTTATTTACAGTACTGAATGTGTTTGGAAAATTAAGTTTTTTTTAAACTCCTCGATAATAAAATTCATGTCGATATTAATTTAATTTTAAATAATATACTTGTATATTGTACATAGAAAACAGTTAGTTACATAATTGTAAAAATCTATTATTTTAATTTGATAATTTAATCCAATATAAAATACTGCTCTATCATAACATATACTGATAAGCCTATCTATCCAGTGCAGTCATTGTATAAGAAAATAAATACTATAATGTAATGCTACTGATTAAATATATATATATATATTTATATTGTTTTGATTACATATGAATAGATAGCCTTAATAGATTGAGGTCATGAATTTCCGAAAAGAAACAAATATATGACTTAATATGACAAATTATATAAATAAATAATAATTCTATACTTTTATATGAGTTAACAAGAGCTTTTTCCCATTGATAGGGTGAAAGGTTTGACTTATATATTAGCAAATTAGGTTAACCATTAAAATGAAATGCGAGTAATAATTATAATAACTGGTATATCAAATATTACTACATACGCCATGTCCCATGGTGCTGTATGTCTCTACATGTTAAATATTGTAATTGTTATATCTTCGGCGTTCATCGTTTATAAAGATCTTTATAATTATCTTTAATTTTCATTCATCACTTATTGTATAGATAATAATTATTTTGGATCATTTGATCATCATTGAAGATATTCATATATTTTATTTAGTATAATAATGTCTATAAAAGAAAGTAAATTTAATTATTTATTTATATGTGTGTATGTGGTGAGCTAACTCGAGAAGCGGGGGACCTCGTGGGAATCTGTTATACTTAATATATATTATACTATATATCTTAATAAATGTTCACTTGTATGGTCTTGGTCCAGAAAAATTTTAGAATTTTGTACCCCGTAACCGAGAAAAACCCGAAAAATTTACTTTTTGCCATTACAATGATTTTTTGTCAGGTAAAATCTTCGGCGTCACTTTCTGAAATATTTTTTTTACATTCTTTCGACATTTTTTTGAAATATATTTTCACTAATTTTTGAACTATTAAAAACAAATATTATCTACATTTATTTGTATTTTAGTAAACATTTATTTTATTGTATATACTAGCAATGTAGAATCAGGAATAGCTATAATTAATAAATAATAGATAGAAAAACAATCAAAAATCTAGCAATGCCTGGTAGGTACGGCTACTAATATGTTTAAATATTTGTTATATTTAATAAAATATTTTTAGATAATTTTTAAACATATTTTATATCTTGAAATATTTTTTGTATTTTGTCCAAATATTTTACAAATAAATCTTTAAACCGAACAATTCTGGGTCGGATAAAGTTAGAATTAGTAAATATTAACTAGGAAAAATTTAAATATTAGCAATGCAGAATCAGGAATAGCTATAAATAATAGATATGAAAATAATCAAAAACCGAGCAACGCCGAGTCGGGTACGGCTAGTATATATATATATATATATATTATTAAATTTCAATAACACATTACATTAGTGGAGATTGGATTATATACATATTATATAATAGTATATATATATATACTAGGGTTGTAAACATTCGAGTATTAGTAATGAAATGTTGAGTCGAGTCAATATACAAATTTATGAAAGCGATTCCCTATAGTTGATTTGTGAGTCGAGTCGAGTATTTAAACCAAGACTCTAAAACCAATTTTAAAACTGTAATACATAATACATATAACTTATGATATAAGTAAAATCAATTAAAGTTATGGAATTAATACATACTTGAAGAACGTACTTTAAAGCGTACGCTTTATTTAAAGATATACTATATTTCATATAGATTTTTATTATTAATGTAATGTTTACATCAATATTTCCCTAAAGTTGATACGGTGATTAAGTGCTTGCATCTGAATAATTCCCTTTTTTATTATTATTTTTGTATTATATCATTTGTTAATTTTATATCTTAACCATATGTAACATGGCATTTATAAATCATTATATATATTCGTTATTTGTTTTTTATTATTATTGTTTTATGTTTTTGTTTGTTTTAAACATTAAACTATATCTATCTAATCGCACCATCTTTTGATGATTAGAATAACTTTTAACTTAGGATTTATAATGTTTAAATGATTGATTTGGATTTGAAGAATTTGAATCCTTACATTTTTGGATTCGAAGGTCTCGAAGCCCTAGATTTTATGATTAAAATCTCTTTTTTTGGATTCGAAGCCGCGATTATTAAGTTTTTATGGCTTACAAGTATTTGAAATATTACAACCCTAATATATACTAGTATTACATGACTTATTTGCTTTTTAATATTTCTTCTGTGATAAATATGATATATTCTCAAAATCACTCAACCATGATTTCAATATTTTCACATAACTCGTGATATTTCACATATTTTCACGTACTAAATGTACCCCTCAACAATGTAATCGAATATATATATATATATATATATAAAACATCTATGTGAGAAAGAAAATCTATATCAAAATATTCCTATTCATACTGCTAAGATAGGTGAAATACAAATAAAATAAATACATTTAATTTTTTTTACAATATTATTCTAATTTAATAAATATTGGATGTGATATTTTATTTTATATTTTAATATTACGATATGTAGATTAAACTAATATAATTAAATATTTCACTAATTATTTAATAGTAATATTATTACGGTAATAATTAATTTTATTTCTATTTCTTATATTAAATAATTGTAGTTTTAATCCTATTTTATTTACATTTTGGCACATACATTAATATAAAATATATATATAATAAACATATAGAGAGAGAGGCAGGAGAGAGAGAGAGAGAGAAAGATAGTTCAAAGTTAAATTATCTCTCTCACTATCTCTCTTTCTACTCTATGTATTATTTTAAATAAGGTTACACTAATTTCACTATATCCATCAGATTATTAATATCATTCGTAATTATTAAAGGTCAATTATATTATATATAAACGAATAATTAAATTGATGATACATAATAATGGGCTTTCGAACATAATTCCAGTATCAAAAATGTGATTTTACAATGCTATTTATTTTCATAATATTATTAGTAAAATTTAAAAACAATAATATAGATATTTTAATAAATAATGACAATTATAACTGATATATCAGTCAAATAATGTAATTTATTATGAAATCATTTAGAACAAAAATAACTAATAATTTATTACCATAATTATTATGATAATAGAGTCCAAAAGCAGGCAGAATATATAATTAATCTTTAACATTGATTATCAGAATATTAATTGTCTGCATAGAAATTGCAAAATTTAAACCAATAATCAACGAGTCAAATTGTCACAGTATGTGTGCTATTATATCTTTATTCTATATAATGAAAATATTTGCAATTATATTAGAAATAATTATGTTTTTATTTGAACATATACAAAAATATAATATATATATAAATATAGTGAACCTTTAATTAAAACTGGATTTAATAAAAATAAATATATTTTCAATTGTATTCACTTAAATATATAAATTATATATTGATTATATAGAAATTGATAATTTTAAATGGTGTATAATCATAATATATGTATAATTTCGTACGTTTTTTTTAATATTAATTCATATTTGTTTTGAAAATAAATGTTTTCATTTTGTCAGAATTTGTTTCTAAATATATGTTCATACTATGTAGACAAAACCATAAAATAAAATGTACATTTTCTTAATATACATATTATTAATAACAAAATGTATGAAATAATATAATAATTATTTAAAAACTGGTCAGTTTTATATATTTTACATATGCATAATTATTAAGCATATCAATCTACCCTTAATAAAGTTGAATAAATATATTGTAGATATAAACTGAACATTTATATATATATATATATATATATATATATATATTAAATAGTATGAATTATATGAATTAATATAAATATGGTATTAAGATAATATAATATGTATTAATGTTATACTAACACTAGTAGTAGTAAAATTATAATATTTTTAAAATTAAGTAATCCAATAAAAGAATTAATAAATAAATCTACAATTAATAGAGAATGCTGTAGGATTAAAATCCATCGATATCGATCTACATGCATATTATATAATTATTTATTAACTATTATTATTAATAATGTTAGCGTTATGTATAAAAAGTGTAGTATAAATCACAATATTATTATGATAATTATATTAATTTAATATAATTAAATGTTGAATATTATATTTGATTATCGAATCGATAAATCTATGAATACTATATAAGTATATAAATTAATACGTAAAAATATTAAATAAAAGATGAATATAAATGTTCTGATAAAATGCGTGTTTAAATTTTTAAATATTAAAAATTAGTTATAATAAAATAAGATTAAAATTAATTATATGATGAATTTTTATATTTTCCTATAAACAAAATATATTGTTGTCATGGATTTGACACAAATATACATACACTTTGAACTTTATATAAAACAAGTATATCTTATTATTTGTGGATAGGAATGGAATGATATCAATTATATATAAAAATGTGTTTAATTAAATATTTATATACTGCAATTTACCATCTATTATTTATCTAAATAAAGTATATTATATATTTGTATAATATGTAATAAGTGAGGTGAAACTTAGTAACATTACTTTACTTTAATATCTTAATTTAACTATACTATTGACAATTTTAATAAGTATCTCTTAATTTATTATTGTATATTACCAAGGACATTGTCCTTGATATTACTACCTTATTATTATAATTAATTAGGTATTACCAAATGGCTTTGGTATTACTGCATTGTAAATAATAAAATTATATCTGAGATTTGTTTACTACTTTAAAATAAACTAAATTATCCATATATATATTGAAATTTATTAAAGTTTTCATTTATATCTTTTTCTATAGTAATATCAAAGCCTTTTGGGGCTTCCAAGGGCTTTGATAATATGTATTCGTATGACATCCTGCAATGATAATTTCTTATAATGTTGTATACTTAGTATAATCAAAGCCTTTGATGGCTTTGGTATAATATTACATTATTTTAATTTTGTTAATTAATTTATTATAGTTATTTATTAAATCAAAAAACATATGTGTGGAATATGTGTAACTTTCCATATAGTTATATCAAAAAGATTAAGCTGGAAATTGAAAAAATATATCATAAAACTTAATTACTTAACATAATTTAATTATTACTATTATATTTAACTTGTTAATTTATAATTATAATATATAATTTTAGAAGTAATAGTAGTAGGTAACTATATATAGTTATATATATATATATTTATTTGTTGATAGATTCATATGGAATTCTTTTAATAAATGTAGGATCTAATATTTTCTTTTAATCAATATATATAGGTAATCGGAGCTCTATGTATATATAGATTATATAATATAGAGCATAGGTTTAATATATTAAAACTATAGTTTTATAAATATATAGATACAAATCTTTGACGTAAATTAAGTGTTTATAGAATCCTATTAAATGGTTTTGATAATTAATAATAAAATTAAAACCGGAAACTAAATATATAAATATAATAAGTTAAATTTAAAAATATATAATTATATCAAAATATTATATATATATTATTCATTATTTATGCATTATTTTTCATATTTAATAATTAAATTTATAATATAAATTGTTCAAAAAAATATATAAAGGTAATTTATTAAATTATATGATAACATTTAATTTTAAATTAATTTATAAGAATAATTTTTAAAATCATTTTAAAAATGTGTTCAGTCACTGAATAAATTAAATGAATTTAATGAAACTTGGCCGTAGACTCGCGTGCATATATACCACGAATAAAGTTATTACCAACATTACTAGTACGTATACATCGTAATCAATATATGGCATCCAAATAAGCATCCGTGTAGCAATAAACAGTTTAAAAATTACATTACAATAATTTTAAATTATTCATGGATTATAATTATTATAATAATTAAATGATCATCATTAATTATTATAATAATTAAAATATAATTTTGTAATCATTTTTAATTATTATTTATAAATATTATAATTTTTATTTATAATGATTATAATTGGCAATAAGTTGGCTCTGAAATTACATATGTTTGTATATAATAATAATAATGGATATGAACAATCGGCGCCGATATAAATATTAGTTTTTTGTAATACCGAAAATGGCCGTCATTCACGAATATGGGTGGATTTATTAACATTATCATAATCATTATCGATATTCTACATTATGATAATGTTTAATATCGAATATGTCCTTCGTTTCTTATGATTGCTATTGCTGAGATCAAATTTAAAATATTTTACATGTATTTACATGTATTATTTTAAATTACAATAACATCTGATTTATATATATATATATCTTATAATATGGGGATAATCATATTCGGATCCTAAAGTGTGAACTTTATTAGGGGTGTGTGCATATAACCTCGCACATTACAATTCAATTGATTACATTTTAACTATTATATATATGTAGAGTAGTTATTAGTGATGTAAATTATGACGAGCCGAGACTTACATTTTCGGAAAAAAACGATCCCCATCCGAATTGATACTCTTACAAGATATAACAGAGCCAAAATGATGCTTTTGTGAAGTTACATTTTAATACTAATTTTTATATATTCACATTTACATCAATTTAAAAAAAATTATATTCGCCAACTTCGCGATTCAGTGAATAGTAATGTAAATTTCATCTAGTTTTGTAAATAATACCGAGCTTTTTGATGCCGAGCCGAGACTTTCGGTAAATGATGCAGAGCCGAGACTTTCATTTTCGAAAAAAAATGCATATATATATATATATATAAATTATATAATATAATATATAATATATATAATATATATTATATATATATAGTTGAATCTTTGAATTGAAATGTGCGCGCTTAAATACACACTCCGCTTATACAATTTAAATATATAGAATCCGCATACGATTGTAATCCTTATAATATAACACTTCATTTTCATTATTCGTATTAGTTTACAACCACTTATTAGGTTCCCAACTCTACTAATGGCACAATATTTTCTACCTTAAATAGCAACACGTGTTGCCAGCTAATCCTACTTGATCTCTCATCTGCTTTTGATACCCTGGACCATAACATATTAATCTCGCGACTTACTTTAATGGGTATATCTGGCTTAGCGTTAAAATGGTTTACTTCATATCTGACTAACCGAAATATCTCTATTATGATTGATAAATCTTACTCGCCTCTTTCTCCACTTAACCAAGGTATTCCCCGATGATCGTTCATAGGTCTATCCCTCTTTTCTATTTATATCCGCCCTATTGCTGATCTAATTAAGAACTTTCCAAATATACACTACCTTATTTTGCTGATGATATTTAACTGTTTACCTTTTTCCCTATAAATTCTCATAATACCATTAACTCTGAATTAATCGAGTGTGCTAACTGCATACAATTATGGATCCTCTTCATTAAACTACTAATTAATTCTTCTAAGACTACTTAACTTAACATATCTACTTCTGATCCTTCCTTTCCAACTTTACTCTAAATAACATGATTATTTCTCCTTGTCATTCCTCCAAAAACCTAGGATTAGTATTTGATGACAAATTATCATTTAAGAATCACATATCATCCATTACAAAATCCTCCAACTTTCATCTCTTCAGAATTAAAAAAATATGGACATCACTTTCCAGAAACCTTACCAAAACTTTAATGAATGATCTTGTACTTTCCCGACTTGACTACTGTTCTTCCCTACTGAATGTACTTCCTGCTAAAGCTACTGCTCCACTAAATCGCATATTCTGTTCCTCAATACGTACTATTTACTGCATAACACGACTGGAACACTCTACTACAACATCACATCAATCATCTCATATGTGGCCACCCTTCTCCCTCAGTTGTAAATTACGTATACTATTTATAACCCATAAATCAATATATTCTTTCACCCATATCTATATCTCTGATCTAATTAAAAAACGTACAGTATTACCTTATCTTCGTTCCAAAATTCTCCTCATCTCCCGGAACTCTAGTAAAACTTCCCTAAATACTAGTAATTTTAGAATTCAGGTCCTACTCTAAGGAAATCCCTCCCTCCTACCACCTGCTCTATTATATTCCTCAATTAGATATCTCAATCATTTTAATCACTAAATCATCCAACTTATTATTTAATTATTCGTTTTATCTTCATTATATTATTATTATCTAATAGTTATCGGACATTATCGGTACATCAATACATTATTTTCTTCCTGCACGGTTGAAATATAAAATGGCCACCATGGCCCAATAGTAGTGATAATAAACAGTTATTTGCCATTCATTAAATATGAGATATATATATATATATATATATATATATGTAGTATGGTAACTACGTAGTATGAATGTGAGGTGGAATATTTGATATAATGTTTTTGTAATTGTAAATAGTTGGCGTGGTTTATAACTGAATTAACTAACATATATATATTCTTATTATTATATACAATACCACGAAGTATTGTATATGTGTTGGTATCATATACCTTAATATATATTATATGTATATATACACATATATACATATATTATTATATTTCCAAAACTCTGGTTTATTCCATGAACTTGCTATTGTCAACTATCTCTATAGAAATGTATATTGACAATGTCAATTTGACATAAATGTATTTATATGCCATTAATTTAACCATTAACCATCAATGTAAAGAAATACTTTCTTTATATCAATGCCATTGTGGGAATGCCTTTTTATAAGGCCTGTTATTTTAAACATTAACCTTAAATCAATCTAATACAAATACAAATACAAACTCCACAAATGGTATTATTCTTATTTTCATGTGTTCTTTTGTGTTTCTCACTATAAAAGCAATCTGGTCACACACTAGAACCCTCTTGACATATTTGATCATACTATTTTACTTTCCGTTATTTTAATAAACTAAATAAACCTTATATAGGTATCCCAAACATATCTGTGTTCTACCTATAATTAAATACAACCTGACGAGAACTATCATTCTCCATGGATACGATAATTTTAGTGAGAAACCTCCTTACATTCCGAAAACTTGCCTGAATTATAATAACTTTATATCCCATTACAACTTAATAGAAAATGGTTTTAAAGTTACTATATTTACGGTAAGTTTGCGGGAAATCTTGAAGTGGGATGTGACCCCCTTTAGAGATTTTCACAATTCACAAAATCATCCGACGATTTGTAGTATAGAATCTCATGACGATTTTTAAACATTCGCATATTGATTGATTGATTGAATGTTTATTTAGACACTTAAATAAATCGTAAATGATTTTTAGCATATGCAGATATTATCTCGTAGAATATCGAATATATAGCCCCCGTTTATTTATATTACCATCGGCGAGATCGCGTTTAAATATGTTATATGTATCAGTTTATATTTAAAAATTATATTTACAGCTATTTATATATATAGATCTTTTAGTAGAAATTATATTTGCATTCTTCATATTATTTATTATGTACACAGTAATGTGTAAAATACTGAAATTAGTATTTTAAATTTAGCCCGATATATCGTAATCAAAACAAACTGGGGCTATATTCGATACAGACTATATTGTGACAATAATATTATTATTGTCTAATAAGCATGTTCTTTTTATTAACAAATAATGTTCACGCATAAATTGTCGAAAAAATTTATTGGATACCAAAAGTCCCCAAATAAATCGAATATGTGAATCCCCATTAATAAAACATTACATTGTATACTATAAACAAATATTTATCTAAGGAAAGATTTATAGCACGCGAAAGCGTGTAATTCGATTATTTTGCACAAAAAAGAGTAGCGCCACCTACATAGGGTCAATTTTCTGACCGAAGCGTTGATTAAAATATGAATTTGTAACTATACACTTTTAAAATGTACTATAATATGCTTTAAATTATCATTTACGTGATGAAAACTAAGTATTCATTACTAATATATAACAAAGCAATAAGATATTTTCGTTTTAAATTATATACATATCTATGTGACGAGTAAGGGTTAACTTATATTGCATGTAATTTAATAGAGCATTGAAACATTATTAGAAACTGCGCCAAACTTAAATCTATTTCAGTGATTTCGATAGTACTAGCAGCAGTAGCAGCGGTCGGGAATAGTATCAATTATTTCGTGTAAATAGGGAGTGTTATATCTTTGCTTCGCGAAATCTGCGGTATAAGTTATTTCCGGTTACTTCGCATTTTGAGTAACTCGCAAACTTTATCGAATCGACGTACGAATCTAGAAACGATTCTAAATAAACTTTACGAAGATATCGTTGTGTCGTCAACCACAAGTATGTTCTGCGGGAGACGATCAAATAGGACGAGTTAAGGGTTAAAGGTTATATTTGAAATACGAGTTAATAGTATATATATATATATTGTATTGGTATTTGTGGGTTATTTGGTTTAATTGGTTTAGTTTTGTCCTGCTTGTTTTTTAAGCTGAATTACATCCCTCAATGAGCCCGTATACATTTATTTCACATTTAAAATATAACCTTTGCTACTCAACTCTACATAAAGGACATATGTCCTCTTTGATCGTAACCCTGCGCCGCCAAACGAAATACGAAATTGTAGACGATATTACTGATAAATTGTCAGTGACAATATCTTCGAAAACATATATATATTATATAAATCATACATTATAATAACTGATACAATTTATTATACGAGTTATCAGAGTTATAGCTGATGGATATTTAAAATAGAATAGCATGAGTAATCATGAGTCATGTGCTGGCTAAATAGAATAGGATGATTCATGTGCTACTTAAATAGAATAGCATGAATCATGTACTGGCTAAATAGAATAGCATGAGTCATGTGCTGTATAAATAGAATAGCATGAGTCATGCGCTGGCTAAATAGAATAGCATGAGTCATGCTTTGGTTAAATAGAATAGCATGAGTCATATTGTGCTGGCTAAATAGGCTGTATTACAAATATCACGAAATTGTGTATACATATGTTCACAATTATTATTCTTAGACTGGGTCAATATATATATATATATTTTTATAAAATCTACGACATAGTTATCGTATTTAATATTTAATAAATAGTAACGAATAACGTATAATGAATAAAATATAAAGCGGAAATTTCTACAATATATATATTTCTTTCCCTTAATGTAATACATTTATATATGTTTTCCATTAAATTATAGCATATTATATAATAGAGTATTTTCTTCGATAGTTATATATTCATCCCATTCAGGAACTTAGATGAATTTTTACTTATAATCAAATGTATCCAATGTACCTTCGAAAACTGCTTTCATGTTATGGAACTCGTGATTTTAATGGGGCTGATTATTTTATAAAAAATTATTTAAGATCACTTCTAAATAATATTGTAATACTTATTTTAATGGTCCGGACTAGGCTCGAACCCGCGTCACACTAACTAGCGCCGTCCGATACCATAGCCTAGACTATACCATACTATACTATACTATACCATACCATAGCCTAGACTATACCATACTATACTATACTATACCATACCATAGCCTAGACTATACCCATTAACCACACCGTACAGTTACAGAGAATGAAGTCCGACAAAGCGTTCATCGACCTGCTGATAACCGCGACTAGGCCCGCCCCCTCTAGCTCCGCCCCCAACACTATCACCGTCGCAATAGACGACGCCTACAAACAGCTGCGACTCTGCTTCGTGGATTCGCCGTCCAATCAGAACTACGTCGTAGGGTCGGTAACGCGGGGGGGGTGGGGGGGTGTAACATCTCCCCCCCCCCACGCGGGTAGTAATTAAGGGTATATCGATTAAAGTTTATTGGTCTAGATAAATATTTATGTTTCTATATTTATACACTTGTAATGTTTAACTTTGATAATAATGATAATAATGGTAATACTAATAATAGTAGTAATAATACAAATATTATTAGCCTACTTCGTAGACTCCATAATCAAAACTACGTAATGGGGTCAGTAACGGTGGCGGGGGTATGGGGGGGTCCCCCCAGGCCCACCTCTATATATCCCCTACCCCCGATCACTATTAACAATTATTATCACCTAAATTAACATTTAGTTGTCTAGATAAACGTTCATGTTTTTATAAGTATACCCTCGTAATGTTTAACTCTGATAATAATTCTAGTGCTAATGATGATGATGATTATATACGCTCTATTAAGCACTAAAGTAGGGTCAAGTCTAAAGGAGGGTCATGTCTAAAGTAGACCCCTTCGCTCGTGCGGGAAGATAATAATAATAAGATAATAATAATACGATAATACTAATGATGATAATACTAATAATAGTAGTAATAATACATCACTAATGTATCACTAATACCAATAACATAGAAATACCTCATCATCATCATCGTGTTGACCTCTACCATCAGACAGGGGTCATTCTTGGAGCAGACGTGCGCAACTTTTACGGACCAAAGTACAGCTAGATCCACCGCCGAACAGATCCTGAAGTTCTACGGAAACATGTGCGTACGAAACTACGACGTCTGCCAGTATTTCATCACGAACCACTACCTCGATAAGATTGTGTTAGTATGGGTAGTTTTAGGGGGAGGGAGGGAGGGGAGTGGGAGTATTTCATCACAAACCATTACCTCGATAAGATTGTGTTAGTATGGGTAGTTGTGGGGGGGGAGGGAGTGGGAGGGGAGGGGAGGGGAAGGAGGGGATTGGGAGTATTTCATCACAAACCATTACCTCGATAAGATTGTGTTAGTATGGGTAGTTGTAGGGGAGGGAGGGAAGGTTTAATCACGAACCACTACCTCAATAGGATAGTGTTCATACCTATAGGTGGTAATGGTAGTAGTCGTATCTCTTAGATTAGATAGATGATTGTAGTGGAGAGAGAGTGATAGAGTGCACTGTAGCATAGGTATTAGTATCCTACTGATATCGTAGCTTTAACCTAGCAGATAATACATAGATAGATGTAAGCTATCATTTACCAATAATCATTCTGCAGTAATTGTCAATAATTTTATGTTACTTAATTTTCTTTATTTCGTAGAATATATTATTTATTTTAATAGAGTATGCATTATCTTTGATATATATTTAAACTTTATATTACACTTTTGATTGCATATTTTAATATAATGAATTCTTATAATATGAAATATACTAAATCCACTAAAAGCATCATATACTATAAAGATAATATCAATTCATAGGGTAATGTAATTATTAGCTTATACTCGATGATTTCATTGAACTAATCACTAAATATATATCATAGTGTTATCAAATCATGTGTTTCTGGTATATCATAAATATTTAAATATTTTATATATCTATTTTATATTAATTGACTATTTTCAAAAAATATTTAAAAATAAATTAGTATCGACACTTTCATATATTTTAAAGACAATATCGTTATTATTTTCACAACATATAACTTAGAAATATATTATACATTTGAAATTTATTTATATAACATATTTGTATTTCGTTTTCTAGTATTAATTAAAATTTCTATATTTTCAATAATTGAAATTCTTGTGAACCGTAAACTATTCGTATAACCAATTATAATCGTGTGTGTTCAACATGAGGAATAGATAGTAGTGTTTCATTGACACACATACACACACACTCACATACATACACACACACATACATATACACCCATATACAGACACTCACAAATACACACCCTCACCTATAGACACACACACCCACCCCCACCCACACACCCCCACCCCACACACACACCCACACACACCCCCACCCCACACCATCACACCCCCTTCCCCACACTCACACACCTCCACACACCCCATACACACACACCCCCACACCCACACCCCCCCACACACCCACCACACACCCACCCCCACCCCACACCCACACACCCCCACCCCACACACACACCCACACACACCCCCCACCCCACACTCACACACCCCCACCCTCACACACCCCACAGCGCCCTAAGACACAGAGACACCAGCTCCTTGAAGCTCAGCATACAGGTCCTGTTCATGGTACTAGTACAGGTACAGGTGGACCATGTGAAGCCTTATCAAGCAATACTGGTGGACTGCCTCGATGATGTCATTAGAGATGAACACTCGCAATGGTTAGCGAGGCGGTATAGTATCAGACTTGTAGTATAGTATCAGAGTTGTAGTATAGTCATGGTCGGAAAATATCCTTTGATTTTTTTGTGATTTTTTCGTTTATTAAAATTATAAATTTGAATTTCATAACATTATTCATTATAATATATATCGTTAATATCATAATGAAATTAAAAAATTTGTATATTAATCGTATGATAATTGTAACCCCCTTTTAGAACAACAACAACAACAACAAAGCTAATTTTACCGTAACTGTAAAACGTTTTAATTTCGTATGTTATCGTTAACAAATATTTCGATTTTATACTTTAGATTATATATTTAAACTAATGAGTAATCAAACGACACCTTTCCATAACCCATACACACACACTCACTGACATACACACACACTCACACAATGACACACACATACACTGGCAGCGTTCCGTTTATAACCCTGCTGATGAAAAGTGAAAACTTCATCCACACCATGTTCGACTGCACAGACGAAACACAATGGTAACTACCCTCCACCCCCTCCTCCACCCCCCTCCACCCCCCCCTGGCAGCGGTACCTATGTGTATGCCACCCCCTAGTATAATGGGACCCCCTGGTGTGTGTTAATGTCACTATCTTTACACCATATACGACTGCACCGATTAAACTAAATGGTAACTAAGTTGCCCCACCCCCAGACGTAATGGTAACTAAGTTACCCCACCCCCAGACGTAATGGTAACTAAGTACCCCCACCCCCACCCCCAGTCGTAATGGTAACTAAGTTACCCCCCACCCCACCCCCAGACGTAATGGTAACTAAGTTACCCCACCCCCAGACGTAATGGTAACTAAGTTACCCCCCCCCACCCCCAGACGTAATGGTAACTAAGTGCCCCCCACCCCCAGACGTAATGGTAACTAAGTGCCCCCCACCTGCGCAGTGTAGTGAAGTACATACCCCCACCCCCGGACGAATACGTACCTACTATCTTTACACCCGTATACCATCGATAACGCCCCCACCCCGCCACCCATAGTAATGATTTCTAGTGCGTACGCATGCGATACCCTATCTCAGAGCCCCTTACTAACGATAACCCCCGAGCCCCGCCCATTTCCAGGGACCTCCTTCTCAGCATCGTCAACTCGAACATCGCGGATGCCCAACAGAATAACTCGTCGCTACGAGCGCTCTACAAACGGGACATGGCCTCCGCTCTGATAGAGGGCATACCCGCCGCAGCCGTGGTGGTGGTGAAGAAGGAGGAGGTGGGGGAGGGGGATGGGGAGGATAACTCCGCCCCCCCAGCCCCCGTATCCACCACGACCTCTACCACCACCACTAGAGGTCACCACCGTAAGCTGATGCGTCTCTGCCAACACATGTCGGATAACTGCGATGACGATAACTCTGCCATGGCTGATGACAGCGACTTCCTGCGACTTACTATAGGTAAGGGGGTGTGTGTGAATGGGGGGTGTATGGGGATGAATAGGGGGGTAGGGGGTGTGGGTGAATAGGGGGTGTATGGGGGTGAATAGGGGGGTAAGGGGTGTGGGTGAATAGGGGGTGTATGGGGGTGAATAGGGGGGTAGGAGTGTGTGTGATACTGTCTTACAGCGACTCTCTATAGGTAGGGGGGGGTGTGTTTTGCTGACTTCCTGAGACTCACTATAGGTAAGGGGGGGTGTGGGGGTGAATAGGGGGGTAGGGGTGTGTGTGTTGCTGACTTCCTGCGACTCACTATAGGTTAGGGGTGTATGGGGGTGCATTGATGACTTCCTGAGACTTACTATAGGTATGTGGTGGTGTATAGGGGTGAATGGGGTGGTAAGGGTACTAGTGTGTGTATGTTGCTGTCTTACAGCGACTAACTATAGATAGGGGGTGTATGGGGGTGTATTGATAACTTCCTGAGACTCACTATAAGTAAGGGGGGGTGTTGGGGTGAATGTATGGAATATGCTAGTGTTTACTTGAGTCATAGATTTATAGTTTACCTAGATTGGAAGTCATGCGATTTTTCTACAACAGGCATCAGGGGCCGCTTGCTGCGACATTTGATAATGTTAGCGTACGCAACGCGCTAGCAAAATTAGCCTGCGCCATATCCTTAGCCATATGTAAATCGAGTTGTTCCGACAATTAAAATAAATGTCCTAGCCTAGCTAATTCTAGCGCGTATTATCTCGGCGACTGTGCGTATCGTATAGAATAAAAAAGAATTTGTTATGAAACTTTAAGTCCAAAATAAATAAAATATGCTTAGTTTATATTCAAAACAGTGTTAAATAACTTAATACAATGATATATATTAAAATAATTAATTATTAATAATTATATTATGTTAATTCGAGTAATAAATATTAACTATTTAAATATACAACACATGTGCACTCACTATTTTTAGTTAATATAAAGTAGCGCCACCTATAAAATTATTTTAATGTGTCACTCAAATCTATAAATAGAATATAGTTACTAATATATAACAACAATACGTGCATATCATGCATATAAATATACACCTATATAATTAGATAATACAAATTATGATATTTTCAAGTATTATCATGTATATTAGTTTGATTAATTAATAACATTAGATACATGTAGTATGTTATTATTATTATTATTAATATTATGTAAAGTACATTATATAATATAGAAAAAAAATATTTATATTTATAGGATTCACATTAAATTTATAATATTAAAATGAACAATTTATTTTAACAATGCCTCATTTATTTTGAATAATATATGTTATAAATATAAATTTATACTTTAATATAAGTACAGTATATATAGTATTTTAATTAATTTGTCATAGTTTATATTGAATATAATATTCTGAATATATTGTAATTATTTTAAAGATAGATTATATAGTTTATCGTATATTATCTTGGGTTATACTCGATAATATTTGTAATTATATTATAATAATTATATATTTATATAATAGTTATAATTGTATATCTAATACATACTACAATACAATTAAATTAGGAATAAATGGGAAATAAGCAAAAAAAATTATTTATTATTTAGCTTTCGACAACTATTAGTTGTTCTTAAGAAATGGGTAAAAATCAGCGCTGCGTATTTATTTTATATGTCGGAACAACTTGATGATTTTAGCGTAGCATTTTTATCATTTTTACGCGCAATATCATCGGAACAACCGGTCGCTAGCGAGCGCTAGGCGATTTTGTTCGCCTTGATAAAGAACGGCTTCGCGATTTATTTTCATCGTAACAACTCAATATCTTAAAATAAGCGTAGGCCAATTTTATTTTATCGGAACAACCGGCCCATGGTTCCTTGATGTATGTGTCCTAAGATGGCCGACTATCACATATAAATATTATTTAATCAAATTAAATGTTGCAATTATATTGCTGTATATATATATATATATTTATTTTCATTAATAGCAACTGTATTTGATGATTATTGATTTTTGATTATTTATTATATAGTCTCTACACTTTTGAAATATGTCAAATATTCAAGTATTCAAATAAACTATGACAATTACATTTACACCTACTACTACTGCATATAGTTATTCTGTAAATATTCAAATTATCACCACTACCACATTACATAGATATTCTGGCATACCTACTACTACTACTACTACTACTACTACTACTACTACTACTACTACTACTACTACTACTGCTACTACTACTACTACTACTACTACTACTAATACTACTACTACTACTACTACTACTACTACTACTACTACTACTGCTACTACTACTACTACTACTACTACTACTACTACTACTACTACTACTACTACTACTACTACTACTACTACTACTACTACTACTACTACTACTACTAACTCCACTACCTCTCCACGTAGATATTCTAGCCTCCCTGCAGAAGAGAACAGCGGAAGGAGATGACAGATTCCGTGTGGTGGGCATGGTAGACAAGGAGTACGCGACTAGTGAATATGACGGTCTCAAGAGGTATCTGGTCCAGTTCATAGGAGTGTGTACCTTTCACAGGAGAGCGCATCAAGATCTGGTTAGACTGGGCTAAGATCTAGTCGGAATGAGTGTATATCTATGACTCACTGTGAAGTATACCCTTATTAGGGTGTATGTATTGAGGGCGTAGGAGAGGGCATCAGGATCTAGTATCTCTGATGATATCTCTCTCTCTCTCTCTCTCTACTTCTCTCTCTCTCTCTCTCTCACTCTCTCACTTTCTATTTCCCTCTCTCTCTCTCTCTGTCTCTTATTTCAGTTCTATAATAAAATCATATAAATAAAATTATAAATGAAATAATAATTTTATTGAAATACTATTTTGATGTAAAGAAAGTGGATAAGCAATTTGATGTAGTGTGTGGCGCTGCAGTCAAACCCTACTACTAAATAGTATTTAGTATATACCTACTCAATTTTTAATTATTATATATTTATACATATATTGAAAATAACGATATATTTTAATGTACTATTTATACTAAATTTTATTTTACAATCTAAAAATTATACTAAATTATACTAAAAATAAAATTATTTATTTAAAATACAACATATCAACATTCCTCAAAATTGTGTGTATTTAAATTTAAGATATACTACTTTATTGATATTTTTAATCTCTCTCCATAAATATAAATCACTTCTATCTATTTAACGAAAATCCTATTTTTTAATATTAACATGTATAATATGACTAATATCCAATAAAAATTACTAATGCCATTTTGTTAATTTATCGATAAAAGTGCCATTCACGTATGTAGCTTTTACATGCATTGCGTGCATCATTTGCTTCTATTACTTATCCACTTTCTTTAGATGGTTTTATCTCATAATTATTTTCTCACATTCACTATATAATAGAGATCATAGTTTATGAGATGTCCTAATAATAATGTTATTGATATAGTGACATTATTTATATAGATAAAATATCTTACATACTTTTCTATTATATATATTCTATATAAACAATTAAATAGATATAAATTAATGTTTTATTAAAAATAATTTTATTTTTAATTATGCAATACATGTATTATATTTTATATAAATTCTACACCAGTTTATATATTTATATGTCTAATTTATGCAAATCAAATAATGTTTACAATTTTGTAATAGAGGAATTAGATTATAAGTTTCAAAGAAATTGTATGTTTTTTTTACACAGGGGAAAAATATCTACTATTTCTACAATCAATGCCCTTACCACTACTTATACTACAGCTAATGTAATGCCCCTACTACTACTACCAATACTATTAATAACCTTACCACTTCTACCAATACCATTAATGCCACTATACTATTACTACTACTACTAATGTAATGCCCCTACCACTACTACCAATACTATTAATAACCTTACTACCACCACTACTATTAATGCCCTTACTACCACTACTACTACAACTACCAATACTATTAATAACCTTACTACCAATACAGACCAGAGATCGAGGAGCTTTACCTCTGATATTGACCAACACTGGATATGATTCTAGAAATCCTTGTTAGTATTTCCTATCCCCTCGTCCTATATATTCACTAGTTCCAAATCCTTTTTACATGTTTAACATATTTCCTAATCCTTCCTATATTACATTTAGATATAAGAGAAAGATCCGTGTTCACGATCAAGTGTTTGTGCGAGAATAACTTGGAAAATCAAGACCTTTATTCGAAATATCAAAGAGTCTATAAGACAGTCGTCTGAAATAAAACTAGCGCGCATTATTTCATAATTATAGGATATTATCAAATGAACTATGCATATAAAGAAGTGCATCGGTGTATTGCTTTTGTATAAATTTATTCATCTCACTGAATGATTGCGTAATCAATTGGTTGAGGTTTTGTCCGAAATGTGCGGGTAGCCGATTCCTTTATATTTTCTGTATGGTAACAAACATTAATAAATTTATATTTTAATAATTATCATCGTTATATGCGTATGCTTAATAATTAGTAAATAATAATTATCTATATGTTTAAATAATTAATAAATAATAATTATCTATATGTTTAAATAATTAATAACATATTATAATAGTTAATTGATTGATACATAATTTGATTAACATACATTATAGAATTGAAAAAATAATACGAAATTTAAAAATTAAAGAAATTAAAGAAATTAAAACTATTTACAGTTAATATAAAAAAATAGTTAAGGGGTTACGCTTGACCTGAGCACTCAATGTACAAATATAGGGTTTTTTGTTTTTTTTAAAAGTCTATTAATCTAAAAATAATTAAGTTATTTTAATTCTGTAAAGGCATATTATAGTGTGGAGTGTTTTTACAAGAAAATAAAGGATTATAAGATATAATTATTTATTTTCGGAAATACAAGATATCTAGTAATAGTAAACAAAATATTTGTATTTATTTTTATTTGAAACTATTTTTATATATGATATAATGAAAATAATTGAATAAGCCTCTATTTTTATAATATAGACATAAAAAGTGATATATACTGAACATTTCATCAAGTTACGAGTATTATTTTGAGAGAAATAGACTTTTTAAGATTTAAAATTAGGCTAAAATAATTATTCTGAGATAATCAGGTTTGAAAAAATATTTATATACAAAAAAGGTGATGTTTAAATTTAAAATAATAGTAAAAGTTTGATTTGTATGCTTTATTGATCATTTTATGATGTAATATATTGATATGTTATAGATAAAAATATACTTTATTACATTTGTCAAAAAAAAAATAATAATAATTTTTTATTTTGCCTGATTTTTTCAGGTCAAGCGTATCCCCTTAATATATTATACTAATTAACTGAATGACTATCGCTATTCTAACTCGTTATTTTCTTGTTTCTTGTAGTCGGTCTCATTCCTAATCTCTGAACTCTCGTATTCTCGCTCCAGTCGATCTTCTATCACTTTAGTCTCGGTGTCTGTGGGGGTTAAATATTGGTGTGGGGGTTAAATAGTGGTGCGGGGTTATACATAGTATTATGGGGTTTAAATATCGGTGTTGTCATCGTATACTGCGTAATCACCTTACGAACTTGATTATACATTTAATATAATGTTGGAAACATCGATGATGCGATGATAAGATATGTAAATGTAGTGAAGATATTTAGTTACAAAATACACGTGCTGAACTAGACTATTGATAATGTATTTTCTATGGTACACAGAATTAATATATACTCGTGCGCAGTTTAAATGTGCGTTTATCAGTACAAAATTACTTATATTAACTTTATTATAATATTAATTTATATGAGCTTATGATATTATAATATATGTAATATATTTTATGCGTAGAGCTTTATATAATTTGTACACTTTCAAACTTATAATATATATATATATGTGATTTATAATTTATGTAATTTGTTACTCTTTTTTAAACTTTTATAAGTAATTCTAGTATAAATACGCACTACAAAATATGTTGGAAAATTTATTTCTATATTAATATGGGGATGAGCGAATTTTGCAATTTTACGTTAATTACATAAGGTGAGATAAGCGCACAAATAGAATACATTCTTATATAGTTGTTATTAGTTATACTTGTGTGTGTGTGTGTTTGTGTGTGTGGTGTGTGTGTGTGTGTTATAATTGCATAAAGTTATCGCACAAAATAGAATACAGTCTTATTAGAACATTTTTCAATCATCAAAAAATGCATATTTTTCTAATGCTTTGTATATCCGCGCTGATTTCACCCTATTGCGGGTATCGTGTTTTAGATAGGAAATTGTTAGTTAGATAAGTATACTGACCCTCGTTTACATTACTTACTATTATTTAGAGAGTTGTAGATAGTTATTTAGATATATTTATATGTACTTCTATTCATTTATATATAAAATATAGGAAAAATGGCTAAATGGCTAAAAAAAATAATTTTAAAAGGTATTGATTATTTAATTTAATGTTGTTGTATAAATCAATAATATATTATGTATATAAATAAGTAAATGATGATATGTTATACTGTGGATTATTAAGACTGACACCTATTGAAGGTAACCTTTCCTCGCGTGAAGCGCATCATGTTCCCCGATGATGAACTTGCCCGTGTGTTCTGTCTTATCGGCTCCCATCAACTAGTAGGTAGTGTGGTCAGTATAGGTTAGTGTACTGGTGGATACATACGTAGTAGTAGTAGTAGTAGTAGTAGTAATAGTAGTAGTAGTAGTAGTAGTAGTAGTAGTAGTAGCAGTAGTAGTAGTAGTAGTAGTAGTAGTAGTAGTAGTAGTAGTAGTAGTAGTAGTAGTAGTAGCAGTAGTAGTAGTAGTAGTAGTAGTAGTAGTAGTAGTAGTAGTAGTAGTAGTAGTAGTAGTAGTGTTGGTGGTGGGATAGGCATTAGTGGTAGCCCGTTAGAGTAATGTATATGTATTGTAGTTATTGTTATTTAGTGGAGTGTTATTATATAAATTAAATTATATGAATATACTAGAAAATGTACAGAAAAAAATTCAATTCTTCTAATAAATATATATTTTTATTTGGTGGAGTCATTTCATCCCATCCAGGAATGTAGATATAGTTTTCACTTATAACAATATATTGCTCTAATGTCCCTTCGAAGCCGCTCTCATATTAAGGCATCCATGGTTTTAACGAGAGCCGATCATTTATTTATACACAATCATATAAGATCACTTCTAAATATTATTTAAAGACCTATTTAATGGTCCGAACGAGCTTCGAACCCGCATCCTACTGCTGGTGTGTCTGAAGCCTTAGCCACTGAGCCACACAGGCAGTTTATGATATGTTTATATGTATTAGGTGATGCATTGTTTAGACAATATTAAATTGAGAAAAAGGTAGTGGAGATATAATATAAAAACAAAAACATGTATATTCTATTAATAGAGTTCTAAAACTGGGAGTTTGGAATGTAATCGAGATAGAGGATAGGTTGGACTTAAGGTTTTATATATGTGTGTATGTGAGTGTATATATGTGTGTGTGTGTGTGTATCATCGATATAAAGAAAGTGGATAAGCAATTGAATGAAGTGTATTTTACTCTGTGATAGAGGAGCTGCAGTCGAAACCTACTACTAAATGACAAATTATTATTATTTATATATATTTATATTGATATGTATGATCATATTTAATGTAAAAATAAAAGTTATATATGTATAAAATACAACATATAAAAATGTCCCATAATTTTGTTATTTAAATGTATTTAAATGTATTTGAATTGAAGATATCATATAAATTTAATGACAAATATAATGTAAATCTATAAGATATAGAAAGAAATCACTTCATGATGTAAATCATAATGTGTAATATTTGACTTATATAACACGAGTAATATCCAATCAATTCAATCGCTGATGTTATTTTGTTAATGTATGGAGAAAAGTGCCATTCTCATACCATCTTTAGCATGTATCGATAGTTCATCCACTTTCTTTACACCGATGACATGTGTATGTGTTTAATATATATTAAATAAGAATGAGATTCATGTAACAATGATTTGAATATAAAATTTTAAAACAATGGAAATATATTCTATGAATTTTATGAATATGCTTACATCGATCTGTACGATAGTATGATAGTATTTAACAATAAAGTGTATGTTTCGGTGCCGTATAGGGTACCAGAATGTAATATTTGCAAATTAATAAGATTACAAATAACATAGGAAATAATGTATTCTATTATGTATTCTATAGAGAAGTGATGTATAACTTTATGAAATAATGGATAGGTTTTGCATTGATATACCAGAAGAATAGTGAGTGAGAAAAGATCTTAAAGTAACCTATAGTATATTAACGTGTATTATAATGCATACAATTTATATACAAAATTAGATAAAAGTACACCGAGTATAGAAATATGTTGTTGTTATAAGTTCTAGGAATGGATTAATAACTACAAGTGCAGAGAGAAGTTGCTATAAGTATAGGTAGTATACCAATATAACTTAATATTATTAGGTATTATTATAGATAGCTATGTAGATCACTTCTATGCATTAATATATGTATGAATAAGTAGAAGGTGATGGGTTATACGTACTAAAGATTATTCTAGATATCAACCCCATGCTATCTATGAAGTAGCCCAAGGTACCAGATTACATAACATTCTATTTATTATATTTAGACTATAAAGGTGAGTTCAGATTTGCGATTGTTGGTGTTATCTGCATTATTTAAAAGATCACACATTTAATATATTTGCGCATATTCATAAATGCGGATTTTTCAAGCAAATATTTGCAGTGTGGAATCAGCTTTCAAATGGATAGTAGAATAGCGAAAAAAGTGTGGTTTCTTGGGAAAGAGATAGAATGTTATATAACCTATAAGATGTATATACAATATATATATACGTGAGTGTGTGTACTTCTGTACTTTATATATACCTATATCGGGGGCCCCTCGTAGATACGTATACAAAGTCTACTAGTTGTTTGAGGGGTCCACTTTATCTGATATTCATGTTGTAGGTGTATGTAATGTAATGTAGTATATGAATATTATTATGTAATGTATATATACATATATATATATATATATGTATATATACATATATATATATATATATATATATATATATTTTTACGGTTCTATGCTATTAGTATAATAAAAATGATGTATATACTATATTGATATATATAATTGATTAATACATTATGATTATAAGCCTAGATTATATGACACAAACGTATGTTAAAGTAAGTACGCGAGATCACATATGTCATTATATTGGCTGTTAAACATTATCAATATATATCATTAGTATAATGTAACAAATACTTATGTATATATATATATATATATGTATATATATAGTAATAGTGTTGTGAATATCAATAATCGTAGAGATTTTAGGTTGTGTTGCCTTCACATGTGTGCTATATATAATAATCTAGTACGAGCCTCATAACTCACATTATATTGAGGGGGGGGTGTGAGTGAAATGTGTTAACTCTTTGACATTCTCTGTACTTATGTTGATGTGTGTGTGTATGAGTGTGTGTATGTGTGTGTGTATGTGTGCAATCAATGCTATCATAAGTCTATGTATAAATAGAAGGGTACTTATCGATGTGATATGCTTCTATAATTATGCTAGCAGGCCTAAATCTGATGATGGGAACACTATGTCTACTATGTCTAACGGGTAGAGTATACGAGTGATGATGATCGCATGCTGAAGGGGTTAAAAGGTCGGCGCGTTGCTCTCTACTGACCAATAGGAGCGAGCGCAATGACCAACACTGCTATTACTAATGATGATTAAGCGATGTTAACTCGGCTAGACTCCATACGCTATAGACTTAAGGCTATGTGCGGGTTTCAAAATAAATAAATTTTTCATTTTTTTTATTAAGATTGAATTTGATTATTTAATATATTATTTATTAGATCTGAAATTTTTGAACGTAATTATTGCATATAAGTGTTAAAAAAAAGGCTTTGAAATAGAATGTATATATTTATTTATAATCAATAACTTCTAAATAATTAAAAATAATTTTAAAAACCAAGTTGATTATTATTATGAAATAGAATGTATATAATTACAAATAATTTTAAAAACCAAATTTATTATTATTATGAAATAGAATGTATATAATTAAAAATAATTTTAAATAAGGAAAAAAATATGTTGAAAAACTTTAAAGTTGATTATCTCAGAATAATGTTTTTTCGTATTCAAATATCATCTAGTCAGTCAATAATTTACCGATTACAATAATTTTTTCAGAGAATTTATATTATATAACAATACATAAAAAAATGTAGATATTTAAAAAACAAAATAATTTATTGGTCAAAAAAAAATGGTCTGAAAAATTATCAAATTTACCAATTTTTTACCAACAAATTCTTGACAAACCCGAACAATTTGGGATTTTTCTTTAGGTAATTTATTGTATACCAATATAAACTAAATAAGATAAAATTTATTTTAGAATGATTCATTCATTATTGAATGAGGAGATGTATTTATGATAAGGGTATTTTTTTCTATTTTGTCCTATTCTTATACATTAGAGCGCTGAAACCCGCACATAGCTTTAATAGCCTATGGAGTGTAGACTATGGTAGATGTGTATTGGGTCCTGGTTGGATGTTGAATACATACGGCGGGGGTGGGGGTGGGGGTGAACTAAGTCATGCGGTGTGTGTGTGTGTGTGTAACCTTGAGGAACTTGTGGTGACGCTCGTCTGTGTCGTTCTCTAGGTGCGAGTGTTCCCAGTCGTTGGAGGAGACATGACATCTCTGTGTAGGTGTGTGTATAGGTGTGTGTGTAGGTGTGTGTGTAGTAGGGATGTAAACGGGTACACTTTTTGATGTTTCGAAACATTTGAAACATCAACTTCTCATGTTTCGAAACATATGAAACGAAACATTTTTTCCAATATAGATGTTTCGAAACATTTGAAACAATTTTTAGCATGCTTCGAAACATTCGAAACATTTACAGATCAAATATATATATGCATCTTACCTTTATTTATCAAAACAAATATGTATTATAGTATTAGAAGCCAGTATCACACGGTAAATTGACTAAAACAAATAAACAGGTATTAGTTTGTGGGTGTAGATACCGTCGTGATATTAATATAGGTATTAGAATAATATTTAGAAGTGATCTTATATAATTTTGTATAAGTAAATGACCAGCTCTCATTAACATTATGGATGTCTTAACATGGGAACGGCTTCGAAGGGACATTATAATGTATCTATAGAGCTATATGGTTATAAGTGAAAACGTTATATAAGTTTCTGGAAGAAATGGAAGGACTCCACTAAATAGAATAACAATATTATTAATATGGCTTCGAAGCTTTTTATTATTTTTAGAATTTTGAAACAAGTTAAAACTATTCCCCTTATTTATGAAGATGGTTCAAACTTTAGCATTATTTTACAAATGAACTTTTCATGAACTTTGAACTATACATTTTTTTTAAGTGAAGCTTCGAAGCACCAGTAGTTGGGTTCATTTCGAACACTTATGTAAGGTGTCATTTATATAACAAGTATAACAAATTATAGGAAATTTGATATAGGTATAGTATAGAAATATATAGAATTTAAGTTATAGAAATTTATAAATTTTAAAAAATTGAATACATTCAGATAAATAAAGCCGATAACATATATTATATATAAATAGAAATATTTAAACTATTTAATAACAAATTTAATAACATTATAACCAAAGATTTTCCGAAGGAAAGATATAACACTTACGCGAAATCGTGTAATTCGAATTTGTATACAAAATACCCTGGTGCCACCTATAGCGGGTTACTTTTAGGAACTATGCGTTGTTTATAATGTAAATTCGTATTTAACTATACACTTTTAAAATGTTAAATAATATGCTTTAAATTAATATTTATATGATGAAAACTAAGTGTTCATTACTAATATATAACAAACGAATATGATATTTATGTTTTAAATGCTATAAGTATATATTTAGTAAGTAAAAGCTAATTTATATTGCATGTAATTTAATAGAGCAATGAAAACATTGTTTTATGCAAACAGAGCCGAACCTAAATCTATTTCAGTGATTTCGATACTGCTGCTAGCAGCGGCTGGGGATATTACTAAATTACGTTGCATGCATAGGGAGTGTTATATCTTTGCTTCGCAAAATCTTTGTTATAACTACATATATTGATAACCCATGTGTGAGGGTATTATATTAATAATTATATAATCGGGAGTATCACTTGGTACTCTAAATCTATGGTTGTATACATATTATATAATAATTATACAATCGGGGTATATTATTATAAAGAGTATATTTAAACATTAGACGTTAAATTTAAACATTAATTATTAGTGAAAAAAACTAATTAAATTTAATTATATAGGAATATCAATGATATTTTTATTTTGTAGCTAGAATAAATTATTAATACCATTGGAAAGAGGATGAAAAAGTAATATAAGTTTCATATTTAACTTTTTTGATATAATTAATAATAAAAAAGTTATGGTTAAGAATGGCCAGATTTGAGGGTAATAATTAAGACAGCTATTACATAAAAGTAAAAGTTACAAATATTTTGATCAACTAATATTCAATATTTTTAACTTCAAAAATTAATTCTATTATAATATATTTATTATTACAGATTACAGAGCCAAGAAGAATCAATTTATGTTAAGCTGCTAAAGATTTTCAAAATATTTCACTGCTGTGTATATTTAACTATATCATATTTATTTTTTACATCTTTTTACATTTTATCTGTATATTTACATAGAGTATATTATACATTATTTATGTCAAAGGTGCATGTTATAGTTTAGCAAATATACTTTACATTATTTACTTTATTCAATTATATTTTTGACTTAAATAAAAATAAATAAATAAGATATATGATTACTAAAGGTGTGTTTCAATATTTATTTTGGTTTATAAATAGATACGTTTAGTTATAATATGTGAATACAACAACATAATGATATAACGACATTACATAGATTTGTACATAGAATTCATAGCTATATACCAAATTTCCACGATTTCCTACGAATTTGAAATATATCTTGAACATCAGTATTCAGAACCAACTCCAATAAGCAAGTATATCATCTCTATATAATATTAATAAATTAATATGGGTAAATATAAAATTTTAAATAATATAATAATAATTACCATATGAAGAAGTACTCCGAGTTGAATTTAAAACTGTTATCTTTTCATACCAAGTCTCCAATAGCAGCAGTAGTTATATCGATATCCTCTTTAGTCTCAAATGGAATACATCTACTATCTGTAATGAATAAAATTGAAGTTAAAGGTAAATCATAGATAATTATTAGTATGATAATTCACTATGTAGACGGATAATAGACAATTATATATACAACATTATTAGATTATTGATGGATCGATAATTTACAAAATTTAAAATTTGCTTTATTTTTCAATAGTTCTTTTCGAATTATAACATACATTAGTAATATGAGATATTGGAATTTTATTTATCCAGTAGTGTGATTTTTTCATGAACTATATTATTTAATTTTTCAACTAAATTTAAATTATCACTTTCCAATTGTTTATTTTAGTATTCAAAAATATTAATGCCTTCTGTAAATTTGTAACTCGAAATGAAATTAACTGTTCATTATACCGTAGACGTATTTTAGTGAATCTTTCTGTCATTCTTACAGAATTAATTATTCACACTAATCGAAAAATATAAATCCAACATTATTCCTGTGCATGTTATATGTCCTGCATAGTCTACGTGATAATCCTATTTCAGTTACACGGAAACTACGATTTAATGTTAGTTTTTTGTAAACAGTCAGCAACACACATACCATTCTTAATAAGGTATAAAACATTACCAACTTTGATGTTTGCGAGAGGGCAGCGGTACTTTTCTAGAAACTTCGTTGTCATTTTAAATATACTGTAAGGAATTTAAACAGTAATATTATATTAAATATAAAATAAATAAGATCATTATTATATAAATATATATATATTTATATGTATTAGTATATAAAAAATCTTTATACCATAGCTATATTAGGTAACGATATATATTTAGTATATTTTATATTATAGTAAAATTAATTTAGTATATTTTATAATACAAATGTATTAAAAAATATGAGATATTCCGAGTTTAATCGTCATTATTTTTAATACTAAATATATTAAATATCTAAATGTTTGATACATAGACTAATATTAATCTAAATTAATTACGATTTGTTTCCACAATTAATTTGATAAATCATAAATTAATAAGTCTATTTTACATTTTTAAATGATATTTTTTTATTTATTACCAACTATCTATATTATTTATAAATATAATTTTCTAATAATTATTTAAATGTATATATTTATATTAATTAGTGTATGATATAAATTAAAACAATAGCTGTATTATTTAATGATATATATTTAATATATTATATATTGAATATTTATAGAAATAATTATTAAAATTTGTTAAATCGAGTTAGATTAATTCAGTATTTTTGATAATTTAAATTTATTAAAAAATATGAGACATTCCGAGTTTAATCGTCATTATTTGTATTACTTATCGAAATGTTTGATACATAGAGTCTATGTAACATAGAATAATATTAATCTAAATTAATTTTCGTTAAAAATTAATTTTATAAATCATAAATCAATGTCTATTATACATTTTTAAATGATGTTTACTAAATCAACATTTATTTACACATTATTTTGTAATGCTTATATAAATTATTAATTTTATAATTAAATAGTCTATAAAATAAATTAATATAATACTTGTACATATTATATTAAATATTTAAACAAATAATTATTAAAACTTGTTAAATCGATTTAATAAATCACAATTATTTTAAAAATATATTTAAAATGATTGATATTTTTTTAACGATTTTAACGATTTTGAAAATTCGATTAAACACTCGATATTAAACATTAGTGTATATATTATATACCATAGGACATCTAATTTAATAATCTATATAGATATATAAATAATAATAATAAATATATATTTATTTTTAAAATAAATAAATTACTAAAAAAAAGCACATGTTACACTTACCGCGAATCCTTAAATTGAAATGGAAACCCCTTGAATTTTGGATTTACTTTTATACTATTCGTAGAGGATGTTGCACTGATTATAAATCATTTTAATTGGTTTAAAAATATTTATTAATTACTATTTTACATGAGTTTGAAAATTACAGATATTTTGGAAATATCAAATATTTACAAGTAGAATTAGAATAAATGCTGTCTATGGAAGTAAACATTAACAAAGATCGTGAATATAGTGAATACAAAAGACAAAATATTCAGAATAATTCAATATAAGAATACAAAATACATACCCGGTTTCAATAATGAATTCCCGGTTTAATTTATCTAATACCCGGGAAATTTGAACTGAAACATTTTTGTCTTTATAAATACCCGTGAATTTACGGGTATACTAATACCCGGGAGAACCGGGTACCCGTTTACATCCCTAGTGTGTAGGTATGTGTGTAGGTGTGCGTGTGTGTGTGTGTAGGTGTGTGTGTAGGTGTGTGTGTAGGTGTGTAGGTATGTGTATAGGTATGTGTGTAGGTGTGTAGGTGTAGGTATGTGTGTAGTTGTGTGTAGGTATGTGTGTAGGTGTGTGTATATGTGTACAGGTATAGGTGTGTATAGGTATGTTTGTAGGTGTGTTTGTGTGTGTATGTATGTGTGTTGTTATGTGTATGTGTGTGTGAGCGAGAATAAGCAGGAGCAGGAGGATAGAGTCAGTATTAGAGGTGAGCGAACAACCTAATAATATGATAACATGATATCGTACAACTTAATTAAACAACCTATTATTTCATGACAAATATGACATACATACATATATAATATTCCATTTATACTTGTTGATATCCTTTATCCTTTATCCTATGACCGGTTGGTCGTAGGGGGATTTGAATCTCGGCAATTACACATGTATTTTCCATTTCTCACGGTCCAATGTATTTTCGAGAAGATCACCGATATCACTTTTCGTCCATTCTATAATATTAGACATCCAGTTTGTTCTCGGTCATCCCTGTCTTCTCTTTCCTTCTACAACACCTTCTTCTATAAAACTTCTTGATCGATGCATGTCAAATAATCACCGATACACAACATTCATCACATGTATCTATAAACACAATGGTACACAGCCTCTCAGATATCATATCCTAATACAGAGGAGGGTGTAGGGGTCAATAAAGGTCAATAGAGATCGTATACCAGCTAATTAGGATAACCTTGGCAGAGTTTTCATCCTCTAAATCTGTGCCTTTTGTGCAGTCGGCAGCCGTAGATTTCTCTACTTCCTGTTTAGTCGTTACAGGTTCCACTTGCGTTGTTCCGTCTGCTTTAGTTGTATCTTTAGCTTTAGGAGAACCAGCTTTAGGAGATCCAGCTTTAGCTTCAGTCGACGCTTCTTTAGATTCATCGGCGCTACAAGTTAAGCGCGTTGTTAATATATTAATGCGTTATTAATCGATCGGGTTTAGAATATAGAGTATACCTATACATATATTACAAAAAAGCTTGACAAGAAATTAGACGGCGCTTATACCTATCTGAATGCTTAGAGCCATTTTAAACAAGTCTTGGCGTGATCACCCAACAGAGACTGAATTATATGGTAATATCCCCCCACTATCACATCTTATATAGTATATCTTGACTATTACCATTATACTATTACTATTACTATTATTATTATTATTATTTTATAAAGGGTATCCTTAGTATAAGCTAAACATAGCTTCTGGGTATCCCTCCGATTATTAAAGCCAATATTCTGTAAAAAATAAATCCATTTATTCATTTATTTATTCATATAGAATATACGAATATGTATGTATTGTATACATATGCATGTGAACGTTATTAATTATTACGTGGATGAACTTCTAAATCAATTATTAGTTTACCTATGGTTTCAAGGTTTACGAAATCGATTATTATCAGTTTAAATAGTTAATTAGTTATTGCAAAAGATCGTTATAAATGTAAAAAGTTATATAAAAATTTTCATTGTTCAGTACCCCTACGATGCCTACGTCACGGGACTAAGTAACTAAGTAACTAAGTAAGTTAGTAACTAAGTAACTAAGTAACTAAGTAACTAAGTAAGTAAGTAACTAAGCAAGTTAATCAATACGGCAATACAATATCGTACGTGTTTAATTAATTTATTATTTAGTGATTTACGAATTAGGAAATCTATTAATAGATTTGGAAAGCTGAGTGTATTAACTTTTCGAAACCGAGACCATTATGAGTTCTATTCCTGTGTTGCATGCCCGATGTATATTGCTTGCAAAGGTCGCTCTGCTGGCTCGTGGTGTCTTCATCTAACGGGGGTATTGTTTCATCGTGAAATATACATGCGTATAATATACGCTATATTATATATATATATATTTAATGGGCAACGACAACAGAAAATAGTCATATTATTTTGAAGCCCTTTAGAAGAAAATATTATATAAATATCATTATAATTTAACAGAAACAAAAATTCTTCTAATACATATTATTATTATTAATATTATATATATATAGTACTCTCCTTTGAGAAGAAATTGTATTTTCTGAACTCAATAAACTATTTTCATTAATTCATTCATATATATATATATATTAAATTATAATATACTATATTTTAATAGACTATATCAGTTTAGTATATTTATAATATATTTTCATTATCTCCAAATTATCGTGTGAAGTTTGTATAATAAAAGAGTGGTAAGTAAAAGAGTGGTAAGTAAAAGAGTGGTAAGGATTCCTGCCTCACCGTATCTCCCATATATCTCGACTTATGTATATTGTTATTTTGGTAGATTTCCATCCAGGAACATAGCTGAAGTTTTCACTTATAACCATATATGGCTCTAATTTCCCTTCGAATCCGCTCTCATGTTAAGGCATCCGTGGTTTTAACGAGAGCCGATCATTTATTTATACACAATTAGATCACTTCTATATATTATTGTAAGACCTATGATAATAGTCTGAACGTGGTTTGAACCCACTGCCTGTATATCTAATGCTGTATACTGTTGATATTTCCACATATCTCACCACATCTAATACGATAACTTAATGCGTGCGGTAAAGCTATAATGAAAGGAGACATATAGCATGATAATGAATTGGGGTGATTGGTAACATGGGGTAATTGTCTCGATAAGCAAAACACTACTTCTATAATTACCCTGGCATTGCCTAAATCTGATAATAATAATAATAATATTAATAATAATAATAATAATAATAATAATAATAATAATAATAATAATAATAATAATAATAATAATAATAAAAATAATAATAATAATAATAATAATAATAATAATAATAATAATAACATAGTATCTAGAGCTACTAACGCGTTCTTTCATTTTGATCGCCTATCACGAACGTACCCGTGTGGTCCTTCTACAAAATGGGCGTACGTAGGTATTAACAAGGTATTACATAATTAAACTTAGATATTAAATGTATATATATAAAGTTAGGTGACAATATTATTGTTTTGGAGTACTTTGAGTGGAGATGAAAGAAAATCAATGAAATTAAATGCAACAATTAAACGTAAATTAATAACTCAATACACCATTCTATTGTATTCTATATTAAGTGGACCTACACTGTAGGTCCTACAGCCAGCCAGCCCGCGAAGGCTTATTTGGGTCTAGCAAATATATAAATTATAACATGTAATAGATAGATAGGAAATCAATTTCAGCTCTAATAGACATTATATCAACTTGATATCATCAAGGATAGTGGTATAACAATGGCAGAGTGTTCACTAAGTTTACGATATAATGATGAAGTTTAGTAAACTTAATATAAATCTAGGTCGCGATGGCTTCCTTAGGTTTAGCAAATGTAGAAATTATAACATGTAAAAGATAGACTGGAAATATACTGGAAATCAATTTCAACTCTAATAGACATTATCTCAATTCGATATCATCAAGGATAGTGGTATATCAATGGCCGATATATCGAGTGTTCGCAACGTTTACGATATAATGACGAAGCGTAGTAAACCTTATCGGCTCCCATTAATTTCAGGAATTTATTATGTCGTTTCGAGTCGCCGTCGAGATTGCAGTGTTCCCAGTCGTTCACAGACTTCACCTGTGTGAGGGTTGTAGTCGTAGTGTTAAACCAGGCATACATCGTGGTAGTTGTAGTGTTAAACCAGGCATACATCGTGGTAGTAGTGTTAAACCAGGCATACATCGTGGTAGTTGTGTTAAACCAGGCATACATCGTGGTAGTTGTGTTAAACCAGGCATACATCGTGGTAGTTGTAGTGTTAAACCAGGCATACATCGTGGTAGTTGTAGTGTTAAACCAGGCATACATCGTGGTAGTTGTAGTGTTAAACCAGGCATACATCGTGGTAGTTGTAGTGTTAAACCAGGCATACATCGTGGTAGTTGTGTTAAACCAGGCATACATCGTGGTAGTTGTTGTGTTAAACCAGGCATGCATCGTGGTTGTTGTAGTGTTAAACCAGGCATACATCGTGGTAGTTGTGTTAAACCAGGCATGCATCGTGGTAGTTGTGTTAAACCAGGCATACGTCGTGGTAGTCGTAGTGTTAAACCAGGCATACATCGTGGTAGTTGTGTTAAACCAGGCATACATCATGGTAGTCGTAGTGTTAAACCAGGCATACATCGTGGTAGTTGTAGTGTTAAACCAGGCATACATCGTGGTAGTAGTGTTAAACCAGGCATACATCGTGGTAGTTGTGTTAAACCAGGCATACATCGTGGTAGTTGTAGTGTTAAACCAGGCATACATCGTGGTAGTTGTAGTGTTAAACCAGGCATACATCGTGGTAGTTGTAGTGTTAAACCAGGCATACATCGTGGTAGTAGTGTTAAACCAGGCATACATCGTGGTAGTTGTAGTGTTAAACCAGGCATACATCGTGGTAGTAGTGTTAAACCAGGCATACATCGTGGTAGTTGTAGTGTTAAACCAGGCATACATCGTGGTAGTAGTGTTAAACCAGGCATGCATCGTGGTAGTTGTAGTGTTAAACCAGGCATACATCATGGTAGTTGTAGTGTTAAACCAGGCATACATCGTGGTAGTAGTGTTAAACCAGGCATACATCGTGGTAGTAGTGTTAAACCAGGCATACATCGTGGTAGTTGTAGTGTTAAACCAGGCATACATCGTGGTAGTTGTGTTAAACCAGGCATACATCGTGGTAGTTGTAGTGTTAAACCAGGCATACATCGTGGTAGTTGTAGTGTTAAACCAGGCATACATCGTGGTAGTTGTGTTAAACCAGGCATACATCATGGTAGTAGTGTTAAACCAGGCATACATCATGGTAGTAGTGTTAAACCAGGCATACATCGTGGTAGTTGTGTTAAACCAGGCATACATCGTGGTAGTTGTGTTAAACCAGGCATACATCGTGGTAGTCGTAGTGTTAAACCAGGCATACATCATGGTAGTCGTAGTGTTAAACCAGGCATACATCGTGGTAGTAGTGTTAAACCAGGCATACATCGTGGTAGTTGTAGTGTTAAACCAGGCATACATCGTGGTAGTTGTAGTGTTAAACCAGGCATACATCGTGGTAGTTGTAGTGTTAAACCAGGCATACATCGTGGTAGTAGTGTTAAACCAGGCATACATCGTGGTAGTTGTAGTGTTAAACCAGGCATACATCATGGTAGTAGTGTTAAACCAGGCATGCATCGTGGTTGTCGTAGTGTTAAACCAGGCATACATCGTGGTAGTTGTAGTGTTAAACCAGGCATACGTCGTGGTAGTTGTAGTGTTAAACCAGGCATACATCGTGGTAGTCGTAGTGTTAAACCAGGCATACATCGTGGTAGTTGTAGTGTTAAACCAGGCATACATCGTGGTAGTAGTGTTAAACCAGGCATACATCGTGGTAGTTGTAGTGTTAAACCAGGCATACATCGTGGTAGTAGTAGTGTTAAACCAGGCATACATCGTGGTAGTTGTAGTGTTAAACCAGGCATACATCGTGGTAGTTGTAGTGTTAAACCAGGCATACATCGTGGTAGTAGTGTTAAACCAGGCATACATCGTGGTAGTCGTAGTGTTAAACCAGGCATACATCGTGGTTGTAGTGTTAAACCAGGCATACGTCGTGGTAGTTGTAGTGTTAAACCAGGCATACATCGTGGTAGTTGTAGTGTTAAACCAGGCATACATCGTGGTTGTTGTGTTAAACCAGGCATACATCGTGGTAGTTGTGTTAAACCAGGCATACATCGTGGTAGTTGTGTTAAACCAGGCATACGTCGTGGTAGTTGTAGTGTTAAACCAGGCATACATCGTGGTAGTTGTAGTGTTAAACCAGGCATACATCGTGGTAGTTGTGTTAAACCAGGCATACATCATGGTAGTAGTGTTAAACCAGGCATACATCATGGTAGTTGTAGTGTTAAACCAGGCATACATCGTGGTAGTTGTGTTAAACCAGGCATACATCGTGGTAGTAGTGTTAAACCAGGCATACATCGTGGTAGTTGTAGTGTTAAACCAGGCATACATCGTGGTAGTAGTGTTAAACCAGGCATACATCGTGGTAGTTGTAGTGTTAAACCAGGCATACATCGTGGTAGTTGTAGTGTTAAACCAGGCATGCATCATGGTAGTAGTGTTAAACCAGGCATACATCGTGGTAGTTGTGTTAAACCAGGCATACATCATGGTAGTAGTGTTAAACCAGGCATACATCATGGTAGTTGTAGTGTTAAACCAGGCATACATCGTGGTAGTTGTGTTAAACCAGGCATACATCGTGGTAGTAGTGTTAAACCAGGCATACATCGTGGTAGTTGTGTTAAACCAGGCATACATCGTGGTAGTTGTGTTAAACCAGGCATACATCGTGGTAGTTGTGTTAAACCAGGCATACATCGTGGTAGTTGTAGTGTTAAACCAGGCATACATCGTGGTAGTTGTGTTAAACCAGGCATACATCGTGGTTGTTGTAGTGTTAAACCAGGCATGCATCGTGGTAGTTGTAGTGTTAAACCAGGCATACATCGTGGTAGTTGTAGTGTTAAACCATGCATACATCGTGGTAGTTGTGTTAAACCAGGCATACATCGTGGTAGTTGTAGTGTTAAACCAGGCATACATCGTGGTAGTTGTAGTGTTAAACCAGGCATACATCGTGGTAGTAGTGTTAAACCAGGCATACATCGTGGTAGTTGTGTTAAACCAGGCATGCATCGTGGTAGTTGTAGTGTTAAACCAGGCATACATCATGGTAGTTGTAGTGTTAAACCAGGCATACATCGTGGTAGTTGTGTTAAACCAGGCATACATCATGGTAGTAGTGTTAAACCAGGCATACATCATGGTAGTAGTGTTAAACCAGGCATACATCGTGGTAGTTGTGTTAAACCAGGCATACATCGTGGTAGTTGTGTTAAACCAGGCATACATCGTGGTAGTCGTAGTGTTAAACCAGGCATACATCATGGTAGTCGTAGTGTTAAACCAGGCATACATCGTGGTAGTAGTGTTAAACCAGGCATACATCGTGGTAGTTGTAGTGTTAAACCAGGCATACATCGTGGTAGTTGTAGTGTTAAACCAGGCATACATCGTGGTAGTTGTAGTGTTAAACCAGGCATACATCATGGTAGTCGTAGTGTTAAACCAGGCATACATCGTGGTAGTTGTAGTGTTAAACCAGGCATACATCGTGGTTGTTGTAGTGTTAAACCAGGCATACATCGTGGTAGTTGTGTTAAACCAGGCATACATCGTGGTAGTTGTAGTGTTAAACCAGGCATACGTCGTGGTAGTTGTAGTGTTAAACCAGGCATACATCGTGGTAGTTGTGTTAAACCAGGCATACATCGTGGTAGTTGTAGTGTTAAACCAGGCATACATCGTGGTAGTAGTGTTAAACCATGCATACATCGTGGTAGTTGTAGTGTTAAACCAGGCATACATCACGGTAGTTGTTGTGTTAAACCAGGCATACATCGTGGTAGTTGTAGTGTTAAACCAGGCATACATCGTGGTAGTTGTAGTGTTAAACCAGGCATACATCGTGGTAGTTGTAGTGTTAAACCAGGCATACATCGTGGTAGTAGTGTTAAACCAGGCATACATCGTGGTAGTAGTGTTAAACCAGGCATACATCGTGGTAGTTGTAGTGTTAAACCAGGCATACATCGTGGTAGTTGTGTTAAACCAGGCATACATCGTGGTAGTTGTAGTGTTAAACCAGGCATACATCGTGGTAGTTGTGTTAAACCAGGCATACATCGTGGTTGTTGTAGTGTTAAACCAGGCATGCATCGTGGTAGTTGTAGTGTTAAACCAGGCATACATCGTGGTAGTTGTAGTGTTAAACCAGGCATACATCGTGGTAGTAGTGTTAAACCAGGCATACATCGTGGTAGTAGTGTTAAACCAGGCATACATCGTGGTAGTAGTGTTAAACCAGGCATACATCGTGGTAGTTGTGTTAAACCAGGCATACATCGTGGTAGTTGTAGTGTTAAACCAGGCATACATCGTGGTAGTTGTGTTAAACCAGGCATACATCGTGGTAGTTGTAGTGTTAAACCAGGCATACATCGTGGTAGTTGTGTTAAACCAGGCATACATCGTGGTAGTAGTGTTAAACCAGGCATACATCGTGGTAGTAGTGTTAAACCAGGCATGCATCGTGGTTGTTGTAGTGTTAAACCAGGCATACATCGTGGTAGTTGTAGTGTTAAACCAGGCATACATCGTGGTAGTAGTGTTAAACCAGGCATGCATCGTGGTAGTTGTAGTGTTAAACCAGGCATACATCGTGGTAGTTGTTGTGTTAAACCAGGCATGCATCATGGTAGTAGTGTTAAACCAGGCATACATCGTGGTTGTTGTGTTAAACCAGGCATACATCGTGGTAGTTGTGTTAAACCAGGCATACATCGTGGTAGTTGTAGTGTTAAACCAGGCATACATCGTGGTAGTTGTAGTGTTAAACCAGGCATACATCGTGGTAGTTGTAGTGTTAAACCAGGCATACATCGTGGTAGTTGTTGTGTTAAACCAGGCATACATCGTGGTAGTTGTAGTGTTAAACCAGGCATACATCGTGGTAGTTGTAGTGTTAAACCAGGCATACATCGTGGTAGTAGTGTTAAACCAGGCATACATCGTGGTAGTAGTGTTAAACCAGGCATACATCGTGGTAGTAGTGTTAAACCAGGCATACATCGTGGTAGTTGTGTTAAACCAGGCATACATCGTGGTAGTAGTGTTAAACCAGGCATACATCGTGGTAGTTGTAGTGTTAAACCAGGCATACATCGTGGTAGTTGTAGTGTTAAACCAGGCATACATCGTGGTAGTTGTAGTGTTAAACCAGGCATACATCGTGGTAGTTGTAGTGTTAAACCAGGCATACATCGTGGTAGTTGTAGTGTTAAACCAGGCATACATCGTGGTAGTTGTTGTGTTAAACCAGGCATACATCGTGGTAGTTGTAGTGTTAAACCAGGCATACATCGTGGTAGTTGTTGTGTTAAACCAGGCATACATCGTGGTAGTTGTAGTGTTAAACCAGGCATACATCGTGGTAGTTGTAGTGTTAAACCAGGCATACATCGTGGTAGTAGTGTTAAACCAGGCATACATCGTGGTAGTAGTGTTAAACCAGGCATACATCGTGGTAGTTGTGTTAAACCAGGCATACATCGTGGTAGTTGTGTTAAACCAGGCATACATCGTGGTAGTTGTAGTGTTAAACCAGGCATACATCGTGGTAGTTGTGTTAAACCAGGCATACATCGTGGTAGTTGTGTTAAACCAGGCATACATCGTGGTAGTTGTAGTGTTAAACCAGGCATACATCGTGGTAGTTGTAGTGTTAAACCAGGCATACATCGTGGTAGTAGTGTTAAACCAGGCATACATCGTGGTAGTTGTGTTAAACCAGGCATACATCGTGGTAGTAGTGTTAAACCAGGCATACATCGTGGTAGTAGTGTTAAACCAGGCATACATCGTGGTAGTTGTAGTGTTAAACCAGGCATACATCGTGGTAGTTGTGTTAAACCAGGCATACATCGTGGTAGTTGTAGTGTTAAACCAGGCATACATCGTGGTAGTTGTAGTGTTAAACCAGGCATACATCGTGGTAGTTGTAGTGTTAAACCAGGCATACATCGTGGTAGTAGTGTTAAACCAGGCATGCATCGTGGTTGTTGTAGTGTTAAACCAGGCATACATCGTGGTAGTTGTGTTAAACCAGGCATACATCGTGGTAGTTGTGTTAAACCAGGCATACATCGTGGTAGTAGTGTTAAACCAGGCATACATCGTGGTAGTTGTGTTAAACCAGGCATACATCATGGTAGTTGTAGTGTTAAACCAGGCATACATCATGGTAGTTGTAGTGTTAAACCAGGCATACATCGTGGTAGTCGTAGTGTTAAACCAGGCATACATCGTGGTAGTTGTAGTGTTAAACCAGGCATACATCGTGGTAGTAGTGTTAAACCAGGCATACATCGTGGTAGTAGTGTTAAACCAGGCATACATCGTGGTAGTCGTAGTGTTAAACCAGGCATACATCATGGTAGTTGTAGTGTTAAACCAGGCATACATCGTGGTAGTAGTGTTAAACCAGGCATGCATCGTGGTAGTTGTAGTGTTAAACCAGGCATACATCGTGGTAGTTGTAGTGTTAAACCAGGCATACATCGTGGTAGTCGTAGTGTTAAACCAGGCATGCATCGTGGTAGTCGTAGTGTTAAACCAGGCATACGTCGTGGTAGTCGTAGTGTTAAACCAGGCATACATCGTGGTTGTTGTAGTGTTAAACCAGGCATACATCGTGGTAGTTGTAGTGTTAAACCAGGCATACATCGTGGTAGTCGTAGTGTTAAACCAGGCATGCATCGTGGTAGTCGTAGTGTTAAACCAGGCATACGTCGTGGTAGTCGTAGTGTTAAACCAGGCATACATCGTGGTTGTTGTAGTGTTAAACCAGGCATACATCATGGTAGTAGTGTTAAACCAGGCATACATCGTGGTAGTCGTAGTGTTAAACCAGGCATACATCGTGGTAGTAGTGTTAAACCAGGCATACATCGTGGTAGTTGTGTTAAACCAGGCATACATCGTGGTAGTTGTGTTAAACCAGGCATACATCGTGGTAGTTGTAGTGTTAAACCAGGCATACATCGTGGTAGTTGTAGTGTTAAACCAGGCATACATCGTGGTAGTTGTAGTGTTAAACCAGGCATACATCGTGGTAGTTGTGTTAAACCAGGCATACATCGTGGTAGTTGTAGTGTTAAACCAGGCATACATCGTGGTAGTTGTAGTGTTAAACCAGGCATACATCATGGTAGTAGTGTTAAACCAGGCATACATCGTGGTAGTAGTGTTAAACCAGGCATACATCGTGGTAGTTGTAGTGTTAAACCAGGCATACATCGTGGTAGTTGTAGTGTTAAACCAGGCATACATCATGGTAGTTGTAGTGTTAAACCAGGCATACATCGTGGTAGTTGTAGTGTTAAACCAGGCATACATCGTGGTAGTTGTGTTAAACCAGGCATACATCGTGGTTGTCGTAGTGTTAAACCAGGCATGCATCGTGGTTGTTGTAGTGTTAAACCAGGCATACATCGTGGTAGTAGTGTTAAACCAGGCATGCATCGTGGTAGTTGTTGTGTTAAACCAGGCATACATCGTGGTTGTTGTAGTGTTAAACCAGGCATACATCGTGGTAGTCGTAGTGTTAAACCAGGCATACATCATGGTAGTTGTAGTGTTAAACCAGGCATACATCATGGTAGTCGTAGTGTTAAACCAGGCATACATCATGGTAGTTGTAGTGTTAAACCAGGCATACATCGTGGTAGTTGTAGTGTTAAACCAGGCATACATCGTGGTAGTCGTAGTGTTAAACCAGGCATACATCGTGGTAGTAGTGTTAAACCAGGCATACATCGTGGTTGTTGTAGTGTTAAACCAGGCATGCATCGTGGTAGTTGTAGTGTTAAACCAGGCATACATCATGGTAGTTGTAGTGTTAAACCAGGCATACATCGTGGTAGTTGTAGTGTTAAACCAGGCATACATCGTGGTAGTTGTAGTGTTAAACCAGGCATACATCGTGGTAGTAGTGTTAAACCAGGCATACATCGTGGTAGTAGTGTTAAACCAGGCATACATCGTGGTTGTTGTAGTGTTAAACCAGGCATACATCGTGGTAGTTGTAGTGTTAAACCAGGCATACATCGTGGTAGTTGTAGTGTTAAACCAGGCATACATCGTGGTAGTTGTGTTAAACCAGGCATACATCGTGGTAGTTGTAGTGTTAAACCAGGCATACATCGTGGTAGTTGTGTTAAACCAGGCATACATCATGGTAGTTGTAGTGTTAAACCAGGCATGCATCGTGGTTGTTGTAGTGTTAAACCAGGCATACATCGTGGTAGTCGTAGTGTTAAACCAGGCATACATCGTGGTAGTTGTAGTGTTAAACCAGGCATACATCGTGGTAGTTGTAGTGTTAAACCAGGCATACATCGTGGTAGTTGTAGTGTTAAACCAGGTATACATCGTGGTAGTTGTAGTGTTAAACCAGGCATACATCGTGGTAGTTGTAGTGTTAAACCAGGCATACATCGTGGTAGTAGTGTTAAACCAGGCATACATCGTGGTAGTTGTAGTGTTAAACCAGGCATACATCGTGGTAGTTGTAGTGTTAAACCAGGCATACATCGTGGTAGTTGTAGTGTTAAACCAGGCATACATCGTGGTAGTTGTAGTGTTAAACCAGGTATACATCGTGGTAGTTGTAGTGTTAAACCAGGCATACATCGTGGTAGTTGTAGTGTTAAACCAGGCATACATCGTGGTAGTTGTGTTAAACCAGGCATACATCGTGGTAGTTGTAGTGTTAAACCAGGCATACGTCGTGGTAGTTGTAGTGTTAAACCAGGCATACATCGTGGTAGTTGTAGTGTTAAACCAGGCATACATCGCGGTAGTCGTAGTGTTAAACCAGGCATACATTGTGGTAGTTGTAGTGTTAAACCAGGCATACATCGTGGTAGTTGTAGTGTTAAACCAGGCATACATCGTGGTAGTTGTAGTGTTAAACCAGGCATACATCATGGTAGTTGTAGTGTTAAACCAGGCATACATCATGGTAGTAGTGTTAAACCAGGCATACATCGTGGTAGTTGTGTTAAACCAGGCATACATCGTGGTTGTTGTAGTGTTAAACCAGGCATGCATCGTGGTAGTTGTAGTGTTAAACCAGGCATACATCGTGGTTGTTGTAGTGTTAAACCAGGCATGCATCGTGGTAGTTGTAGTGTTAAACCAGGCATGCATCGTGGTAGTTGTAGTGTTAAACCAGGCATACATCGTGGTAGTTGTAGTGTTAAACCAGGCATACATCATGGTTGTTGTAGTGTTAAACCAGGCATACATCATGGTAGTTGTAGTGTTAAACCAGGCATACATCGTGGTAGTAGTGTTAAACCAGGCATACATCGTGGTAGTAGTGTTAAACCAGGCATACATCATGGTAGTTGTAGTGTTAAACCAGGCATGCATCGTGGTAGTAGTGTTAAACCAGGCATACATCGTGGTAGTAGTGTTAAACCAGGCATACATCGTGGTAGTTGTAGTGTTAAACCAGGCATACATCATGGTAGTCGTAGTGTTAAACCAGGCATACATCGTGGTAGTTGTGTTAAACCAGGCATACATCGTGGTAGTTGTGTTAAACCAGGCATACATCGTGGTAGTTGTGTTAAACCATGCATACATCGTGGTAGTAGTGTTAAACCAGGCATACATCGTGGTAGTTGTGTTAAACCAGGCATACATCGTGGTAGTTGTAGTGTTAAACCAGGCATACATCGTGGTAGTAGTGTTAAACCAGGCATACATCGTGGTAGTTGTAGTGTTAAACCAGGCATACATCGTGGTAGTTGTAGTGTTAAACCAGGCATACATCGTGGTAGTTGTGTTAAACCAGGCATACATCGTGGTAGTAGTGTTAAACCAGGCATACATCGTGGTAGTCGTAGTGTTAAACCAGGCATACATCGTGGTAGTCGTAGTGTTAAACCAGGCATACATCGTGGTAGTTGTAGTGTTAAACCAGGCATACATCGTGGTAGTTGTAGTGTTAAACCAGGCATACATCGTGGTAGTTGTAGTGTTAAACCAGGCATACATCGTGGTAGTTGTAGTGTTAAACCAGGCATACATCGTGGTAGTAGTGTTAAACCAGGCATACATCGTGGTTGTTGTAGTGTTAAACCAGGCATACGTCGTGGTAGTTGTGTTAAACCAGGCATACATCGTGGTAGTTGTGTTAAACCAGGCATACATCGTGGTAGTCGTAGTGTTAAACCAGGCATACATCGTGGTAGTAGTGTTAAACCAGGCATACATCGTGGTAGTAGTGTTAAACCAGGCATACATCGTGGTAGTTGTAGTGTTAAACCAGGCATACATCGTGGTAGTTGTAGTGTTAAACCAGGCATACATCGTGGTAGTTGTAGTGTTAAACCAGGCATACATCGTGGTTGTCGTAGTGTTAAACCAGGCATGCATCGTGGTAGTAGTGTTAAACCAGGCATACATCGTGGTTGTTGTAGTGTTAAACCAGGCATACATCGTGGTAGTTGTAGTGTTAAACCAGGCATACATCGTGGTAGTAGTGTTAAACCAGGCATACATCGTGGTAGTTGTAGTGTTAAACCAGGCATACATCGTGGTAGTTGTAGTGTTAAACCAGGCATACATCGTGGTAGTTGTAGTGTTAAACCAGGCATACATCGTGGTAGTAGTGTTAAACCAGGCATACATCGTGGTAGTTGTAGTGTTAAACCAGGCATACATCGTGGTAGTTGTAGTGTTAAACCAGGCATACATCGTGGTAGTTGTGTTAAACCAGGCATACATCGTGGTAGTTGTAGTGTTAAACCAGGCATACATCGTGGTAGTTGTAGTGTTAAACCAGGCATGCATCGTGGTAGTTGTAGTGTTAAACCAGGCATACATCGTGGTTGTCGTAGTGTTAAACCAGGCATACATCGTGGTAGTTGTAGTGTTAAACCAGGCATACATCATGGTAGTTGTAGTGTTAAACCAGGCATGCATCGTGGTTGTTGTAGTGTTAAACCAGGCATACATCGTGGTAGTTGTAGTGTTAAACCAGGCATACATCGTGGTAGTTGTAGTGTTAAACCAGGCATACATCGTGGTAGTTGTAGTGTTAAACCAGGCATACATCGTGGTAGTTGTAGTGTTAAAACAGGCATGCATCGTGGTAGTTGTGTTAAACCAGGCATACATCGTGGTAGTTGTAGTGTTAAACCAGGCATACATCATGGTAGTTGTAGTGTTAAACCAGGCATACATCGTGGTAGTTGTAGTGTTAAACCAGGCATACATCGTGGTAGTTGTAGTGTTAAAACAGGCATGCATCGTGGTAGTTGTGTTAAACCAGGCATACATCGTGGTAGTAGTGTTAAACCAGGCATACATCGTGGTAGTTGTAGTGTTAAACCAGGCATACATCGTGGTAGTAATGTTAAACCAGGCATACATCGTGGTAGTTGTGTTAAACCAGGCATACATCGTGGTAGTTGTGTTAAACCAGGCATACATCGTGGTAGTTGTAGTGTTAAAACAGGCATGCATCGTGGTAGTTGTGTTAAACCAGGCATACATCGTGGTAGTTGTAGTGTTAAACCAGGCATACATCATGGTAGTTGTAGTGTTAAACCAGGCATACATCGTGGTAGTTGTAGTGTTAAACCAGGCATACATCGTGGTAGTTGTAGTGTTAAAACAGGCATGCATCGTGGTAGTTGTGTTAAACCAGGCATACATCGTGGTAGTAGTGTTAAACCAGGCATACATCGTGGTAGTTGTGTTAAACCAGGCATACATCGTGGTAGTTGTGTTAAACCAGGCATACATCATGGTAGTTGTAGTGTTAAACCAGGCATACATCGTGGTAGTTGTAGTGTTAAACCAGGCATACATCGTGGTAGTTGTAGTGTTAAAACAGGCATGCATCGTGGTAGTTGTGTTAAACCAGGCATACATCGTGGTAGTCGTAGTGTTAAACCAGGCATACATCGTGGTAGTAGTGTTAAACCAGGCATACATCGTGGTAGTAGTGTTAAACCAGGCATACATCATGGTAGTAGTGTTAAACCAGGCATACATCGTGGTAGTAGTGTTAAACCAGGCATACATCGTGGTAGTTGTAGTGTTAAACCAGGCATACATCGTGGTAGTTGTAGTGTTAAAACAGGCATGCATCGTGGTAGTTGTGTTAAACCAGGCATACATCGTGGTAGTAGTGTTAAACCAGGCATACATCGTGGTAGTTGTGTTAAACCAGGCATACATCGTGGTAGTTGTAGTGTTAAACCAGGCATACATCGTGGTAGTTGTAGTGTTAAACCAGGCATACATCGTGGTAGTAGTGTTAAACCAGGCATACATCATGGTAGTTGTAGTGTTAAACCAGGCATGCATCGTGGTAGTAGTGTTAAACCAGGCATACATCGTGGTAGTAGTGTTAAACCAGGCATGCATCGTGGTAGTTGTGTTAAACCAGGCATACATCGTGGTAGTTGTAGTGTTAAACCAGGCATACATCGTGGTAGTTGTAGTGTTAAACCAGGCATACATCGTGGTAGTTGTAGTGTTAAACCAGGCATACATCGTGGTAGTTGTAGTGTTAAACCAGGCATACATCGTGGTAGTCGTAGTGTTAAACCAGGCATACATCGTGGTAGTAGTGTTAAACCAGGCATACATCGTGGTAGTAGTGTTAAACCAGGCATACATCGTGGTAGTTGTGTTAAACCAGGCATACATCATGGTAGTTGTAGTGTTAAACCAGGCATACATCGTGGTAGTAGTGTTAAACCAGGCATACATCGTGGTAGTTGTAGTGTTAAACCAGGCATACATCATGGTAGTAGTGTTAAACCAGGCATACATCGTGGTAGTTGTGTTAAACCAGGCATACATCGTGGTAGTTGTAGTGTTAAACCAGGCATACATCATGGTAGTCGTAGTGTTAAACCAGGCATACATCGCGGTAGTCGTAGTGTTAAACCAGGCATACATCGTGGTAGTTGTAGTGTTAAACCAGGCATACATCGTGGTAGTTGTAGTGTTAAACCAGGCATGCATCGTGGTTGTTGTGTTAAACCAGGCATACATCGTGGTAGTTGTTGTGTTAAACCAGGCATACATCGTGGTAGTTGTAGTGTTAAACCAGGCATACGTCGTGGTAGTTGTGTTAAACCAGGCATACATCATGGTAGTTGTTGTGTTAAACCAGGCATACATCGTGGTAGTTGTAGTGTTAAACCAGGCATACATCGTGGTTGTCGTAGTGTTAAACCAGGCATACATCGTGGTAGTTGTAGTGTTAAACCAGGCATACATCGTGGTAGTAGTGTTAAACCAGGCATGCATCGTGGTAGTTGTAGTGTTAAACCAGGCATACATCATGGTAGTTGTAGTGTTAAGCCAGGCATACATCGTGGTAGTCGTAGTGTTAAACCAGGCATACATCGTGGTAGTTGTAGTGTTAAACCAGGCATACATCATGGTAGTTGTAGTGTTAAACCAGGCATACATCGTGGTAGTTGTAGTGTTAAACCAGGCATACATCGTGGTAGTCGTAGTGTTAAACCAGGCATACATCGTGGTAGTAGTGTTAAACCAGGCATACATCGTGGTAGTTGTAGTGTTAAACCAGGCATACATCGTGGTAGTTGTAGTGTTAAACCAGGCATACATCGTGGTAGTTGTAGTGTTAAACCAGGCATACATCGTGGTAGTAGTGTTAAACCAGGCATGCATCGTGGTAGTTGTAGTGTTAAACCAGGCATACATCATGGTAGTTGTAGTGTTAAACCAGGCATACATCGTGGTAGTTGTAGTGTTAAACCAGGCATACATCGTGGTAGTAGTGTTAAACCAGGCATACATCGTGGTAGTTGTAGTGTTAAACCAGGCATACATCGCGGTAGTTGTAGTGTTAAGCCAGGCATACATCATGGTAGTAGTGTTAAACCAGGCATACATCGTGGTAGTAGTAGTGTTAAACCAGGCATACATCGTGGTAGTTGTAGTGTTAAACCAGGCATACATCGTGGTAGTAGTGTTAAACCAGGCATACATCGTGGTAGTTGTAGTGTTAAACCAGGCATACATCGTGGTAGTTGTGTTAAACCAGGCATGCATTGTGGTAGTTGTAGTGTTAAACCAGGCATACATCGTGGTAGTTGTAGTGTTAAACCAGGCATACATCGTGGTAGTAGTGTTAAACCAGGCATACATCATGGTAGTTGTGTTAAACCAGGCATACATCGTGGTAGTTGTGTTAAACCAGGCATACATCGTGGTAGTAGTGTTAAACCAGGCATACATCGTGGTAGTTGTAGTGTTAAACCAGGCATACATCGTGGTAGTTGTTGTGTTAAACCAGGCATACATCGTGGTAGTCGTAGTGTTAAACCAGGCATACATCGTGGTAGTTGTGTTAAACCAGGCATACATCGTGGTAGTTGTAGTGTTAAACCATGCATACATCGTGGTAGTTGTGTTAAACCAGGCATACATCGTGGTAGTAGTGTTAAACCAGGCATACGTCGTGGTAGTTGTAGTGTTAAACCAGGCATACATCATGGTAGTTGTAGTGTTAAGCCAGGCATACATCGTGGTAGTCGTAGTGTTAAACCAGGCATACATCGTGGTAGTTGTAGTGTTAAACCAGGCATACATCGTGGTAGTTGTGTTAAACCAGGCATACATCGTGGTAGTTGTTGTGTTAAACCAGGCATGCATCGTGGTAGTTGTGTTAAACCAGGCATACATCGTGGTAGTTGTAGTGTTAAACCAGGCATACATCGTGGTAGTAGTAGTGTTAAACCAGGCATACATCGTGGTAGTTGTAGTGTTAAACCAGGCATACATCGTGGTTGTAGTGTTAAACCAGGCATACATCGTGGTAGTTGTAGTGTTAAACCAGGCATACGTCGTGGTAGTTGTAGTGTTAAACCAGGCATACATCGTGGTAGTTGTAGTGTTAAACCAGGCATACATCGTGGTAGTTGTGTTAAACCAGGCATGCATTGTGGTAGTTGTAGTGTTAAACCAGGCATACATCGTGGTAGTCGTAGTGTTAAACCAGGCATACATCGTGGTAGTAGTGTTAAACCAGGCATACATCGTGGTAGTAGTGTTAAACCAGGCATACATCGTGGTAGTTGTGTTAAGCCAGGCATACATCGTGGTAGTCGTAGTGTTAAACCAGGCATACATCGTGGTAGTTGTAGTGTTAAACCAGGCATACATCGTGGTAGTTGTGTTAAACCAGGCATGCATCATGGTAGTAGTAATGTTAAACCAGGCATACATCGTGGTAGTTGTAGTGTTAAACCAGGCATACATCGTGGTAGTTGTTGTGTTAAACCAGGCATACATCATGGTAGTTGTAGTGTTAAACCAGGCATACATCGTGGTAGTAGTAGTGTTAAACCAGGCATACATCGTGGTAGTTGTAGTGTTAAACCAGGCATACATCGTGGTAGTCGTAGTGTTAAACCAGGCATACATCATGGTAGTTGTAGTGTTAAACCAGGCATACATCATGGTAGTTGTAGTGTTAAACCAGGCATACATCGTGGTAGTTGTGTTAAACCAGGCATGCATTGTGGTAGTTGTAGTGTTAAACCAGGCATACATCGTGGTAGTCGTAGTGTTAAACCAGGCATACATCGTGGTAGTAGTGTTAAACCAGGCATACATCGTGGTAGTAGTGTTAAACCAGGCATACATCGTGGTAGTTGTGTTAAGCCAGGCATACATCGTGGTAGTCGTAGTGTTAAACCAGGCATACATCGTGGTAGTTGTAGTGTTAAACCAGGCATACATCGTGGTAGTTGTGTTAAACCAGGCATGCATCATGGTAGTAGTAATGTTAAACCAGGCATACATCGTGGTAGTTGTAGTGTTAAACCAGGCATACATCGTGGTAGTTGTAGTGTTAAACCAGGCATACGTCGTGGTAGTAGTGTTAAACCAGGCATACATCGTGGTAGTCGTAGTGTTAAACCAGGCATACATCGTGGTTGTTGTAGTGTTAAACCAGGCATACATCGTGGTAGTTGTAGTGTTAAACCAGGCATACATCGTGGTAGTTGTAGTGTTAAACCAGGCATGCATCGTGGTAGTTGTTGTGTTAAACCAGGCATACATCGTGGTAGTTGTGTTAAACCAGGCATACATCGTGGTAGTTGTGTTAAACCAGGCATACATCGCGGTAGTTGTAGTGTTAAACCAGGCATACATCGTGGTTGTTGTAGTGTTAAACCAGGCATACATCGTGGTAGTTGTAGTGTTAAACCAGGCATACATCGTGGTTGTTGTAGTGTTAAACCAGGCATACATCATGGTAGTTGTAGTGTTAAACCAGGCATGCATCGTGGTTGTCGTAGTGTTAAACCAGGCATACATCGTGGTAGTTGTAGTGTTAAACCAGGCATGCATCGTGGTTGTTGTGTTAAACCAGGCATACATCGTGGTAGTTGTAGTGTTAAACCAGGCATACATCGTGGTAGTTGTAGTGTTAAACCAGGCATACATCGTGGTAGTTGTAGTGTTAAACCAGGCATACATCGTGGTAGTTGTGTTAAACCAGGCATACATCGTGGTAGTTGTAGTGTTAAACCAGGCATACATCGTGGTAGTCGTAGTGTTAAACCAGGCATACATCGTGGTAGTCGTAGTGTTAAACCAGGCATACATCATGGTAGTTGTAGTGTTAAACCAGGCATACGTCGTGGTAGTTGTAGTGTTAAACCAGGCATACATCATGGTAGTCGTTGTGTTAAACCAGGCATACATCGTGGTAGTTGTGTTAAACCAGGCATACATCGTGGTAGTCGTAGTGTTAAACCAGGCATACATCGTGGTAGTTGTAGTGTTAAACCAGGCATACATCATGGTAGTCGTAGTGTTAAACCAGGCATACGTCGTGGTAGTCGTAGTGTTAAACCAGGCATACATCGTGGTAGTTGTAGTGTTAAACCAGGCATACATCGTGGTAGTTGTAGTGTTAAACCAGGCATACATCGTGGTAGTAGTGTTAAACCAGGCATACATCGTGGTAGTTGTAGTGTTAAACCAGGCATACATCGTGGTAGTTGTAGTGTTAAACCAGGCATACATCGTGGTAGTTGTGTTAAACCAGGCATACATCATGGTAGTTGTAGTGTTAAACCAGGCATACATCGTGGTAGTTGTAGTGTTAAACCAGGCATACATCGTGGTAGTCGTAGTGTTAAACCAGGCATACATCGTGGTAGTAGTGTTAAACCAGGCATACATCATGGTAGTAGTGTTAAACCAGGCATACATCGTGGTAGTTGTAGTGTTAAACCAGGCATACATCGTGGTTGTCGTAGTGTTAAACCAGGCATACATCGTGGTAGTAGTGTTAAACCAGGCATACATCATGGTAGTAGTGTTAAACCAGGCATACATCGTGGTAGTTGTAGTGTTAAACCAGGCATACATCGTGGTAGTTGTAGTGTTAAACCAGGCATACATCGTGGTAGTTGTAGTGTTAAACCAGGCATACATCGTGGTAGTCGTAGTGTTAAACCAGGCATACATCGTGGTAGTTGTAGTGTTAAACCAGGCATACATCGTGGTAGTTGTGTTAAACCAGGCATACATCGTGGTAGTTGTAGTGTTAAACCAGGCATACATCGTGGTAGTTGTGTTAAACCAGGCATACGTCGTGGTAGTTGTAGTGTTAAACCAGGCATACATCATGGTAGTTGTGTTAAACCAGGCATACGTCGTGGTAGTTGTAGTGTTAAACTAGGCATACATCGTGGTAGTCGTAGTGTTAAACCAGGCATACATCGTGGTAGTTGTGTTAAACCAGGCATACATCGTGGTAGTTGTAGTGTTAAACCAGGCATACATCGTGGTAGTTGTAGTGTTAAACCAGGCATGCATCGTGGTAGTAGTAGTGTTAAACCAGGCATACATCGTGGTTGTTGTAGTGTTAAACCAGGCATACATCGTGGTAGTAGTGTTAAACCAGGCATACATCGTGGTAGTTGTAGTGTTAAACCAGGCATGCATCGTGGTAGTCGTAGTGTTAAACCAGGCATGCATCGTGGTAGTTGTAGTGTTAAACCAGGCATACATCGTGGTAGTCGTAGTGTTAAACCAGGCATACATCGTGGTAGTTGTAGTGTTAAACCAGGCATACATCGTGGTAGTTGTAGTGTTAAACCAGGCATACATCATGGTAGTTGTAGTGTTAAACCAGGCATACATCATGGTAGTAGTGTTAAACCAGGCATACATCGTGGTAGTCGTAGTGTTAAACCAGGCATACATCGTGGTTGTTGTAGTGTTAAACCAGGCATACATCGTGGTAGTTGTAGTGTTAAACCAGGCATACATCGTGGTAGTTGTAGTGTTAAACCAGGCATACATCATGGTAGTCGTAGTGTTAAACCAGGCATACATCGTGGTAGTTGTAGTGTTAAACCAGGCATACATCGTGGTAGTTGTGTTAAACCAGGCATACATCGTGGTAGTTGTAGTGTTAAACCAGGCATACATCGTGGTAGTAGTGTTAAACCAGGCATACATCGTGGTAGTTGTAGTGTTAAACCAGGCATACATCGTGGTAGTTGTAGTGTTAAACCAGGCATACATCGTGGTAGTTGTGTTAAACCAGGCATACATCATGGTAGTTGTAGTGTTAAACCAGGCATACATCGTGGTAGTTGTGTTAAACCAGGCATACATCGTGGTAGTTGTAGTGTTAAACCAGGCATACATCGTGGTAGTTGTAGTGTTAAACCAGGCATACATCGTGGTAGTTGTAGTGTTAAACCAGGCATACATCGTGGTAGTTGTAGTGTTAAACCAGGCATACATCGTGGTAGTAGTGTTAAACCAGGCATACATCGTGGTAGTTGTAGTGTTAAACCAGGCATACATCGTGGTAGTTGTAGTGTTAAACCAGGCATACATCGTGGTAGTTGTGTTAAACCAGGCATACATCATGGTAGTTGTAGTGTTAAACCAGGCATACATCGTGGTAGTTGTGTTAAACCAGGCATACATCGTGGTAGTTGTAGTGTTAAACCAGGCATACATCGTGGTAGTTGTAGTGTTAAACCAGGCATACATCGTGGTAGTTGTAGTGTTAAACCAGGCATACATCGTGGTAGTTGTGTTAAACCAGGCATACATCGTGGTAGTCGTAGTGTTAAACCAGGCATACATCGTGGTAGTTGTGTTAAACCAGGCATACATCGTGGTAGTTGTAGTGTTAAGCCAGGCATACATCGTGGTAGTTGTAGTGTTAAACCAGGCATACGTCGTGGTAGTCGTAGTGTTAAACCAGGCATGCATCGTGGTTGTTGTAGTGTTAAACGGAGCATTCGTCATGGTTACGCATTACATAGTAAGTTAGTGTTTGCAAGAATACATTACGATTATATAAATATATGTATATATATATATATATATATATTACAGCTATATTGTAATCTAGTTAAATCGGTAATTTATTTATTTTTAAGACCCCAATAAATATACAGAAATATTTGTAGTCGCATCGGGTCTAAATACATACGTAGATTGATAGCCTAACTCGAGTTATAGATCATACTATGATCATCATAGTGTACGTCACCCGGTTTTTAAACTTCTCCGTGGTCTAATCTATTGCGCTCGTTATTAAATGCATTACACTTTATAAATGATTAAACTAAATGTGTATACCCCCGAGTTATACCCCACAATTATTTCACTGCGCCTATAAAGGGTGCAATCTGTACACTACATATCACATGTATTATAATACAAATGAATAGGGCTACCGCCTATATCGCTACGATCATTTAAATAATAATAAGTATTTCATTACAATAATTCCGATATGAAAATATTATTCGTTGATAAATTTCAAACGTCTCCACTCAACCATGACGTGATATCGGTGATTTATCTTTTAATGACATACACGCGTGGATAATAATAGCATATGTGCTATATATTACATCATACCTACATATATACATCGTATACGGCAATACTATACATTCTAATAGCCGTGGTATAAGCATGTATAAACACAAGAGTTCTATACGCCGATGACACAACTAGGTCATGGAGAACATGCAACATACAGAATAGGGAGAACTGAGTATATTCAACGTTATCAAATGGTTTACACGGATGAATTAGTGATGTAAATGATGATGAGCTTTTGATGCAGAGTCGAGACTTTTCGTTTTTGAAGCCAAGAAGAGACTTTCATTTTCGGAAAAAAAAAAACGAGCCCGACCCGAACCGAGACTTTAGAAAAACGAGCCCGAGACGAGTTGTGACTTTTACAAAACATTACCAAGCCGAAATGATGCTTTTTTGAAATTACATTTTAATACTAATTTTTATATATTTAACATTTACATCAATTTAGAAAAAAAATCTGCGCCAACTTCGCGATTCAGTGAATAATAATGTAAATTTCATCTAGTGGTGTAAATAATACCGAGCTTTTTGATGCCGAGTCGAGACTTTCATTTTCGGAAAAAAAGCGAACCCGAGCGGAGCCGAGAATCTAAAAACACGAGCCCGAGTCGAGTTGAGACTACATCATGCTTTAGATGTGAGCATCATTTACATCACTAGTATAAACTGGTTTCTACTTAATACTATTGAGATAGGAGCAAAGGAGAAAACGTTATACAAAGAGCTGTATTATATGTCTAGTCGTAATAAGATTTACTACTAAATTCAACGGCTCGTATAATCCAATGTTTTATTTTTATTTTCTTCTCCGTTTACTATTATCAAATTTATATATGTTATATATTTATATGGTATTTTTTTCTATTTTTATATATAACCGGTAATACAATAAACTTTTGATCTATCTATCTATTAGCTGTTCGAAACCATAGTGACGCTTAACGTATATGATTAATGAAGGAATGCGAATATGGTTCTTTGAGCGAGGGGATAATACATGGGGATTAACGTGGTGATGTGATCTGTAGAAGATTAACGTGCGAATGTTAGCGTATTATACTAATATAATAATAATATTTATTTATTGAAACACAAATATATATTGAATACAATACTATTCATATAGTTAATGCTCTCAGGTAATATTATTTAATATCATATAAATAATGAATTTTATGATAAAAATAATATAGTTTCATAAATAGAATGTACATCGTACACTGTTCATTGTATAGTATTATTAAATTCGCGTAAACGTGTGTCTATTAATGGAAACTATTAACGGTAATCGGTAATCTCGTGAGAAGCGTTTTAATTCGGTTCGGCGGCGTAAATTCTACTCTTTAAAAATAATTATTTAAATTAACATCTCGCCACACGAGACCACCGATCCGCACGAGATCACGGGTATCCCTATTAACAATCGCCTAACGTAGTTAATACAACGGTCGACTACGGTACCGGATAGACGGTACCGATGGCTAATCATTAAACGATGGCGTTCATGTAATTATACTAAGTATTTTGTATCCGAACTATAGTATATTTCGGATATTTATTACTGACATTTTCAGAACCGTTTTAATATACTCAAACATTGATTAAAGGAATAGGGAGACAAATATATCAGTATTTTAGATACTATGCGGAGGTGTTCATGACTTCACACGATAATACATCGTCGTCATGTGCGGTAATGCATCATCACAGCGATTGTATGCGTTCATTTCTATCATCAATATTACTTTATAATTACTATATAACAGGTTGTTTCGTTGTATTACTACTACTAAATAATATATATTTATATCACCGTTATATAATATATAAATATTATTAATCATCCTATTAGTATTAATCTTATCGAAGATACCGACTGTACCTAACTAAGAACCGAGATGTAAATAGAGTTGTATGGAAACAACGTGTTATGAATTGCCGAGCAAGCTCGACTTAGTAAGGGAGGTAGTATTAAATGTAACTAACGTAATAAACGTATAGTACGTTCATTAGTTAATCGAGTAACTTACATTCATTGATGAATGGTGGCGGGCATTCATGATCACTCACTAATATTATTTAAAATACGCCGGTTTTTCCCGATATACGGATTTAAGTAGTGATTCATATCTAATTATTCATTTACTAAATATTCTGATATTATTCGGATACAAATAGAGCCCTCGTAATAGCCTCTGTATACGAAATATGGCATAATGTGATTTATAAAATTTATAAACTTACTTGTACAAATTTGTAAACTATGTCACAGATTCTATATACACATATATTACTCACCGTAAAATGATAATAATTATGAATATATAAAATGTGTAAGTAATTTCTCGGCTATTTTAGACCGCCTCTCTAGATATATATATAGAGTGAACTAGACGCGGGCGGTTATATTTTTATTAAAAATGTTAATATCTTAAAATATATACAAGATATAAGATAATCTTAAGTTGCGTTCAAACCAAAAAATATCCCGCTATCGGCTGCTTTACATGATGAGTTTTAAAACATTTACTATATTGTTATTGTTATTTTTATTTGGTGGAGTCCTTTCATCCCATCCAGGAACTTAGATGAAGTTTTCACTTATAACCATATATGGCTCTAATGTCCCTTCGAAGCCCGATTTAGGATTTTATAATAGGTCATTTATATTTAAACGCATGCTTATGGCGTGAGTTAACCTTCACTTCATCAATTGCAAAGCATAGTTCCTAAAAGTAACCAAATTATACGATTTCGCGTAAGTGTTATATATTTCATTAGAAAAATCTTTGATATCGGTATATAATTATAGCTGCCGCATCGAAACTGCCAGATTTTTAAATTTTACGATATCTGGGTATAAAAATCGGACCGATATCGGGATGTCATTTTTGGTGTGAACACAGCTATATTCTATTCTATGTTATTATAGTATATATCCGATAAATCATCATAATGATTATGATGAGTTATCGGATATATACTATAATGATAATTATTATACTGTAAATTCAATTTCAATAATATTATATTAAATATAATATATTTAATATATTTGATATAATATTATAAGATATTCGTTAAATACGGTATATTTTACTATGGGTATTCAGTAACCACATACCCGTGAGGTTTAACAATTATGTACTTAAGCAAGTGTATGTATGTGTGTATGTGTTTAAGATTAACATATGACTTATATGATGAGGGATTGTTATTAAAAATGACGAGTTGAGTTATTTAGGCTCACTTTGGGATGTAATACAGCTAAAAAACAAGTAGAACAAAACTAAACCAAATATCAATACACAAAATATAAATATATATATATATATATATATATATATATATACTATTATATAAACTGTAATTGTTAACGCCTCCCGATACACGCGACGGTGGTAACTGAATAAAAAATGTCAAATATGCCGTATTTTATGATTCCCCATATAATATACGCTACTTATATTAAATAAATTTAATAAATAGCATATAACTACATATATATATATTATATATATATATATTATATATATATATATATATATATATATAATCATTTATAATATAATTATGAGTTTAATTATTAATTATAATTTAAATTAAATTTATTATTCAGTATATTTTAAATGTTCGATGTCAATAATAGTTACATTAGTGGTTAATTCATCGGGAGAATCTTGTTTATTATTAATTTCACTAGTTAAAGACATAATTTGTTTTATAAATATTATTGAAATATAATAATTTAACAAATTTATACTTTAATAATTATTTTAAACAGTCGTTTAAATTTATTACAAAGACAATACTTTATATTATAAATTGGGATAAATATCAATAAATGATATAAAATTCAATATATGAAAACTTATTATAATAAAATGATAATATCGAATATTAATAAATAAGTGTATATTTTATCAGTATATTTGGTGTTATATTTTCTGTTTTTTTTTTTCGTTGTTTATTTTTAATAGATTTATTTTCTTTTTAACATCCGCTACTTTTTAAAATGGTAATAATTTTACCCTTAGCGAATCTTAAATTATCTAATTACTTAAATGGCCAAATATATTCACATATATAGAATAATATGTAGAATATTTAATATAATTTATTTGTGTAATAATTGTATTCGAATATGATGTTAAACATAAATAAAGGTTCAAAAATATTACTCATTTTTGAATTATATATAAACAAATTATCAAACCAATTTTATTTATATAATTTCGTTGTCATTATTATTATACTAAATATAAACAATATCTATAATAATTAATATCAAAATATATATTATATTATTAATAAATGTATACAGGTTAATGTACCAAAGAGTAGAAAGACCTTTTGCAAGGGGGACAAATGCAGAAAACATACTTTACATAAAGTTATGCAGTACAAGAAAGGAAAGGATTCTATGTCTGCTTTAGGTTAATATAAATAATATTCAATTATATGTTACTTAAAAACCAAATTATAATTAATCATATTGTATTTCATTATCTCTAAAATGTTATATTAAAGTAATATTTTACGATTAATTATCAGATTTATAATCGGATATAGTTTAGCGTATATAAATATCGTCTGAAATAGAACAGTGCTATAAATATCTAAAGAGGGGTTAATGTAAAATATAATAATTACGTATATTTGATATGTTCGTTATTATTCTTTTCAAGTGTAAACATTTATATTTATATAGAATCTACTACATAGTTTTATCCAGTAGTATAATGTTTAATATTTAATAAATATATTCTTCAAATAATATTTTTGAATAATTCATATAGAGGTATAGTTATGGCGGTCCACATTTAAAAACAAGAATAGTGTACAATTTCTAAATAACAATGTGCTGTTATAAATATGTCTCAAAATAATAATAACATACGTTGTTTTTTTGTATGTTTTCATAATTATTCAATAGTTTGAATACTGTTCTATACTGTCGACGATTCTATATAAATATATGTGTTTACTGTTATAATAATTATGAACATATATTACATAAATCTCCCCTTTCATTATTTAAATAGCTCTTGAGTTGTACCTGAAGGAAGCCAGAACATTTAAATACATATATATATAATTAGATTGAAATTAGAATGCTCACCACATTAATATAGCTATGTATTCTGTAGCACATATATACCATCGATATAAAGAAAGTGGATAAGCAAGTGACGCACGCAATGTATGTAAAAAGATGTATACGTGAATAGCACTTTTATCGATAAAACAATATGGTATCAGTGATTTTGATTTGATATTAGTCATATTATATATGTCAAATATTAAAACAGTAGGCTTTTCGTCGAAATAGATGTGAAATAAAGTGACTTCTATCTATATCAATGGATTTAGATTATAAATATAAAGTAGTGGGTTTCGACATCAGCGCCCGTAGCGGATAGTACCATACACTATATTCAATTGCTTATCCACTTTCTTTATATCGATGATATATACTTGTGGCGGGAATTCTAATTTCAACCTAATTATATATATATTTTGTAATGTGTCGACTTCCTACCCGTGATTATATTTTGTATGTATGTGTCTATAACTTAGTGTCTGGTCAAACTTTGCATTTTTTGTAATCTACGTTACTCCCATAACATTATTTATCTAAATTAGTGATTTAGTATTATCATCATCCTATAAGGCGTTTAAATATATATGTCTACATATCATAATAACAAGAATATGAGTCAAATCATGCATCATTTTGTATAATCGTTTGATATATAATATGGATGGATGCATAATAATGATGAACAATTATTCTTATAATATATAATACAAAATATAAATACTATAATCCCTAATTCGATTAAATCATTTTGCAAGTGTATAGTTTATTTTTTAAATAGCTTTGGTGTCAAAAGTTTTGACCATAATTAACCCGTTCATACGTAATTTTAGATACACTAGATGAATTATATTTTATATTTATTTCTGGGTTGTTTAATATAAATAACTGATTGGTTTAATTTAGCTGCATTAAATCATGAAGTTAGTCTAAAATATTGTATTTAAAATGTGTTTGTACAGAGTTTAATATAGTACAAACTCTTATATAATAGTTAATTGTCATATATATAACCTGTACATGTAAATATATGCTATTAGTCGAATATAATGCTGGTTGTTTTCGAATTCATCCATAATTTTTTGTTAAGCGTATTTTAATTTATTACTTATATTGCATGATTATTTTATTTACTAAATATTTGTTAACATAATTAAATATATTTATAGGTAGACGTCGTTACGATCGTAAACAGAAGGGTTACGGTGGCCAAACCAAGCCTATTTTCCGTAAAAAGGTTATTATTTTTAAATAATATAAAATGTTAAAATAACTTATTGATATTTATTATAGTCAGTGTTTATAATAAATTTATGTATGTATTTTGAGCTTGGGTTTATTATAATAATGAAAATATTTTGGTACAGGAGGAAGTTTCCATATATTACTACAGATAATTTTATACCTATTAATATGAATCCCAATACAATATATCAACATATATTCAATTTGAATATTTCTGTACAAGTATTACCGTTAATATCCTATTGAATTTATCTTATCCTATTCCTATTATATTTACTGATATTGAATTGTGGCGAAAACTTGGTATGATGATTTTGAATGTGTGTACTAATCTAGGTAATGATATTTTAGGGAATATTTTAAGTAATTATTTTAAGTAAAAGTTCAAAAACTAAAAATGGCTTCTATGATAATATTTATAAATATAAATTGTATATATAATGTAAATATATTTCATCTTCACAGGCTAAGACTACCAAGAAGATTACTTTAAAGTTAGAATGTACCGATTGCAAATACAGAAAACAATTATCCCTCAAGAGATGTAAGCATTTCGAACTTGGAGGAGATAAGAAGAAGAAGGTTAATAAATATTTTATATATATATTAGTAATTATAATTATGAACTCAAAATTCATTGTTAGATATTTTATGTATATATATAAATTCTTGTATATTTTAAATAGTTATTATTTTAGTAATTATTCTATTAATTCAATGAATCAATCCTATTTATAGCATGTTGATCTCTTTAATTTATCAAATTTGTTTCCATTGAAGTTATATACTATAATTATGTATTGTTTAATATAAGAAACTAATTATACTTTTATTATTACAGGGACAAATGATCCAGTTCTAGAATGTTTATTGAAATAAAGTATCCCAAAAGCATCATATTATTTATTAATCTATATGACCAGCATCTTTTATTGGTTTTAATTTATTTGAAAATATTACTGCCATTAGAATACTAGTAAATATTACAAATAATATAAAAATATAAAAGCTTTCTTCGTCGAATATATCTTTAAATCCTGGTATGAAATTTGATAATCTTGATACAAGTTGATATTCTGATGAACCTAATCTGTGGACCATCTGTAATAAATGTAGACTATATAAATAATAATAGTTATATTTAATACTAAACTTTACTCTTTTCCTATGTTTGCTAAGTTTGATTCTGTAAATTGGTTTAATGTAATTACTTATATTTAAAAATAATTAGATATATGAAGAAATACTTTTTACAATAGGTATTTTAATTAGTCTTCAAATACACAATTTGGTAAAATTATTTTAGTAGAAAAAATACATTCGATTTACTGAAATGTTAATTGTCCGTTATTCTTTCAATAACTTTACCCCAACAAAGTACCTGTATATCTTGAATATCCTACGATGTATTTTGTCATGAATATCTGTTACAATGATTAATTGGATTTTATTATATTTTGGTGAGAAGATTCAAATACATATCCTTGCTTTATATATAATTTAAAACTAAATACATTCTTATTATAAAATAATGCATATAACATATATTCAGAAAATAATTTATATATATAATTGAGGATAAGATGTTTTAGTGCATCATGGTATAGTACTACAAAATTATACTTAATTTTAATTTAATGATTACAATAGATAACAATTTTAATAGTCGAAATACAAATATACATTTTTATTTTACTAATAAATAAATGATATTAAAATATAATTAAATTCTATAACTAAAAAGTATCTATTTCAGAGAAAAAAAATTACCATATTACAAATCTTAAGCAAACATCCTCTCCTTGATAATTTAATATTTTATTTCTTTATTATCTAATAAAATTAAATATTCAAAACATTTATTATTTCCATATATATGTATAACTTGTTATCTCAATTATATATCATCACACCTTATTCTATATGTATGTGTTCAAGAAAAAATTGCCTAATAATATCATTTATATCATAAATAATATTTTCTCCTAATGTTTATTCCAGATGAATTGCCTATTTATATATGGGATAATAAATAAAATGTTTTTATTTTTCAGATAATCCATCCTCTGTTTTATTATTGATTATATACTAGTCTATTACCTCATATTAATTAAAATATTATTGTATAATTATGATTTTTGATTATTTAAAAGGTAAAAGTAATATTTATTATAATCCCAACTCTAATTTGCATTTTTTGCACATAAACTCAGTTTATATGCTAATGATACATTTCAATTAATCTAAATAAAATATATTTTTATTGATATTGAATATTATAAAATTACTTTTATAATACTTGATATATTTTGATTAACACTATTTCTATATATATATATATTAGTAATGCCATCAATATAACTAAAATCTGTAATGATATTTATTAATTTCATAAATTAAGAGTAAAATATAATTAAATAATATTAGATTATCATGTATAATCATAGATATATAACATATATAAAATATTTCATTTAAATTCTAATAATATATTTTAATAATAATTTATATAATATAGGATATACAGATAAATATGATAGAAAATATCTGTAGTAATGCCTACTAACATGGCCTCCTTTACCTAAATGAGGAAATGCTACTACTAATACCTCCGAGTTTATAGGATGACTTGCTACTACCAAGGTTGGCAAAAATCTAAGAAATATGTGTGTGGTTTTTGGGGGTTTTTCTTTATCTTAAATTTTAAAATAAAAAAATAAATTGTACTTTTGGGAAAAATATATATAGTATACAATATAATAGTGTTGTGATATATATTAATATAATACTATAAAGGTTAATGACATTATAAATTGGAAGTATTCTAATAAATGATTTATATTATTAAATATAAATAATTAATATATATTTGAAATATAAGTGTATATAATACTAATATTTATTTATTGAATCACATATAATAATAGCAGATATAAATAGACTCAATATATATATATATCATTATTAACTTACTTTTAAATTAATTGAATATTTGAAATGTGATAATTAAATAATAATAATTAATTATATACTAAAACCCAGAAAAATAATGAAAACAAAAATGAAAACCCCTAAAATTACCAAAAGGTTTAAACCCAAAAACCCCTACCTCAGCCAACCCTGGCTACTACTAAATATCGGATGCATATGGAAAGTTCCACATATGACATTACACACATAGTATATGATTTATATCATGAAATATATAAGATTTTCCGAAGTAATTTAGAAAATACTTGTTTATATCAAAAATATTATTATTGTATGGTAAGTACATATATTATACATTATTTACAGAATATATAAAGTAATTACTTAATTCAGTCAATGGAAAAATTCATAAGGAATAGTATTTATTTATATAATATATCATAATAATAGGGACATGCTAAATTAGAATTTATATACATGTATTAAATAATAAAGTATTGGATTTTTAATAAATGATATTAAAATAGATATATAAATATCATATTTACATTATTTAATCGGATATAGAATATGTTTTTGAATCAGTAGTAGGGTATAGGAACCTTATAGTAACCCTAAAGGATTACTCTACGTTATAAATTTCTATGTTATCAAGTATCTTATTTTAAATATTATTATAATATTAATTATTCATGTTTAAAATAAGTTACTTGGTAAAATCCGGGGTAAAATATTAATCATTAATTTAATGCATAACGTATTATTATAATAATTACAACATTATTAATTATTTAAATAATTAAATCAAATAAAATATGTTTTTTTAATTTGTAGCCTATGTTTAATGGTACATTAACAAATATTTCGCTGAATAGTAAATATATGCGAAAATGTAATATATTATAAACAACCCTTGGGTTAAAAACAATTCCTAGAATTATTTATTAATTTCTAAATAATAATCATTTAATTCGAGGAAATTACAAATCATTAATATAATATTGAGAATATATACTATGAATGCTATTTTAATACAATTTCAAATTATTGAGTTTATTTTATATATATATATAAGCTATATATTAATTATTATTAATATATTACTAACCAAAATATATGATACGATATATTATTTTTTAATATTTACAAAAAAATATGCAAGAAATTAATATTTTTATTGGAAAAAATCCTTGGTTTATGTAGGTCAAATTCACTGATTTTGAATTGAATTAAATTTATTGGGTTATTTCAACACAAAATTAATAGCTGATTAAAATATTATCACATACACTAAATGTTATGTCATACTGTTTGACTCATATATAAGGGCGTCACAGGGTGATTCAAAGTGGGGGTGGGGTATTTCTATGGTGAGGTATACTCATCAATAATTACCATATAATTTCTAAGAAGATAAATCTAATGATAACTTGTTCTCTATTTATATATATGACTATATCCAAAGATCGTCCGAAGGACTTTGTAGTATCTTTGATATATGATATATCCACAGACTTTGAGGGGGAATTTATATCCCCCCTCAAAGTCTGTGGATATATCATATATCTCAACCCTAAGGCCCGGATCTCAACTATAAGGCTATATATAGTCGAATAATATCGATAAGAATTAAGGTAAACCCCATGAACATAACCATTATCCAATTGTAAGATCCTACAACAACACATAGGAGACTACTGACGAAGAAATATAAGTATTTTATGAAAACAGAGAAAAATATAACTGAATCACCTAAAAAGCCTTATTAATGATACAAGGAAACTAGAACGCCAACGTTGGGAAACATTCACAGCGGAATAGGTGTGTTGGACTATTTGGTATAGGTGATATGAACGATCGAGGATAAAGACAACTATAATTATCAGATAAATATAAATTAGTTATTGCCAATACACTACATATATGCACAAAAACTCAAGAATCACAACATGGCATTCACCCAATGGTCAAATATATTATATATATATATACTATGTTAGTATACTAACAAAGATTTTCCGAAGGAATATTGTATTTAGAATATATATATTATATTTGCTTCGCAAAATCTTTGATCTAACTCCACAAAGATTTAAATCGATCATTATTTGATGTTCAACGATAACTTAGCCGGGTTCTGATATCAACAGTGATCATGACATCGTTGTATGCAATTTAAGACTCAAATAAACGCCAAAAAAACAAAATGATTACGCCGTAATGTTAACAGACTAATGTATCCTCAAATTTCAAAGTTTTACTCAAGTAAACTATATGAGAAATTTAATAATCTATATATATATTGCGATATTACTAGTATATACATAAAGTTTGAACAAATAATAATAAACACTGCATTAGAAATAATAGGATTAAAAAAACAACATTAGATCATTGATGACATACTCGATTTATGCGATGAGAGAATATCACTAAAGACCAAAAAAAAACAACAGCCAGAACTAGACAGCCATTATAGAAAAATAAATTATACCATTCGGAAAGCAATGCAAACGGCAAGAGATAATTGGATCTAAATAAAGTTCAATTCAATCGATTACGACATGAAATATGGACAAATAATACACGAGCGTACCATACACCGAGAACCTCACAAAGACATCACAAAGAGGCACCTGAGTAATTGAAGATACGAATGGAAAACCATTATTTGATTAAACGAACATTATAATGATTATACAATTATATAAACATACAAACAGAATATTATAATGATCTATATAATCATATGATAGTAGTGAATGTAGTTGATAGTTTAATAGTTTTGTTATGTGGGACAGTTGTGTGACTCAGTATCCGACTCCTCGATGAAAATTGCGGTATTACTCAATACATGAGTATCAGGGTTTATCATATATATGATAAACCCTGATACTCATGTATTGAGTAATACCGCAATTTTCATCGAGGAGTCGGATACTGAGTCACACAACTGTCCCACATAACAAAACTATTAAACTATCAACTACATTCACTACGCCTTATTCGTCATTCAATATCAATATCTACCGCTACTATTATAGATTCTGCTTACATCCTACCTCTATTCGACTACTGCAATTGTATCCTTTACAATACCCCCTCATCGTATATTACTAAACTCCAAATTCTTCAAAATTCTATAGCTAAGTGTATATTCTAATTATAATAAACCAAAATACTCCCATAATCACATATCTCCATTCCTAGTTAAACTCCACTGGCTACCTGTACGCCATAGAATCCTATATAAAACTCTACTACTGGCTCATAAATCAATCCACTATGACTCTCCTGACTACCTAGCATACCTACTCAAACTTAAATTACCAACTAGTACCACTACACGCTCCACCAATACGCTTCTACTTCCTCCTAAACACAACTTACATTCAACCAACACTCGCGCATGGGCAATATCCGTCCCATACTCCTGGAACACTCTCCCCACATCCATCCGTATATGGATGTAGTATACTACACCATCAACTCCCAACTTCAAGAAACTAATGAAAACCTACCTATTTAATATAAAACATTAACTTAAAATATATATGGACGGCCGATTGCTTTATAAGCACAGTTCGCAGTCCGAAAACCGAAAAATGCAAAATGTAAATGTATGTGAGTTATAAATACTCGTTATTAAAGTTATGGATGTAATCAATACGCTGAAGAAAGGTAAATCACCTTGAATTGATAATATACTAAGTGAATTAATCAAACACGGAGGTAATTATGTTGTAAAGATTCTTAATGTTATGTGTCAAAAATCATAGACTAACAAAACATGGCCATCACAATGAACTCAATCACTAGAGATACCCAATTCCTAAGAAAGGAAACCTTAAGAAATATCAAAACTTTAGAACATTAATCTGCCATTCAAGCAAGTTTTTATTAAAGATTATTTGTAAAAGACTGAATACTCAAGTGGAGCAAATACTGTAGGAGGAGAAAGCAGTATTCCGGAAAGGAAGAAACACAGTTGATCAGGTATTAAAATCTCATTGATAAACATCTAAACAGCCAAAAGAATCTATTCCATAACTTGATAGATTTTAAGAAGGCATTTGATAGAGTATATTATGATGGACTATTGTCGCACTGCATAAGTTTGCAATCCAGAATGAAATAATTGTGATGATCAATTGATCATTACTTTAAAGCACTATATGACAACTTTACTAGGGAAAATTTGTTCGGTGAAATAAATACTCCCATCCATCGGGTCCTCAGGTTGCGGATAGAGGAACGGCCTTATAGATTAGGTGTGAATATAAAATAAACACCCACGGAAAAAATGATACAAGCATATGGAGCGGCGCCCTGTGTTTGGCAAATATAGCGCAAGCGAAACAACACTATGAATACACAACGAAACAGCACCAATGTTAAAGCCCCTGCCTATAATATCTCTATGACTCAAGCTAATCTTAACCAAATAACTCATGACGTTGCGTCTTTAGAGCCGAAAGGAAGGGGCGTAGCCGATCTTAGCAAGAACAAAGAGAAAAAACTACTGGAGAGCTCTCCGAAACTACTTAGTTGCAAAAGCTATATACAAATTGCAACACTTAATGTTAGAACAATACGAACATCAGACAAAATATACGAAATAGCAAACAACTTAAATAAATGCAAACTATCTATTCTTGGAATTATAGACCATCAAATAGTCCAAAAAAACGATCCTGTACAAATTAAAAAACTCGACAACGGTACTCTGATTACAACGAGTCATGGAGAAACTCAAATGGTGCGGCAAGTGAAGGTTTCGGACTTCTAATCAATAGAAATGCGGAACAAGCACTTGTTGAAATAAAACCCACCAACGAAAGAATAGTAGTACCTGTTTTCAATGGTAATCTAAATACAACTATAATTGTAAACTATGCTCCAATTGAAGGAAGTAAAGAGGCAGAAGAACACTATAACAATTTAACTAATTTAATAAATAGCATACCAAAACATCACATGGTAATAGAATACGGTGATTGCAATGCTCACCTCGGAAAAGAATCTGTACAACACACATACCATGAATCAACAAATAACACCGGTAAACTATTACTAGAGCATGCAGCATCAAGTAATCTAATTATCACAAATACTATGTTTACAAAAAGAAAAGGCAAACTATGGACATACATATCAGACATGAACAATAACAAATCTCAAATCGACTATATTACTATTATCAGGAAATGGAAAAACTCTTTGCACAACTGTGAAGCATATAATTCATTTAGTAGTATCGGCAGTGATCATCGTCTTCTAACTACTAAGATCAATTAAGTCTTCGAAAAGCAAAAACACCAGCGAGGAAAAAGAAATATGATTGGTCCTCACTTAGAAATCTGGAATTACGAAAACTGTATACAGTCACTGTACTGTACAGTCTGTACATAACATATATGCTGATTTGTATACTGATAATGATAATATTACTGAAAAATATGCTCACTTTGTTAATGCAAATAGTGAAACTGCTGTTAAACTAATACCGATTAAGAAAAAAAATAAAGACCATAAAATTGCAAGTGATCCAAGAATATAAGAAATACGTCAAAATGTTAATAAAGCATTCGCAGCATTTAATTTTAAATCCAATGATATGTTGCAACAAAAACTACAAGTCGAAAAAAGAAAAATGAAAGAAATGTACAATACCATACAAGAAGAAGAACTAGATGAAATGATTAAACAAGTTGAAACAGCGGATAACAGACAGAAACATAAAGAAATCTGGTAACTTATCAACAAAATTACAGGAAGAAAAACAGCTAAAAAAGGATTAATAAAAGGAAATTCAAAAGAGTAACGGATAAATAGATGGTTTGAACATTTCAACAATCTACTTGGTAAAGATCCCTTACTAACAGAAGAACCCTCTGAAGAAGATCTTAACAAAATACTGTATGAACTAGAGATAAAAGATAGCGACTTTGATCTCGAAGAATTACAAAAAGCAAAAAAGAAATTATGTGAGAGAAAAACACCTGGTCCAGATAATATTACATAAGAAGTTATTAAAAATATGATTTTTATGATATTCTCCTAGAATTTATCAATAGACTATTGAACTACAATATAATACCAGAACAATGGTCAGAAATAAACATGCTTCCTCTTCCAAAAACAGGAGATTTAAGTCAAATTTCAAACGACAGAGGAATAAGTCTATCTTCTCAAGTTGCCAATACTATTAATAAAATGATTCTACATAAAATAATGTCGAAAATCGATATACATCTTCGTCATAATAAAATGGATTTAGACCGGGATGGTCTACCACAGCTCATATATTAGCAATACGCAGACTGATAAATGGAATCCAAATCGAATAAGAAAGCAATAATTGTATATGTTGACTTTCGAAAAGCATTTGATTCAATTCACAGAGGAATGATGATGACAATTCTGAAAGCTTATGATATTCCAACAAGACTTCTCGTAGCAATAGATACTCTATACAAGAACACAAGGGCTCGAGTATTAACACCTGACGGAGAAACCAACATATTTGAAATTAGAGCAGGAGTATTACAAGGTTACACATTGGCTCCATATCTCTTCGTAATTGTTCTCGACTATGTTATGAGGCAAACATATCAGAATAGAGAAGTATAACTTGGATTTCAATTACGAAAAAGACAGAGCAGACGTATGACACCAATAACTATTACTGATCTCAATTTTGCTGACGATCTTGCATAATCACTGAAGAAAAAGAACAAGCTCAAGACATTCTAAACATTCTAGAACACGACGCAGGAAAAGTGGGTCTACACTGTAATACTAAGAAAACCGAAATTCAAGCATTCAACCACGAAGTACCTATTGATGTGAAATCTAGAGATGGTACAACGATAAAAGTAGTCAAGAATTTCAAATATCTAGGAGCATGGATGGAAAGTACAGAAAAGACATTAATGTAAGAAAAGCGCTTGCATGGAAGGCTTGTCATAATCTACAAAATTCATGTCTGAGGAAATCATGTCTGAAATACATTACAACTACTCGTCATAAATATCAATAGGCGGAATTCTATTATGGAATTTAAATTTTGCAGACGACATTGATCTGTTAGCAGGTATACCGTTTTTTTTACGTCGTTTGTATACAAACGACGAACTTCAATAACTAACACATTTTCTGGCTAATATATTAGCTATAGTGCCACTAGATAAGATATTGAGATTAGTGCAGAAAAGGTAAGTTAATGGTGTATTGTAATGATACTTAAAAACATGCAAATACCACTCTTTATGGGAATAAACTAGAGGAATTGAATTCGTTATGTTACCTAGTCGCACACCTATCAAAATATGGAAATTGTGAAACATAGATTAAGATAAGATTAACACTTTCAAAATCGGTTATAATACGCCTACACATCATATAATATAGCAAAGATATCAACTTTAAGTTAAAGTATAATTTTTACCATTCACTTGTATCATAAATACTAATATATGGTTGATAGACATTGACGATTAATTCAGTTATGTATAAAAAAAGCCAATCACGAAAATAAGTCACACAGGAAACTACTCGGGATAAAGTAACAGGAAAGAAAGACTAACTAGTATGTTAAGTACAAGATTATTTCCATAATCGGTAACTACGAACCTCTCCTACAAAAGATTGAGAAGGGGGGGGGGCATGTCCCCCCATTCCCCCTCATATTACGCCCCTACTCATACATATGTATTTTTCAACTTCAGGTAGGTTAAAACATAATTAAAGAAATATAATAGATAATATACAATTTAAGATATATATGTCAGCAGTCTATAGACTAAGGTATACCTTGTGGCGGAAGATAGGCACCCATGGGTGTCTTGCAAGACATAGGATTTGGTTGACCGGTAAAGGGCCCTTTACCAAAAAGCTGTAACGTCATCAATTCATTTAACACATATATGTATATCTCTAATATAGTGATATATATCTATATTCATGGCCCTCTAACCTACAATGTATTGCATATTTTGTTTTTTTATTGATTATTGTTGTTTTATTGTTAATTATTCTCTATCTAGGGTAGGTAATTCATTATAAGTTATATAATTCATATAAGTCTAAAAAAAATACTTATTTATATGCTTTAAAAGAGCTATTTTTATTATATTCGCAAATAATTGTGTATTATATATATTATTCAAACTGTTTCTTTTAATAAATAAATTCATTTCATAATATATTATAACTATAGTTATATACAAATTATATATAAATATATATATAGTATATATACTATAGTATATAGTCGTCGGCGTAAGTATGGAAGCAGATGTCGGGGTAGTCCGTGAAGATGTCAAACATGGGGAGGAGGTAAATATTGAAGAGGAGTGGGCCGAGGACAGAGCCCTGGGGGAAACCATGAGTTATGGAGCGGGAGGGGGACGAGTGTGTGTTAATCTTGACTGAGGAAGAGCGGTTGGTAATGTAGGAGGTGAACCAGTTGAGGGCAATGCCGGTGATGCCGGTAGCGGAGAGTCTGTGTATGAGGACATTGTGGTCAAGGGTGTCTAAAGCGGAGGACATATCAAGGAGGAATGAAGTGAAGTGCAGATGATTGTGTGGAGGGGTGAAGCAACGGTGTGGGTAATCTGTTTGAGTATAGGGGGGGGGGGGAAGAGGATCAAGGGATGAGGTTGAGGAGGTGCAATTAAGGAGAGAGATTATTCGATAAAGTGTGGGTGAATCGAAAGAATCAAAGAAGACGGGAAAGGTATGGGAGTGGGGCATAATGTGGGGGTGGGAAGGGCAGAAAGGGTGGCGGAAAGGTTATCATTGAATACTTTGTCAAAGAGGAGTGATAATTGTTCGGCGGTGGTAGTGGGGAGAGGAGCTTTGAGTGATGGACCAAGTAGTTGGGCAGAGAGTCGGTGTATGGATTTACTATCATTTGAAAGTTTGTGGAATTTTAGGGTGATGTGAGTGGCTTTGGCGGTAGTGATGGCTTTACGGTGGATGTTTTTCAGGTTGTTGTAGGAAGTAAGTGAAGTAGGGTAGGGATGTTTTAGGTAGTGTTTTTCAACTGTGCGCAGAATGCGCTTTTGTTTTAGTAAGGATGAGGTGTACCAGGAGGAGTCAGTGGTTCTAGTGACGAGGGGGGCATATTTGTCAAGGATAGTTGAAAGGGATTGATGAAGTTCAGCGGACGTAGTGGTAGGTAGGGAGGAGAGTTCAACAATAAAAGCAAGAATGGGGAGTTTGTGTATTTTTCGTGAGGTTCTGGTGGTTAGGGGTCGAGTTGGTTTGGGGTGGCTAAGGTTGAGGAGCATTATGAATTGGTCGGAGAAGGGTCCTCCGATAGTAAGGTTGGTGATGATTTTGTTAGTTTTATGGGAGATTATGAGGTCAAGGATATTTCCTTGGACATGGGTGGGGGAGGTGACGTGTTGGATAAGGTTGAAAGAGGTAAGTATATTGTTGATGGACCGGGTCGAGGGTGGGTTAGGGAAGTTGAAATCACTTAATATAATGGTGTTAGGGGATATTGTGTGTAGGAAGAGGCGGAATTCAACTAGGAATGGGTCGATGGAGGGAGAGGGAGGACGGTAGAAAAGGGTAGCGTTGAAGGTTCGGGAGAAGGGTGAGCTGATAGCGCAGCTAAGGGCTTCAGAGTGGGAGAACGAGTGATAGGAAATATTAGAGATAGTTAGAGAATATTTGTAAAGTATTCCGGTGCCGCCACCGGGATGGGGAGAGTCGCGAGGGTTGTGAATGAAACAGTAGGGGGAGTGTTAAGAGCAGCAAGGTGAGGAGAATCCAGAGGAGATAGCAAGGTTTCTGTGATGAAGAGGATGTCGAGTTCATGGTCGGTCATGAGGGAAATTACAGAAGGGGTTTTATTGCGAAGAGAGCGTGCGACGCATTCGTGCATTGATAAGAGCAGCACTACGGGAAATACGGTGGGGTAGAGGGTTCTTAGTTGTGGGGAGTGGAGGGGGATAGTATGAGTTAAGGGAAGTGAAGGAAATGAGAGGGGTGTGTAGGGTGAGGGTGAAATAAGGGGAGAGGTATTAGTAGGAGGGTTAAGATATCACGATATCGGGTGGGACACATGAAAATAAAGCGATGTGAACATTTTTGGTGCCGCGGACTATAGTCCGCGGCATCAAAAATGTTACGTATACGTAATTGAAGTTGGGGATGGGGTGTGAGGAGTTCAGGTGATTGATGGTGGATATGCAGTCTTTACGAGCAATAAGTTGGGAATTATTGATGGGTTCACAGAACCTGACTTGAAAGCATGCTTTTTTTAGGAGGTGGAGAGAGCGGATAACAGTGTTTTTTGAATGATGATCAAGATTGGTAATGGATATGGGTTTTGGTAGGTTGGAGGAGGAGTTGGGTGAGTGTGGGATACGGTGGAGTGTATATGTGGTTGGGAGTGGATATTGATGGAGGCAAAAAGATTTTCATTAATAATTATTAATTAAATTATATTAAATTATTCATAACATTAATTATAAATAATTTAATTGTAATTTATCTGATTGGTTCATCAATAATATATAGTTTATCTAGTAGTAGGTGAAAGTCCCCGATTACCGACCCCTAAATGATTATTTGTAATAACTTTTTCAATATTAAATATATTTATATGAAATTTTGTAATTAGGGTAATATTATGGAAATGAATAATATGGCTAT